>SJYT01010544.1:324330-339247 GCA_006410635.1 Cephalophus harveyi | reverse complement strand
AGAGCTGGAGTGATACAGGCTTACGGGTTTCAAGAATGTCAAAGAGACTGGTGCCAAAGCAGTGGTAAGAGCCTGATTTAGATACACCAGTAGAGGGGCTATCAGGATTCTCTGAGCTCTGGCAGGATGGTCAGAACTTCGACGAGTTGTGTAATAGCATCCTCCCTGTCATCTGTGATCCTTCTTGAGTACCTGAGTCCAGTTGCAGGTATCTTCCTGGCCAGTTTATAAGAATGGAGTAATAGCGTTTGCCAACAAGAGGCAGAGAAGGTGTGTGTATGTTCTATCAGGGAGAATGAGCCAGGCACACTTAAAAATGACTCTTCTGATGGACACTGATAATTTGTATTTCTACCAGTGGGACCCATGCTGTGGCCCACTTGTTGAGAGCTGGACCAAGCTTAAGACCTTGTTTGTTTGGAAGGAAATTCAAGCTTTCTTGTGTCAGAGCACCAAGTCCAGAGGAAAGTGGCTGCGGAATTGAACCAAACATAAGGTCTGACACATACCTTTCTGTGCATCTTTCTTTTGGTGTGGCCTCCTCCTGCTATCTGCCTGGACTCTGCCAGGCTGGTCTCACCGTAACATTTCTTTCTCAGGCTTCTGGGGACAGACCAGGGCTGCAAGAATGGTAGCTTTAACACCCTCTCCATTTCAGCATCTCCTGTCCTCTTTTCTCTCAGTTGCAGCTCAGAGCACCATTCTTGTGTGGCCCATTGGAACCCAACTCACTTGTAAGCACCCATCCTCTCCTTTCTCTTGTTAACCTTGATTAGAGGAGTTCTGCATAAAGGCAGGAAAGAGAAGGAGTCTGCAGGACATTGGGTAGTGGACTGTGGGGCTGGCTTAGAGCTATGGCTGAACCTAGGAGCCACTTGACCTTCGAACTTAGGAGCCATTTGGAACCTTCGAACTTGCTCCTGCACCCAGGAGTTGAATAGATTGGGCTCAGTAGTGTTGAAGACAGCCCCTTGCTCACAGTTCCTAATCAAATGTTATAGGATGGGATTTTGTGGATTCATAGGTATTGGCCCCTCCCATGTCTGAGTCAGTATTCCGGGAAGTGGGGGAGGATGTGGAGATAAACTTGAGATGGTCCCTGCCTGTGACAAGCTTACACTTGAGTAAGGAAAACAATCAACAGGACATTATTAGTGTCTATTTCTTTTTTATTCCCAGCCATCAGGGGGAATATGAGCTGTAGTATGGAGTGATATTTTTGGGGAGCAAGGGGGATAATGATATGTTTTTTAAACATTTAGAGGTCGCTATGTTAGATAACAAAGTAAGGATAGCCATCTGTTTTCCCCAGGAAAAAAGCACAGAATTCAGGTCCTGTATCTTGTTGTTTTAATACCTGGATGGATTTAGCAGTTCACTTGATGTCTCAGAGCCTTCTTGTCTGCACCTGTAAAATCAGGATGAGGTAAAGCCTGTGGAAGTGTTTTGTAAACCAGAAAGTTTGAGAGACGTGTTTTATATTTAGATGTCTCTGTGTATCATTCATTCATTACTAAATTATTCAGTCATTTATGAAATACTTACTGTGATGAGCAGGGCAGGGCACTTGTTCTCAAGGGCCCCCCTGTCTAGAGTGGGAGATAGACTTGCCCAAAATATAGTCCATGAGCTGCAGCCAAAGGATGTACAAAATGCCCAGGGATGTGGGGGACAGACCATTACTTCTCTGGGAAGAGGGGTCAATGCAAGGTGGAAAACCAAGAAGACAGGAGTTATTATCCAAAGGAGGAAGTTTCTGGACCGTAGTACAATCATGGGAACTTTTGGGTTCATGGTGTCTGTTGCCTACAGGACTGAGAATGTCTTTATCTTCCTCTTGTTCCTAAATGGAATGCTGCTATGAATATGTTACCTCCGAGTCTGCACCTGAAGACCAGTGGCTTGTGTCCAGTATTTTATGCCACTGTAAAGTGTTCTCACTTTGAAATAAAAAAGGAGAATATGGCAAACCTGAAATTCAAGTTTCCTTGGTGGAAACGGTGACTTAGGATGTATTAGCTCAGAATATAACAGACCGTGTCGATAAGAAGTGGGCAACTTGGAGGTGATGGTGGATGCTCAGAATTTTTGAGTTCTGGTGTGCCGTAACTTTTCATTTCTCTGGTTAACACTTGCCAAAAAATAAATCCTGTAAACCTGAATTTCTACAGAGACATAAGAGCTTTTAATAATGTATTTTTAAAAGTCTTGGCAAGGATGTAAAGGTTTAAATGACAATTCTAATAATAGAAAAAGCCAATGAATATAGTAGTCATTTCCTTCTGATGAGAAATGCAAGCAGCTGATAGCATAGAGAGACTGGCTTGAGCTTATCACATCAGGAATCCAATTAAAATGAGTTTTTGAAAAATAAATATTGGTTCAATAATGTAGATTTGTAATTGCTATGTTATTGTAGTGGAAATAAAATTAACACGATTTAATGGACTGAACGACCATTAATTTTCACTTGTTAACTTATTGGGAGATTTCTAAATGCCATTGTTTGCACAATGCAGCCGTGTCTCTGTATGAGCTCCTTTAGGAAATAAATAGGACCAAGAAGTGCCTGCTTTATTTATTGAAGTATAGTTGATTTACAGTGTTGTGTTAGTTTCAAGTGTACAGCAAAGTGATGGAGTCTTATATATGTCTGTCCTTTTCCAGACTCTTTTCCCTTATAGTTTATTACAAAATATTGCACACAGTTCCCTGTGCAATGCAGTAGGTCCTTGTTGCTTATCTGTTTTGTATATTGTAATGTGTATCCGTTAATCCCAAATTCCTCATTTATCACTCCCTCCCCTTCCCCCTTTGGTAGGCACAGGTTTGTTGTCTAAGTCTGTGGGTCTATTTTTGTTTTCTGTGTAAGCTCATTTGTATCGTGGTTTTAGATCGCATGCATAAGTGATATCATATGATATTTGTCTTTCTCTGGCTTACTTCAGTTAGTCTGGTAACCTCTAGGTCTATCAACGTTGCAAGCAGTGCTTGCTTTAAGACTTGAAGTCTGACTTTATTCCCTCATCTATTTTCCCACCTTATTTACCCCTCCCCCAGCCTCTTGTAAGTGCAGTTAAGTTCTTGAAAGTGGAATGCCACTTTTTCAATCAACAAAGCTCGTGAATAGTTCTAATTAACTTTTATCCGTGTCTCCTTTGATGTATTGACCTATTTAAAAAAAAGAATTCGCCCTGCCCCCTTCCCAGATCCACATCTGGTTTTACAGTCTGCCCAGAAAGGCTGCTGATGCAGGGCCTGGGAGGTTTACCAGCCTTTTGCAGACACGAATGTCCCCTGCAGTGGTGGATGGGACTAGTTCTTCCCCAGGAGGGCTGGGCATCATCTATTGACCACTGACAGGTTCCTGGGCCAGGGAACCTTCAATCTTCAGGTGCCGTGGTTTCTGGAAACAGTTGGAAGTTACCATAGTAAACCTACCTTGCAGAAGTTTGGTTTCTAATTTTACCATATTCCAGATTTTAAAACAAAGNGATGGGACTAGTTCTTCCCCAGGAGGGCTGGGCATCATCTATTGACCACTGACAGGTTCCTGGGCCAGGGAACCTTCAATCTTCAGGTGCCGTGGTTTCTGGAAACAGTTGGAAGTTACCATAGTAAACCTACCTTGCAGAAGTTTGGTTTCTAATTTTACCATATTCCAGATTTTAAAACAAAGATCCAAGAGAACTTGTCCAATTCATGTGTGTGCTTCCTTTAGTGCACCTAACAGGTGCCAAAACCTGTTCCCGGTAGCATTCACACCAGTGAATGAGGCAGATGCCTTATTCTGCCCTGTTGTAGCCTCTGGTCCACTGGCTGCTGAACACTGGTCCTTTGGAGTTGTAAGAATCGTGTGTGTGTGTTCACTCTGCTTAACTTGTAAATACTGTTTTCTTAATGCCAGAGAACCAAATTCCCCAAGCCCTGCAGTTTATTGAGTCCTGATGAGAGAGAGAGAGTGTAACGTTACTCTTTGTTTTGACTTAATTAACAGTTTTAGAAATAACAAATCTAGAGCACAAGTCACACTATCCGTTGTGATTATCTGAGGCCTCTGCTGTAAACAGCAGCCTGCCACCGTGGCACACTGCTGCAGGGTGTTTTGACAGAGAGACTCGGCTTAAAATGAAAACACAGTAGAAGCCTATTAATTAAGAAGTTTGTCTAATTCTGGACTAGGCTGAAGTTTGTTTAGCAGGCCTTTTTTCCCCATAAATGCTGTCAAGAAAAATTAGTCGTGAGCAAACTTTTGGGAGTCACTTTGGAGGCAGGAGTCAACAGACCTGGGTAAGTTCTAGATTCTAACTCTGTTTCTAATTAGCTGTGTCACCTGGGCCAAGTCACTGACCGTCTCTGGGCCTCAGATGTTCGCAACTGGGAAATGGGCTATCTGAGCTCTATCAGAGGTTCTTTCTAATTCTAAAGTGGTTTCTATGCAAGCATCTTAGAAGCGTCCCTTTGCATGCATCCGCGTGATCACTAAACCACAGATCTTTCTTATTAATGTCCTAAGTCCCTGGTGGTTCAGACGGTAAAGCGTCTGTCTGCAATGCAGGAGACCCGGGTTCAATCCCTGGGTTGGGAAGATCCCCTGGAGAAGGAATTATGCAAGCATCTTAGAAGCGTCCCTTTGCATGCATCCGCGTGATCACTAAACCACAGATCTTTCTTATTAATGTCCTAAGTCCCTGGTGGTTCAGACGGTAAAGCGTCTGTCTGCAATGCAGGAGACCCGGGTTCAATCCCTGGGTTGGGAAGATCCCCTGGAGAAGGAAATGGCAGCCCACTCCAGTATTCTTGCCTGGAAAATGCCATGGACGGCAGAGCCTGGTAGGCTACTGTCCATGGGGTTGCAAAGAGTCGGACACGACTGAGCAACTTCATTTCACTTCCCAAGTCCCTGTTAGTCTGGTGCCAATGAATTTCCCTAGTTGAAAGTAACAAAACTATAATTCAGCTTTTAATTTTAGTTGTTTCCCCCTCTCTGTCCTCCCTGCCTCTCCTTTGCCCTGTGAGTCTAAATCAGTGAAATTTAACTACAAAGGAATATAAAAATAACTGAATACAAGGATAACAACATGAAGGCTGAATATGTTGAGATGCAGTGAGCAGTTTTTCTTTTGTTGCTATTTTTGGCTATCCTCAGAGCAGGAAGTTTACTTAAACTAATGACCACAATTGCCTAAAAATGGTTAAATGTGAGAGGTAGGCATTATAGAGGATACCTGTGGAAAATGTTTGCTCATATGTCAGAGTTTACCCAGGAAGCTTTCTTTATTTATTTTCAAGCATCTATATAAAGAAAGGCTATACTTGATTGTGTAAGCATGCGCCTCTTGTGGGGGGGAGGAGCATGGAGGTTACAAGTTGAAACCCCAGCTAAGAAATGAAAAGTGAGTTTCCCCCAAAATAATAGTACCTTTTCTGTATCACACCGGCTCTCCCTGCTTACATCTGGCAAGTTTTTCTCCTGACAGCTTTGTTGGGCATTTAGGATTGGGGTGTTGTTTAAGAAACCTTGTATCAAGGTTTGCCTTTGAAATCTATGGCATTATCTGTTGGCTTTCCCCACTAACGCTTGCATCACAGACCGCCAGGCCTAGTTGTAGCTCTGGGGAGTCACCTCCTTTTTTGTTTTTTTTGTTCTTTTTCTTTGAGACTGGGCTTTTGAAAATAGTAATGCTTTTTGGGTGTGTGTTTTTTAAAGGTCTGTTTTTACGCTGTCACAGCTCAAAAATGCCAAAAGGCATTTTTTCCTTAAAAAATCACCTCTGGGCTAAGCCCAAACGTGGAGTAATGGATCCAGAAAGGACTTTTTGAATAGTTACAAGTGGCTGAAAGCAGGCATGGTGATGGAAGTTGGGTTTTTCCTTTTGTTTCAGATGTTCCCCATTATAAATTTTCTCACACCCTCGTTGAATTCAGACTCAAGGTGAGTCTGGTTTCTCTGTGTGCCTGGAAGGGCAGGGTGAGTGACCTTGTTTTGCTTCCTCTTTAGATGTGTGTACCCTTTTATCTCTACCCAAAGATTCTTAAAATATTGCCTGGGGAGCAGGGGTTCAGGCCGTGAGTAGACTGGAAGACCAGAGTTATCAAGGATGAACAAAGGGCTCTGGAGTCTGATAAACCTGGGTTTGAGTTGGCCAGTTACTGACCATGGGCCAGCCTTGGGGACAGCTGCTTCCATTGATTAAGCTTCACTTTCCTCATCTGTGTATTGAGCATGGGCCTGCCTGCCTTCTGTAAATCAACACAAATGATATAAGAGAGAGCGAGCACTTGGCTGGTATTTGTGGCTCACAGCACGTAGTAGGTGCTTACTGAACATTCACTTTTCCCCTTTCAAGGACGGAGGTGGGGTTGACTGATGGTGTTGGCATTGACTGATCGTGTTGGTAAATTCCAGTAAGGGATCCTGCCCCCTCCACTCGTTCTTAGGGCTTACTGTTTGGAGAACCCCTGTGGATGCAATAAAAGAATCTGCCTCCAGCACATATTCACCAAGAGGCCACAGTCACACTGCTTGTTGATGCAGGGCTTGGCAGGCTATTCAAAGAGCAACAATTCGTATTCTTAGGTGGTTCTCCCCTCCCCACTCCTGTCCTCCATCATCATTTTAAAAACTGTTTGGCTGACTAAAAATAATAGTATTGAAAACAAACTTTGATGAATCAGTGCTCCTGGGGTGGGGGGTGGGTGTAAGATCCTGAAGAAGAAACGCCGTGACTCACGAGCCTGTCACCGATAGCCTGCCCATCCATGTGTGGAAGTGTCTGATGTTTACTCTTGCTGGTGTGTTTCTGAGGCCTGGCTGGAAGGCAGTTCTGGCTCCAGGCACCCCCTCACCAGTTGCTTGGATGCCAGGTGAGAATGTTCAGTGCCAGAAACTCATGGCTCCAAAATGACCCAGACACGGACGGTGGTACCTTTGGCTGCCCTCTAGGTGTGTCAGGGGGCTCACACTTAGTGCGCCATCCTTTGCACATCCTTCTGGATGTGGTTCTTTCCACGGGGTAGAGCTGTCGGCCCAGGGATGGCCTGTGTAGAGGCCATCTTCCAGATGGTACACTGGCTCTCGCTTCCTTCTTCCAGACGGTACACTGGCTCTTGACCCTTCCGTTCCCTGCCCCCGTGATCTTGAGCCTGCTTCCAGGTCTCAGGTGGGCTCTTCCCCAGGTCCGTCTGCCTAAGGAAGAGAGACTGTGTCGACCCTGGGCCGATGACGTGGGTCGGGCCGGGAGATGGAGAAATTGGATGAAATTCAGACTTGGGGTGTCTGCATGAGTGTACAGGAAGCCCCTCTACGTGTGAGGTGATGACAGGAATGGGCTGGGATTCAGGGTCAGTTCTCCTGGGATTCTCTTACCAGTTCCACTGTGAAACCCAAGGGGTCAGAGAACTCTACATTCAAACCTGGCCTCCTAGGTTGTGTTAAGGACCTTGTCAATATGATAGAACATATCCTGTTGATCAGTCTGTTACCTTGATTTCTCTCTATTATATATGACACATTATATGTGGAACTCCATAGTTCCTCCCGCTCTCAGACCATTTGATGGTGGAGGCAGTCCTGTTTTTCTGGCCGTCCTCTCAGTGGGCTTCCCTGGTGACTCAAATGGTAAAGATTCTGCATGGAATGAGGGAGACCCGGCTTCAGTCTCTGGGTTGGGAAGATCCCCTGGAGAAAGGAATGGCAACCCACTCCAGTATTCTTGCCATTCCAGAATCCCGTGAACAGAGGAACCTGGTGGGCTATAGTCCATGGCTTTGCAAAGAATCAGACATGACTGAATGACTAATACTTTTTCTGTTATATAGCCACAACTGAGGCCCCGCTCAGGCGGCACCATTATATGGAAGATTGTGGGTGTTTCTATAGGAAGGATTGAGTTCCCTCACCTTGAACTCAGATCACAGTGAATTAAGTGCAGGTCAGGGAAAGGTGGTGCATATGGCAGCTGCGTATCCGAAAGGAGGAGTGAAGAGCCCAACCCCCGCCAGTGCAGTTGGCTGTTGGCTTCATTTTGGGGGCACTGACTTTGTGCTGAGCCTCAGGAGAGATGCGGAGATCAAGTCCTGTCTCTGAACTGTGCAGAGGCTCTAAGGGACAGTGACTGCAGCTACAGTGGGCTCATGGGGAAGACACTTCCAGGTTGAATAAAGCAGTGTTGGGGATCCCAGAGAAAGAGCAGCTTGTTTCTGAGGGACTCAAAAGGCTTCACAGAAGAGTCAATGCTCCAGCGAGACTTTGAAGGGTGGATAGGAGTGTGGGAGTGAAGGGAAGGCTGAGTGCTGCACTTCCAGACAGAGCGTGAAGGGCCTGGCGTCTGGGGTGGGGCGGCCAGAACGTGGAAGAGGGCGTGGCCAGAGAGGAGTCTGAGAAGGAGGTTGCCAAGGGTTTCATTCGGCCAAGCTTGGCGTTTGGACCTTGCTCCGTAAAGCGCCCAGGAGGTTTTAAAGTACGGGAGTGGCATGGCTGAAGCCACCGTTCTATTCGCGCTTCCTCGCCTCCCCCATACGAGGCTGGTAAGAGCAAGTTTTCTGCCTGAGTTATCCAGGTCAGAGTCATAATCCCTTACACCACCATGTGGACAGCTTTAGGCTATGTCTGGACCAGGGTGAAAATAGTGTTTTGTTCGCCGGCAGGAGAGAAGACGGGTTGTACAGCCAGGAGGGCTCTGGGAGCCCAAGTGTTCAGGTAATTAGCCAGTGAGTCATGCCAGCCTCTTGACATGGATTCCTTGGGAAATTAAGCAGAGTGTCGCTGGGTTCCATGCAGAGGTCTGTTCTCCGCAAGCACCGGCCTCGACGTCGGATCCCAGCCTCTCCGTGGGTTTTCCCTGTGCCTGGCACGGTGTCTTTGTGTGGAATGTCCCTGGTCAGTGTTTTAAATTTCTTCACTGACGATCGTCTAGGTCAGGCTTTCCAATTCCAGACCACACTGCAATCAGTAAAAATGCCTAAGTTCTCTACTGCAGACTCATCAGATGCTCTCATGTATTAAAAACAGATTACATTCCTTAGTAAGAGTAAAATGGGGTAAGTTCATATATTTCATCACAAGAGCAAGCAGAAATCTTGGTAACCATGCATACAGTTCACCTCATCTCTTTAGGATCAGCTTTTTTGTTGTTGCTGCTGTTAGTTGAAGTTTATAGGGTTTTAGAAGTTAAAAGCTTTGTGTCCGTGGACAGGTTCTTAGTTCATGGACCATTTTTGAGAACCCTGATAGAGACCTGCTCCTGAAATGGCAGCCTACTGCGATGGAGCTTTCTGGGCTTGCATTCAGGAGACCCAGGTTCAAATCCTTCCCTTCCCCCTTCCTGCTTTGGTGACTCCAGACCAGTCACCTGATTTTTTCTGAGCCTCTCTTTCCTCATCAGTAAAATGAGAAAAACGATGCCTCCCTTGATAGGATGGTCCTTGTTTATTTAGATGAGCTATGTATTAATGAATGGTGCCAGTGCAGGAGACATAAAAGACCTGGGTTCGATCCCTGGGTCGGGAAAATCCCCTGGAGAAGGCCAGGGTCTGTGGGTGGAGGAGCCTGGTGGGCTGTAGTCCATGGGGTCATAAAGAGTTGGACACAACCAAAGCCACTTAGCATCGCATAGCATATGTATTGAAAGGTCTTTGCAGATTATAAAGTATTATGCAGTGTCACTCATTCTTTCTTTTTTAAAAAATATTGATTGATTGATTGATTTGGCTGCACCAGGTCTTAGTTGTGGCATGCGAACTCTTACTTGTGGCGTGTGGGATCTAGTTCCCTGACCAGGCCCCCTGCATTGGGAGCATGGAGTCTTAGCCACTGGACCACCAGGAAAGTCCCCATTTATTATTTCTTTATGAAGCGCAACTCTATAGTATTGTTAAAAACCCTTCCTCACAGAGATGGAGTTAAGGCTTCCAAGTTCACACCTACATTTTCACAGAGACCTTAGAGAAAAACCTTAGTGATACACAGAATTCAACAGAAGTATGATCTTAGAGTGTGTTTACCATCAGTGGGGGAGGGGGGCGCGGGGAGGGGCATGGGTCTGGTTCCAGAAGCTTAGGTGAGTTGGTGCTTATGGTCTTGTCTGAGGATTTGGGTCAGTTGTGCTGACTTGTGGCGGCTCACCTGAGCTGTCTCACTGGGAGTGAGTGATTCTGGTACATGCAGCGTGGACTGGGTGCTGACTTTGTGCCAGACGCCAAGGTGGGCCATTGATCAGCTGGTTGATCTTCGTTACCCATCTTCTGGGAAGGATGAGTTACCAGTGTTTATAGACGAGGAGGCTCAGGCTTTGAGGAGTCAGCAGCAGCCTAGGAATCTGAGTTCAGATCTCTCATTCCCAGCTGTCTGCCCCAGGGCTCCCCAAGAAGGGGCTACTGTTCTCCTTTTTATAAGAAAACCCAGGAAATTGCTTAGCAAAGTTGCTGTAGGTCTCATGATAAGAGATGGAGCTGGATTTGCCTCTGAAGCTCTGCCCCTTTTAGAATCTAGGGTGACCAAAGAATTTGCTAAACAAACCAGGACACTTCTAAGAGGGAAAAGGGGACAGTGCTGTTATCAGTGATGGCCAGGAACTGCCGTCAACCTGGACTATCCAGGCAAACCTGGAGAGGTGGTCACTCTAAGCCACCCTGCCTCTGCGCCAGTGATCACGATACCTGGCCAGAGTAACTGGGAGGGTCCATCTGAGCCTCTCTTTCCTCATCAGTAAAATGAGAAAAACGATGCCTCCCTTGATAGGATGGTCCTTGTTTATTTAGATGAGCTATGTATTAATGAATGGTGCCAGTGCAGGAGACATAAAAGACCTGGGTTCGATCCCTGGGTCGGGAAAATCCCCTGGAGAAGGCCAGGGTCTGTGGGTGGAGGAGCCTGGTGGGCTGTAGTCCATGGGGTCATAAAGAGTTGGACACAACCAAAGCCACTTAGCATCGCATAGCATATGTATTGAAAGGTCTTTGCAGATTATAAAGTATTATGCAGTGTCACTCATTCTTTCTTTTTTAAAAAATATTGATTGATTGATTGATTTGGCTGCACCAGGTCTTAGTTGTGGCATGCGAACTCTTACTTGTGGCGTGTGGGATCTAGTTCCCTGACCAGGCCCCCTGCATTGGGAGCATGGAGTCTTAGCCACTGGACCACCAGGAAAGTCCCCATTTATTATTTCTTTATGAAGCGCAACTCTATAGTATTGTTAAAAACCCTTCCTCACAGAGATGGAGTTAAGGCTTCCAAGTTCACACCTACATTTTCACAGAGACCTTAGAGAAAAACCTTAGTGATACACAGAATTCAAAAGAAGTATGATCTTAGAGTGTGTTTACCATCAGTGGGGGAGGGGGGCGCGGGGAGGGGCATGGGTCTGGTTCCAGAAGCTTAGGTGAGTTGGTGCTTATGGTCTTGTCTGAGGATTTGGGTCAGTTGTGCTGACTTGTGGCGGCTCACCTGAGCTGTCTCACTGGGAGTGAGTGATTCTGGTACATGCAGCGTGGACTGGGTGCTGACTTTGTGCCAGACGCCAAGGTGGGCCATTGATCAGCTGGTTGATCTTCGTTACCCATCTTCTGGGAAGGATGAGTTACCAGTGTTTATAGACGAGGAGGCTCAGGCTTTGAGGAGTCAGCAGCAGCCTAGGAATCTGAGTTCAGATCTCTCATTCCCAGCTGTCTGCCCCAGGGCTCCCCAAGAAGGGGCTACTGTTCTCCTTTTTATAAGAAAACCCAGGAAATTGCTTAGCAAAGTTGCTGTAGGTCTCATGATAAGAGATGGAGCTGGATTTGCCTCTGAAGCTCTGCCCCTTTTAGAATCTAGGGTGACCAAAGAATTTGCTAAACAAACCAGGACACTTCTAAGAGGGAAAAGGGGACAGTGCTGTTATCAGTGATGGCCAGGAACTGCCGTCAACCTGGACTATCCAGGCAAACCTGGAGAGGTGGTCACTCTAAGCCACCCTGCCTCTGCGCCAGTGATCACGATACCTGGCCAGAGTAACTGGGAGGGTCCATCAGTGGCTTTCTCTGCCGCTGCTAAAGTGTCAGGCAGGGACTGTCTAGATCGTTTAATGCTGTTCTGAGTGAGGTGACTCGTCTAAGATCATTCAGCAAGTTGGCAGTGTAACATAATTTAAAACTGGATGAGACCTTAGAGATAATCTACAATAGTCAAGTTAACACCAGAGCTTACTTAGCGGAGTGGGAGTTGGGGAACATTTGGCTTCACTGATGGCCACTCTAAAGGGAAGGACAAGAAGCAGGAGGTGTGGCAGTGAGAGGGTGGTAGGCTGTTCACTTGGCTCTAGAACATATGCATCCTCATCAAGACATGTCCCTTTGGGAAGCAGGAGATGCCCCCAGGTCCAGTGCAGCTGAGATGGGATTTCATGTCCAGGAGCAAAGTCTTCTGTGAGCTGACTTCTCCTGCTCCATTTTCATTAAGGTTTCCAAGATACTACTGGCTGGGAGCTGGTGGGGGTTTAGTGGATCAGTCTTCTGCTGAAGAGTTTTGGAAGGCATTGGGGAAGGAATTAAAAATAACAGCAAGCATGCCTTTTCTTTCTCTTTGATGGTGGTAAATGCATGGAATGTGCTGGGGTGCATGGCCCTAAGTAACCCTGTCTGCCAGTGGAATCCCATAGAGAACATGGAAAGACTTTGCATGTTTCACTCCTGCCTTGTGTTCACGGGCTTCGTTTCTGTGATCATCCGAGCCTCATTCTTCCTCTCTTGCCCCTGATAATCTGTTGGAAGCCTAGAGAGGGACTTGAGTTCTCTATTCCCTTCAACCAAACTGTTTGCTGTGGGCAAGGCCCTGTCTGATGAGCTCCAAGGAGGGCAGCTGGAGTGTTGAAGAGGACCAGTTACAGGCTGAGAGAAGCCAAGTGTAAATTCAAACCGAACTTAGCACTTGCTTGGAGAACTTCAGCTGATACTGTGCCCCTCAACCCTTTGTGGCTGAGCTGTTTCTTATAAATAGAACAACATGCATTTCCCTTTTTTCTTTTTTACCCCACAGACACAAGCAGGCATGTGTGTGGGTGAGGATGGGCTGGGAATATTAATTATTTATGTTCCAGTTCATTGGAGAGTCAGCGTGGGAACTAGGCCCTGGGCTTCATGGAGATGACTAGGCCATCATGTGGGTAAGACTGGAATCCGCTTTTGTGTTTCCTGAGTTCAAGCTGTCCTCACCATCACCACCCTCTCCTCAGCCGAGGCCCTCGGTTTCTCATGCCTGGATACTGCAGTAAGCCAGCCAGCTCCTTTGCTCTCCGATCTACCCCATATTCTGATCAGGGGCCAGACTCACTGTCTGAAGATGCTTGGGCTGCAAGTAACCTGAAACTCAGCTAACAGCTTCACCACTTAGAGGAGAGGGCTTATTACCTCCTCTAAGAAGTCTGGGGGCAGGGTGGTGTCAGGCACCAGCAAGGATTTGGGAGCCTTCCATCTTTCTGCTCTGCCATCTCCAGCTTTCATGATCCAGGTGTTACCCTCTTTACACAGTTGCATCCAACAGCAGGAAAAGCTGCTTCTCCTTGCGGGGGCGGGGGGGGGGGGTCTCTTTATCCAGGAAGGAAACCTTTCTCAGAACCCCTCTTGGATCTCACTGGCCAGTATTGTGTCACATGCAGCCAGTGGCAGAAATTAGATTGTAACAAGTGCCTCAAAGTCAAAGATCCAGGTTGTTTCCTTGGCTCCTTATGGTACTTAGTACCTGCTCTGGTTGTTGTTCAGTAACTCAGTTGTGTCTGACTTTTTGACCCCATGGACTGCAGCATGCCAGGCTTCCCTGTCCATCACCAACTGCTAGAGCTTGCTCACATTCATGTCTACTGAGTTGGTGATGCCATCCAACCATATCATCCTCTGTTGCCCCGTCCTCCTCCTGCCCTCAAATCTTTCCCAGCGTCAGGGTCTTTTCCGATGAGTTGGCTCTTCACATCAGGTGGCAAAAGTATTGGAGCTTCAGTATCAGTCCTTCAGTGAATATTCAGGGTTGATTTCCTTGATGAATTCTATGAACAGTAATACCTGCTGGGCACTTAGTAAATGTCACTTAATACTTGATTGCTGTTTTCCTTCTCTGAGTAGACTCCTGAACACTTGTCTTGTTGATGTCTTGAACGATGTTTTGCTGAATTAGAGGTCACAGTGGTAACCCAGTCAGAGGGCTAGATCTTGCCCTCATGGAGCTTACAGTCAAGATGGAGAGACCATTATCTGTGTTCAGAACATCCACCTGTGTGGGTTGTAGCAGTCTGCTGTGGGACAGCTTAGGAATGGGTGTGAAATTGGGGTTCAGGGGGGCAAATGGAAGTGAGACTCACTGAGGGAACCAGCAGAGCCTCTGAACACTGTGTCTGAGGACTCTATACTTTCTGACTTAAGTCAGGTCTTTCAAGCAGTTCAGATTTCTGTCTCCACCCCTCTACCAGTCGTGTTTTCCTGTTGACAAAATGAAGATTAAAAATTTGCCCTTGAGTATGGAGTGGGGGTGGGGTACAGAGTTAAGAGCCTCCTGCCCCCAGGGGAAATTTTCTAAAGGTTCTTGTGGTATTCTAGCTTCAAAACCCTGTGAAATTTAATTGCATGTTTAGCGTCTTTGTGTGTCTAACTGGCTTTGAAGTTGCTGGAAACTTTCTCTGAAAGCATGTAGACGAAGAAATAAGAATTCTATAAATGTTCAGTGGTTAAAAACAAAGTGCTGGCCGATTTATAGAATCTGAGGGTCGTTTTTTGATGGAACATTCGACAGACAAAGCATACCCAGGAGGACTTCTGTCACAGTCAGCTAAGAACTGGCTTCAGGTCTGCAAAGCCTTTTTCATTCCAATTCAGAGAAAAGAGTCTGTCCCAAGGCCTCAAGGTTTATTTTCCTATTGATCTAGGAGCCAGGACCCCCTCCCCCCTCCCC
>SJYT01010544.1:284084-324121 GCA_006410635.1 Cephalophus harveyi | reverse complement strand
TGCCTCTTTTTCTTGCTTGGTTGAAAGAGTTGTAGTTTTGACTTTTTTTTTTTTAAGGGAGAATCTTCCACCACGCCTCCAGGAGGTGGGGGTGGGGGGGTGCACGGTTCAGCACATGCATGACGTGTTGCTCTCCTGCCTGCTTTGCGAGAAACCACCCCCCTCCCCCAAAGAGTGGCATTTTTGAGCACAGGGCAGGCACCAAGGCGGCTACTCTCCTTGAAAATTTTTGAGTCTTCAGGAGTAGTGGCCAGGGGAGCCTGGGCGTGAAAGCCAACAAAGTGGTTCCAGGGTGAGGCTGGCTCTGTTTGACCAGCTGGAGCTCTGAAGTTAATGGGCCAAGGTCCCCACTCAGAAGGAGGGTCAGCATGTGGGGAGATGGAGGCCCTGCAGCCATTCCAGGGGCCCCCTGACCCTTTGTTTAACCACGACTGTGGACCAGTGGTCTCAGATGTTTACATTCGCCTGTTTATAAGAGGGAAGTGTGGTCATATTTCTATCTCTTTTGTGGGCTACACGGTTGCCTTACTGAGGCTCATGTGGGAAGTGGTTACCGTTCAGAGGAGGGTGAAATAACAGTGCTCACAAAGGGACTTTGATCCCAGAATCTTTTTGAATGTCACCTTTTGGCCACTCTGTTTTTTTATTTTTTGCCTATCAGACTTAACTTCGTTTATGAGAAAATCAAACCACAGGCTGGACCTTGTTCTACCCTGCTGGGTATCACAGTTCAGAATTGCAGTCCTTGTCCTCTCCCTGGGTTTCACTGGGGAGCTGACTTCCAGATCTGTAGTTCTGCACAGCTAGAGACCCTCAGCTTCCGCTGTTCACTGGGCGTCCGTATCTGAACATCCCAGAAATGCCTGGAATTGAACAATGACTGTTGCTGTCTATACTCCTTCCACGACCTCCACAGGTCTTCACCGTCATCATTTTTGAAGCTCCAGGGTCAATGAAGTGCTGAATGAGCCTGAGAACAGTCACACGTGCACGTGAAGGAACCGCAGTCTTGTCATCCTGTTTCTCCAGTGAGGCTGAGGGCCCTCGGCCACTCTTTGATGAAACTTGGCTTTCTGACTTCAGGAAAGTTCCCTTGGCTTCTCTGAGTATCGGTCTTGGCATCTAGAAAATGACAAGTCCAAGAGAGAATCTCAAAGGTCTATATCAGTTCTAATATTTCATGACACTTCTTTGCCCTCTCTTCCTTGACTTCTTGCTTTTCACTTAATTGCTGCCAGGTCTTAGTTTCGGCATGTGGGATCTAGCTCCCTGATCGGGCATGGAACCTGGGCCCCCTGCATTGAGAGCATGGAGTCTTAGTCACTGGACCACCAGGGAAGTCCCCTCACTCTTTTCTTGATGCACATATTTTCCGGGGGGATAAATCAAATTTTTTGTCCAATGCTTTACCTTCAGAGGTGGCCCACTCCTTATTTTAATTGTTACAGTAGTGACTTAACCTGTCAGATAGTTACTGAGTATCTTCAGTTGGTGGCGGTGCTGTCAGACACTATGGTCCAGGGACTGTAACTGGTCTGTAGATTTGGATAGTTGCATATACTCCTGCTGCCTGGAGCTGCCAGGCTTGTGTTGACACAAGGCTCACCTGATGAGGATCTGTTCCCTATGCCCAGGCTAGGGGAAGTCAGCTTGTAGGCAGAGAGGAATTCTCATTTAACCCAAAGCACAGGCTTCCTGTGCTTCTAGCCACCGGCTGGATGCATTGCAGGCGTGGTGCCGTAAAAATACAGGAAGGAAGGGAAACGTGTTCACAGGTTGGTTAGAGATTTTGAAACCAACAATCAGCTCTCTTATCCACAAGAAACCAGAATCCACTGCTGCTTTTCAGGCTCTCAGACCTGCAGCTCAACAGAGCGTTCTTTCAAAACTTGGGTAGACTCTTTTTTTTCTAAAGGCTTTTTCCACAAATTCCAGCCAGCCAGCAAATATATTCTTTGAGGATTATGATTTGACCGGCATGCTCAGGAATCTTTAAAGAGAAGAACCATCTTTGCTCTCAGCTGTTTTAAGGCCAGCGAAGAGACAGAGGCTCCCAGAGATGCAGTGATGAGGGGCTGGCCACTAAAAGCACACAAGAAGTAAACAGTGGCCATTCCTGTGACCTCACTTTTGTTGGGGCTCTGTCACCCCAGGACCTCCTGGTTGGTGTCCCAGAGAGAGAACGAGAGGTGGAAGACCCGAGTTCTAGGCCTGTCCCATTGTGAACCAGCTTCATGACCTTGGGTGAGTCACTTTGCTACCGGGGCCCCTGGTTTCCTCCTTGACAAACCAAAGGCATTGGCTTAGCAGGATTTTTAAAGTTTCTGTACCTTAAACGTTCTAATTCTGAAGCTTGCATTCAAAGAAATGACCAACTCTGTTACTCATTCGGGGAGTTTCAGGATCACTGTACCATCGCTCCGGGAGCTGAAGACAGGGGCCTGCCGTTGAAGACAGGATGGAAAGAGATTTGAGATGCAGGGGTAAGCTGTGGCAGCTGGGACTTCTGCTTCTTCATGACTCACATTTGGTGCTTGGGCTCCAAATGTGAATCTTCCAAATGGAAGATTCTCAACCTTGGTCGCTTATAAAAAATTTCAATACCTAGACCACGCCGCAAACCAATTCAGAATTTCTACAGGTGGGCCCTGGGAATCAGGATTTTTAAAGTTCTCTGGTGTGTAGCCAGGATTGAGGATCAACAGTCCTAGATTTTTTTTTTAACATTTATTTTTGGCTACGCTGGGTCTTGTGGAGTGCAAGCTCAGTAGTTCGGGCGTGCGGGCTTAGTTCCCCTGTGGCATGTGGGATCTAGTTCCCTGACCAGGGATCAAACCCACATCCCCTGCTTTGGAAGACAAATTCCTAACCACTGAACCACCAGGGAAACCCCAGCTCTAGATCTTAAGTAAAGCTGTGGTTCAGTGTTTCAGGCATCTCTTCTCAGGGAAAAGTGATAGTGGTGGTTTAAAAAGGAAAAGCGCATGTACACAGAAAAAAGTTCTAGAAGCATGTTGATTCGGTAATCACAGCTGCCGACGATGAATAGTTGCCCTGAGGTTTGGAGCCCCAGTTTTCTCCTATCTCTAGGTCAGTGGTTTCTCAAACATCTCTGAAGGAGTGGAACCATCTGTAGTTGGTTATTTCGGCTTGGGAAACTCAGAGTACTAAGATGGGGCGGGGCGGGGTGGGGGCGGTGGCAAGGGCAGGGGCGGAGCAGGAATGGATTAAACAGACCATTCCACACACCGACAGTTCTTTCGTGAAACTAAGTCAGAGGCCTCAGCCAGTGCTGGCATGCCTTAGTGTCAGATCCTTGGCGGTGCCCTGGTGGGTGCTAGGGGCTGTGAAAGTATGTCCTGGGTGGTCTCTGTGCCTTGGTGAGTGTTCTTGCCCTTGGTGGAGAGCATCCCACCACCTTCATCAGCTGCAGCATCTAAGCACTCCTGTTTATGCCCAGTCATTCATAGTTCCTTGCGGGGACTCCACCTCTACTGCCGAAGGAATCTGAGGGGCTGTCCAGGTCAGACTTTAATGGCAAAGGACAGCTCAGTTCTAATATTTTTTCAGGCAGAGAAGAGGGCATTTTGTGATGGTGGTGGGATTGCAAAGGTGATGACTTACCGGGTGTGAAATGAGCTTCAGGAGGGCGGAGACCTGGTCAGTACTGATGAGCCCCGAAGGGTCTTGCAAATAGGAGAGTGGGGTTCAAGAGCTTTTTCAGTGATAGGGTTTGAGTTGTGGATGTAGACACAGATGCCAGATGGAGGTTGCTATTTCTCAGGCAAGAATCCATCAGTCACTTAATATTTATGGAGTAAGGTGCTCAGAAAAATGGCAAATATGGCCACTGCCGTCAGAGAGCTTACCACCTGACTTGGGGTTTGATTGCACAAGTGTGGGATAGTATTGGGTGGGCCAAAACGTTCATTGAGGTTTTTCCATAGTATCTTACAGGGGAACTTGAAGGAGCATTTGGGCAACCCAATCTGAAGGCCTTCTGTGTTTCGGGAATGTGGTGAGGACCCAGGGGTTCAGAGGGAAGAGCAATGGAGGTGCGGGTAGGCCAGATCAGGTCCAGTCACGGATGTGAGCTAGCGAAAAGGAGACTCCTGGGCCGCAGCAGTAGACTGTGCCTGTCTCCCTGCTTCTAACATGTTGATTGTTTTGGAGGAGCAGCCCCGAGTGGCGCCCCCTTGCTAGTAAGAAGGACTGTATGCTCTTGCCTCCCTCAGAATTCTCTGCTTTCAGAAGTCAATTTTCCTCTAGCTTTTTCCTTCTTCTGCAAGAGAGGGGTGGTCTTTGCCAGCCCCCTGCTCTGATGATTACCATCTGCCTACCTTGATTTCCTGCATAGTTTCAGCTGGAACTCCTTTCCTTTCTATCCCAGAAATACCATGTAAAATGATTGTTCTTGGTTCCAGTAGCCACCTGGCACCCTCTCAGCGGTGGCTGCATTTCAGGTATGGATGGGAATGATTATCTGTGCATCAGCAAACTCAAGTTTGTCCTGCAAGTGAGTTGTGTGATCACTGGTAAACGCAGGACTGGCTTTGTTAGGCCCTGACTGGGGCCAAGGCTATTATTTCTCTGTGGGTAATTATTTCAGGCTTCACGGTTATGAGCTGAGCATAATCGAGGGCAGATAAGAAAGCCATATATAGAGCAAAGTACATATTTCTTAAGGTGGGCGGCAGAGGCTTTATATATATGTGTGTGTGTTGGTGTATGTGTGTTTAAAAAAAGACCTATATTTTTTTTCTGGGCAGTAGAACTTAAGTTTCCAGTAAACATCTCCTCCCTTTTTTACTTTACCTTTTAATTTGGTGTTTATGGTCTCTGTGCTTTGAAATTGTTTTGCTATGATGCCAGCGCTGCTGGGAGAGGGGGTTGGGGCGGAGCAAGCCAGGCCCTTGGGAAGCCATGGTTTCGATCAAAGTTCTTAGAGTTCCTCTGGCCCAGCTGATCGACAGCTTTGATTCCTGGAGCTCATCTAGAAGAATAAAAACAGACCTGGGGAAAAAAAAAAAAAAAAAGACCTGGGGCTCGAGGTGGGAGTGGCTATGCGCTTATTCGTTTCTCTCCCTTTATGGCAGGAGAGGCTTCATGCAATGTCATTCTGGTCTGGGGTCTGTTTTCTCTGTTGCCCCTTTGCCTGTGTGGATGTTCTGCTCGGGTGGTCAGAGGCGTCCAGTGCCCCAGTGGTGCTCCGTTGCCTCAGTCCGGTCTGACTCTTAGCACCCTGTGGACTGTAGCCCTCCAGGCTCCTCTGTCCATGTGATTCCCCAGTCTAGAATAATGGAATGGGTTGCTATTTCCTTCTCCAGTGGATCTTCCCGAGAACCTGGGTCTCCTGCATTGCAGGCAGATTCTTTACCACTGAGCCATCAGGGAAGCCCCAACCTAGAACTAATTCTCCGAGAGATCAGCCCTGGGATTTCTTTGGAAGAACTGATGCTAAAGCTGAAACTCCAGTACTTTGGCCACCTCATGCGAAGAGTTGACTCATTGGAAAAGACTCTGATGCTGGGAGGGGTTGGGGGCAGGAGGAAAAGGGGATGACAGAGGATGAGATGGCTGGATGGCTTCACTGACTCGATGGACATGAGTCTGAGTGAACTCCGGGAGTTGGTGATGGACAGGGAGGCCTTGCGTGCTGTGATTCATGGGGTCGCAAAGAGTCGGACACGACTGAGCGACTGAACTGAACTGAACTGATGACTTGGAGGCGGGGCACACATGAGGGTCAGCTCTTGCTAAGTGGGAACTGCCTCGCCCGGTAAACTTGGTGGATCTCGTGTTCTTTGATTTACCTGTCAGCTGGGGTTAGGGCAGTGGGGCGGGCAGGAGCTGGGGAAGCCCACCCGGGAAACCCCGGGGTGGAGGCCAGGTGGAATGCATCGATAAGTGTGAGCATCCGTGAAGGAGCGGAGGGGGCAGAGCTGGGGAGAAAACCCACAAGAGCAGGAGAGCTATGGGCTGCGTGGGGCTCGAAGGAAACACATGCGGTGTCTTGCTGCTTTTTCACACGTTGTAGTTGGGCACAGCTTTAGGAAGGCAGTTTCAGAACCCCCCCCACCTCCATGAACCAGGGAGCAGCTGTTCTGGGGGGTGGGGTGAGGGGATTGGCACCCACTGCGGCTCACACCTGGGGTCTATCAGCACCCAGAAGCACATGGTGTGGACGGGGTCACTCAAACCTCTGTTGGGCATCCTTGTGTGAACAGAGAGAGCTCAGTGAACTGAGAAGGGCGAGCCCTTCCCCAGGGACCCTCAGCAGCGGGCCCCACAGAGCTCCCAGGAGACCCCAGGAAACTCTGTGACCCACAGCATGGTCCTGAGTGTGAACACAGCCAACAACTTTCTCTTGCAAGGTAGGTTTTCTTGTTTTTGTTTTTTCTTGGGGGAAATGGCTGCTTTTGTTTTGTTTTTGTGTTTCTAAAGACACCAGATTAGGAGCTCCCAGAAAGACGAGAGAAACACCTCAAGTACCCTCCTCCTTCCTGGTCAGCTCTGCCTGCCCAGCCATGCTTGCTCCCCGTCTGTTTTTTCAATGTGCTGTCCTTTCTCCCGCTTTTTCCCTTCTGTGAGCTCCTCGCTGATTCTGAAGAGCAAGAAAGGCAGCCAGGCGTCCTCTAGCTGTGACCTTCATCTCCCCGTTCCTGCGGGGAGGACGGGGAGCTTGCGCTTTCCCACTGTCCTGTCTTCACGGCAGCCTTGGGACGAGGGGCGGCAGAGTCGTGGTCTCACCCGTCTTCTAGGGGACAGGGACCATCTGAGTGTCCATGTGGCCCTTCCTCCTCTTCTTTGGCAGGGTCGTTCTTTTACTGCACTGCGTGGCCTCAGAAGTCAGTGCATAGGTGTGTGTGCTCACGAGGTTTCTCAGTACATCCCTCCAACGATGATGGAGACTTTTTCCAGCTGCTGTCACTGGGAAGGGGAGACACTTTCACTAGTTGCAGGAAGCAGGAGCTACTCTCTAGTCGCAGTATGTGGGCTTCGCGTTGCAGTGGCTTCTCTCGTTGCGGAGCACAAGCTCTAGCGTGTGCAGGCTTCAGCAGTTCTGGTGCACGGGCTTGGTTCCCCCACGGCCTGTGGGATTTGCCTGGACTCGGGATGAAAGTGGCATCCCCCACCTTGCAAGGCAGACTCCTCACCACTGGACCACCAGGGAAGCCCACCGTGGCCTTTGATGTACTGTATTTTACAGTTTACACAGAGCTCTCACAGACCTGATCTTATTTTATCTCTGTGTCACATACCTGATTTTATTTCATCTCTGTGACAATCTGTGGGGGTCGATGCTGGTCCAGATGAACAAACGGAGGTCTGAAGACGCTGAGTGACTTGGCGCAGGGCCCTCCAGCTGGTCATCAGGCCAATGGGAAGCGGGTAGCAGCAGTGGATGGGGAAGTGAGAGTCCCGTGGGGGCGGTGGGTGGTGAAACCAACAGTTGGAGGCGTTGGGTTTTGCTGTTCTTGCCTCTGAAGCCACCCAGGGCCGTGGTTCCTGACCTGCCCCTGACTGTGGACGCCCTGCCCTGCGTGGAAGCCTGGACCCATGTGTGAGGAGGAGGCACACTCAGATCGAGGACGGGCCACCCCGAGGGAGTGGGGACAGGCTGCTTGGGTCAGACAGAGAGGCTGACTCTGCAGGACATGTGCAGGAAGGCAGCGCTTGAGAGCAGGCACCTCTCCTGGGGTGGTAGGAAGACCCGGAGTCTGGAGCCTGGCAGACGTGCTGACAGTCCCCACTTAGGTTCTTAGGATAGTAACTTTAGCAGTTTGACCCGCAGTCTGGGGGTACTCCGTCTGTCCTTCAGGAGCGTGGGCCATCGACTGGGTCATACACAGGAGTGACTCCCCTGGTTAGAATCGACTTGATAGGTATCTCATCCAGCCCTTTCCACAGATGGAAGCTGAGGCTCCGAGAGGCATGGGGACTTGCCCCAGGCCACAGTGGATGAGGGGCAAAGCTGGAGATGGCGCCGAGTCTCTTGATCCTGTGTGGGTGTTTTATTTGCTTGTGCTTTGCCTGAACTTGGGGTAGCTTTTCTAGTTAGTTCACACCCTGGCCAAACAGTCCTGTCCCTGAGTAGTTACTTGCCTTAGGGTGTAGAGGCAGCCAGCTCCCAGGGATGAAGGTGCGAGGTCTCTGATGTCCATTTCTTGGGACGAGGAGAATGGGTAGGAGAACAGGGCAGGGCAATAAAGACTTTCTGACGCTTGCTCCACGTGAGCTGTTGTAAGCTTAGTCCTGGTTTTCCAAGTATTCTTGATGGTAAGCATGGTTCTGACGCTGAGATGTTCCACTCAGAGTTTTCAAGAGTAGATGTACATTTCTCATAAAGCCCTCGATGCTTCTCTCTGTTGCGTTCCCCACCCCACCCCACCCCGCTTTCCCCAGGGCTTTAAATCGTCTTTGGCTTGGGGATGAAAGTAACCCATTATAGCGGTGAGCCTCGTGGTCCATTTTCTGCAGTGCTGTCAGGCTAAAACGTTATAAACAGACCACCAAACTGTGTTTGGTCCAAGGCCAAGAACCTCCCTCCCCACTTGAGCATTTGATTGTCTGCCGCAGTGTTCAGCCTTGAGTTCAATGCAGGAATCCAGCATAATTTCTTATATTGTTACCATCTGGTTTTGTGGAGCCTTGCTTTTGATTTTAATTGTGCTCTTTGGGAGAGAAAAGCCCTACAAATGCTGGGAAAATAAGATCCCCCCCTCCTCCCTCCCCCCGGTACCCCAGGCACGCACACATTGCCTCCCTGCTGCTTGGTGGATGTGGCTTGAACAGAATCCTTTTGAGTTTTAGAACATCTTCTTTCATTATTCCTGCTCTTCCAGCAGTCTCTGGACCCTGGTCTCCTCTAAAGGGATTTCTCGAATGGGTCCCAGGTTTCTGACCTGAGGTGGGAGCTGCCTCCATAGTAATGAGGGTTGAAGGTGGTTTGGGCAGTTGCCCAGTGTGACCCGCTCTGCCCCGGAGACCAGCTTTGTGATGATATGTTATATGACCTCTTTAACAAGTGAGTCACTCACCCCCAGATAACCACCGGTACTTTCAGGGGGAACTGCTAGTATCATTGTGGCTGTGGCCATGGTTTCTCTAAGAGAAGGTGTTTTTAGAGATGAAGGTAAAGGGTTTGTTCTCCTTAGATTGTTGTCATGGACTCCTGGCTCCCCAACCTTTTCCTTATAAAGGAAAGAGTTATTTCTCTTTTTCTTTCTTTCTTTCCTTTCCTTGTTTTCTCTTAAACCATGTGCTTGGGACCAGTTTTTAAATATTAGTCATTGATAATAAATAGCTGACATTCTTCTCACGTTTTTGGAAGACAAGCTTCACCTTGTTACCTCTTTTAATTTTTCCATACTACCTTCTAGAGTTGTCCGTCGGCATAAGCGTTTTTGTGTAACTGTAATCAGAGTATATTAGTCAGTCTAACCAGGAAAGCAGGAACACCATCAGGTATTTACCTCAAAGGGAATTTAATACGGAGCTTCATTATGCAGGTGATAAAGAAGCCAAGAAGCCAAGCATGGGAAGGGGAGGCGACCTAGAGCTCAGTGGCAGGAAGCCTCTGCTGCTTCTAGGCTGGAGGGCCAAAGGGAAGAGGTGTTCTGCCCAGAGCCCAAGGTCAAGGGTCACTGGTGGGCCACCTATCTAGAACAGATGCCGCTGCTTCTAGAAATGCCCACCCAAGGCAGAAAGGGGGAGAGGGGAGAAACACCCCGGCTGCTCCCTTCCTCCCACCCTCCACCCTCCCACGAGTTGTGTTGTCCAAACTCCCCAGTTGCCCCCTGTGTTAGGGATCAGCCTATCCTCTCTGGGGATACAGAGCAGAGGACTGGAGGACGAGAAAGGGATCAGAGGACACACAGCACCTGAACAAGCCTAGGGAGCCAGCCTCCTGTCCTATTTGATGTTGTCTTACGCACTCCTCCACGGTCTCCATAATTACACATTATCTCAAGTGGATGTGCCCGAGTTAACCATTCTTCAGCTGTTCAGAGAGAGCTTAAGTGGATGATAAATCAGCAGTTCTCAAAGTGTGGTCACCAGCCAGCAAGTCTCCACATCTTGTTGGGGATGAAGAGTACCAGGCTTTACCAAGCAAGACCTCCCGACTCAGAACCCCTGGGGCCCAGAAGTCTGTGTTTCCTCTGAAAGATGCTGAGAGAGCCACTGTTCCAGGTGATGCTGCACCCCATTAAAGGTGGGGACAGGATACTGAGGGTCCTGTTGGTTCAGGGTCTTTATCCAGAGCTGTGTGGTGTGAGAGAAAAGGCCCCAGAATCCAGGGCTGTTCACCTCTAGGGTCAAGCCTTCCTCTTGTCCTCAAGCTCCTGGGTGATTCCTTTCTCATTTGTTCAACAGCTAAAAATATGAAATCTTATCATTGGTGGTGTCCTGAGGATTCAATAAAGGGCATGATGTTTCCTATATGTTGGGTCTTCTAGAGCTTTAGGGAAGGAAATGTGGCAATAGCAGCCAGCATCTGGGCCATAGGAAGTTGGCCCTGGCCCTAGTACCTGAGGGCTGTGGTCTGAAAATCAGTGATGAGCACTGGGAGGCTGAAAGGGAGCTTTAAGGCAGTAGGGATCTGGGACCGAGAGTTCCGAATCTGTAGCCAAGCTTCCCTCCCCTGCCCTTTTTATTAGCGGTGCTGCTCTGGCCCTGTGGTTACCACTGTTTTGTCCTCTTCTCTTCTTTACCACTTGGTGTCATGGAAAGGACCCACAGGACCCCGGCTTCCTGAGCTGGCTGTGTCTTCTTGGGCATGTCACTTAGCCTTTCTGAGCCGTGCTTTTCTTGTCTGTAAAGCCTCTATGCTCGCTGACCATGGTGCAGATCAGGTGGGATGACGGATGTGGAATCTGGCTTGAACCCTAGCGGGCCCCTTGAGGATGAAGCTTTAGGGTTCACACCTCCGCTGAGCCCTTCGTCCACCGTGCTATTTCCATAAGCCTCATATTCTGCTCCCAACGCAGGAGGGGCTTCCTTTAGCGAAGGCAGGCAGTCTGGGTGCATCCTCATTCTAACCGGGACCTGTAGGAAAGTACCAGGCCAGGGTCTTCCACACATTTTTGACTTTCGGTCCTCCCAGCAGCCCTACCAAGGACCGAGTCTTCCAAGAAGTAACTGAGACCCAGATAGCTTAAGAGGAAGGATGTAAACAAAGCCGGTCCTGAGGGCACAGACAGAGGCCCACTTGGCCCCAGAGCCATCCACAGTGTTGCTGTTGCTAAGAAGGGAAAGAGGAACTGGGTAAGGGCTCCTGCTGGCTTCTGATGATGTTACAGGCCCACAAGTGTTGTGGGTGCAGTTGAGGAGCCAATCAGGGCCCGTGGGGAGGCTGGCTGCCCAATAGAAGCCCAGGCGGCCAGGTTCCCATCTCACCGCTCCTGGCAGCACCTGTGAGAGGCCTCTTAGGCCAGTGGGAGAACCAGCCGCTGTCCTCCTGCACACCTGGACACCTTCCGCACTTAACGGCTGAGGAAGCTGGGGCTCCGAGAACTCGAACGGCTTATCTGAGGTCAGGCATCTTAGCCCTGCTCACATCCTTTCTGGTTCAGGGTTCTTAGCGTGATTCCAGGGTGTTTCCCATATCCTTTCCCAGCTGTTCTGTGGGTCTATGACCACCCACGGTGGTCAGTGGGTCTATGTGAGATGACTGGCGTGGGGCGATCTGTGTGTGACAGGTCTAGAGATTCACCCTAAGGCTGGGGCAGGTCAGAAGATGCATCCTCCTCCAACCAGCAAACATTATCCTCTTGTTTGGGTTGTAGCTAGAAGTGACATCAGGTTGGGATGTGAAGGCTCTAAAAGGGGAGCACCCGCTGCTTCCATTCATCCCGCACTTGGGGGTCAGCCGGGGCTGTCTTCCCACCTGGTGATTCCTCCCGGGCAGGGCTGAGGGCATCTGCCTAGCCTCCTCCTAAGATAGACTCAGCACTAAACAATCTTCCTGTTGTAGCTCTGCTCAGAATCGCTGCCCCGAGGACAAGGCTGTGCCGGGGCAGGGTGTGATAACACGGAACCGGGCCTGCTCGGGCAGGTCCTGAGGATGCTAAATAACTGTGTTGGAGGCAGGACCTGAGCTTTCAACGCAACAGATACACATCATTTCTAATATAGCCCAGATGGTCTGAGGATCATAATTACCTCAGGTCTGCTTCACAGGCATTTAGGGAAGCAGGTGGGCTGTACTCATCTAGGTAAGGATGCTGCCCCATACCTTTTTAACAGGTGTCTCAGCAAAGCCTTTGCAGTAACTCTTTATTTAAATCCTGGCAGGTTGCAACTGACTTGATGTTTTAGAACCTTTGGAGTCAGTCACTCTTTTTTTCTTTCTTTTTCTGGACTTCAGTGCACTTGAGTTTTTACCCAGTTCTGCTACCAGTCTCTAGGAGGACATCAGGGCTGCCTAGAGGGGTGTCTGGAAAACGCTGCCACGTGTCTACTCTTCACACCCTACTCACAGAAAACTTCATTTCTGATGCTTCTGATGACTGTGTATGTGTGTGTGTTGGGGTGAGGTATGGCGATTTTCCCACACCCAGCTGGATAGTAAGAGTTCCAGGCAATTCTGACCCTCTCTACCTGCAGGTAGCATCAGATCCCACCGATAAGAGCTCAGTCTCACCCTCCCCCACCTCAGACAACAGTTACAAGTGCAGGTTGACACTTGGTGTTTCTCACCTACCAGCTATTGATCAGAGCTTCCCACCACACCCTCCTAGGGTTCAGTTAATTTGCTAGAGCTGCTCACAGGAAAACATCTTCTGGTTTATTGTAAGAGGGTATAACTCGAGAACAGGCACATGGAAGAGATGCACAGGGAGAAGTATGTGGTAAGGAGCTTGGAGCATCCATGCTCTGGATGCACAGCTCTCTGCTCATTTCCATGTGTTAACCAACCTGCAAGCTTTCTGAACCCAGTCCTTGTGGGTTTTTATGGAGGTTTCATTATGAAGACTTGATTGATTAAATTATTGACCACTGGTGGTTGGAATTGGGGCAGAGTTGAGGGGCTGAGGCTGAAAGTTCCTACCTTCTAATCATAAGGTTGGTTTCCCTGGCAACAAGCCCCTCATCCATAGAGGCTTTCCATAAACTCAGGTGTTGTAGAAAGGAGCTTGTTATGAATAACTGGAAGATACCTGTTGCATCTTTATTGATCTGAAGCTATTCCAAGAACTGGGAAGCCCATGATAGTCCTGAGTTTGAACCAGAGCTTGTTTGAGATATAGAAAGTGATGTCATTCTAAGAAACATCAACCACCAAAGAGTCTCATCATATGCTTTCTCACTCATGTGACTTCTCCATGCTAGCCAATCACTTACCCTGAAAATGATGACATACAAGGGAAAGGAAAGATCAGGCAGCCCACAGTGCCTTTTCCCTGCTCATCAGTAAGCAGCCAGGGGAAGTGTTGGCAGAATGTGCACATATCAAGAAGTGAAGTGCAAACAGTTGCGTTCGTTTAGGCAGTGGTGCCCTTGCTCTGGTTAGCCACACGATGTGTGGTGGGTGTGTGTGTATGGTTAGTGGCACAGAGTCCGCCTGCCAGTGCAGGAGACGCAAGAGATGTGGGTTGGATCCCTGGGTTGGGAAGATCCCCTGGAGGAGGAAATGGCGACCCACTCAGTGTTCTTGCCTGGAAAATTCCATGGACAGAGGAGCCTGGTGGGCTATAGTTCATGGGGGTTGTGAAGAGTCAGACACGAATGAGCATACAGCTCCAAGCTCCGAAATACAAATAGTGTGATTTTGATGATTTCGCACACTAGTTAAGTGTTCTTTTGTTTGTATTCAAAACTTGGCATTGCACAATGTAAACATGAATGGCAAAATTCATGCCAATAATTTAAAATGGTAATTTTTCTTGACTTAGGATGGTATTAAATAGCAAAAACAAACCAAAACCCATTATCACAAGTCCAGAGAGAGACACTGGAAGAAAGGGGAAATATTTTACATTTAATACCATTAATGACATTTCTTCCTGCTTTTTGCTCTACATTTTCATTTTGCTTAGAGTCCCACAAATTATGTGGCTTACGCTGGATGACTCCTGAGGCTGGGGGCCTCAGACTGGTCTTATACACACAGGTCCTTTGCTAGATTTACTCTGTTCCAGGTTGTAGAACCAAGAAACAACTTATGGATAAGTGAACATTGGCACTTCCTCTAAGGATTCCAGGCTGTTCCAGGTGATGATGGGTCTGTTGTTGATGGACCTCACAGTTGAGAATTCTCAGAGACTACAAAGATACCCTTGTTGGAGGTGTTTGGGGAGCGTGCTGTGCCTTCACTCTTGTGAATTATTAAGCATCCCAGTGCAGGGGCTTGAGCCAGCAACGCCTAAGAGAGAGGCCCCAGTTAGGGTTCCACCTCTGGCTTGGTCTGCAGGGCAAGTTATTTATTCCTGTGTCAGTCTCCTCATCGGACAATCCTTAGTCTCTCAGTTATAATGTAGTTGTGAAGAGTGTGAGCTACTTGAAGGCTGACTTCTTGGGTCAAATCGCGTCTCCATGTCTTAACTGGCTGCAGGACCTTGGGCAGGTTGTTCAGGCCTCCTGGACCCTCAATTTCCCCATCTGTAAAATGGTCTGAAATGAGCTCAGGGAAAGGAACTGGCATCAGGACTGGTACACTGTGCTGAATAAATGATAGCAGTGGTCATGATGGTGAAAAATAATCAGTCCTTCGAGGTTCTAGGACCAAAGGAGTAGCATTTGGGACCCCAGTCTTCAAGGTCTACCTGGAGAGGGTCTGGGAGGAGGAGTGCCTGGGGAGCCTGACTCCTAAGTAGGTCTGCAGACTGTTTCAGAAATTACCAGAATGAGAGAAACATTGTCGTGCTTCGAGTTGGAAGATCTGGGTCCTTGTCCTTCCACCCTCTGTCATCCTGAGTCACTTGACTTTGACAGTCCTTTCCTCACTAAGCCTCACTTCATTCATCTGTGAAATGGGTCTGCCTGCCTTCCCCAGTGGGGCCTGTTTGAGATGACATGGGTAGAAATCTTCCTTTAGCTTAGACTCAGGGTGCTGTGTGAACTCCCTGGTGAATTCTCAGTATTGGTTGAAACCTTGCTCACAAGCATCAGGAGATGAGCATCAGTTACTTTGCGTGGGCAAAGTCCTTGATCTCTGAGATCAGAGATGGACGATGAACTGTCCCAGGAGCAGATTAAAAAAGAAGGAAGGAGGGAGGGAAAAGAAAGCAAACCAGCAGAATTTGGAATTGTCCCCTGAACCACAATGGCAGGTTTCAGGGACTCGGGAAGGGATGCAGCCCAGCTTTGTTGGCGAGAAACGTCAGATGCTGGGACGAGAAAGGCCTCTCTTACTGGAGCAGGGTTTCTCACCAGCCCCTGCCTATTAAGCTCCGGTAGCTTGTCACTCCTGGCTAACAGCTTGGCAGCACAGAGGCGAACCACAGAGTACATTTGAGGCCCAGATCTGCTCATTTCGAGGGTGGGGCCGCATTTTTCTCCTGCCACAGCAAGCTAATTAAAGAAAATAAGCTATGGGAGCTGGGAGAGGACTGGCCACAGGGCACTTGGGGAGGGTTGCTTGGGTTGTGGAGGCCTCTACAGCCCCCGGAAGACAGGTGAAGCGGGCATCCGGGCCCCTGCGTGTCCCTAAGGGAGCTCCGAGGACCCACTGGGAGGCTTGGATGCGGACAGTAGCGGGGCTTGTGTGGGATGGGAGAGTGACCTTGGTCTGTGAGGTTACCAGCTGGGAGACGGTCAAGCTACCCATGAAGGTGGGACAGGGTTCTGAAATGCGTACAAGGGTGCACTTGTGCCCCAAAACGTGCCCAGAACAAGTTAGTTCTAGGACATTTTTATCACCCCAAAGGAGACCTTGTACCTATTAGGCAGTTATTGTGCTTCATTCCATCCCATCTCAATTCCCTAGCAACCATTAATCTCTTTTCTCTTAATTAATTTATTTTTGGCTGCACTGGGTCTTCATTGCTTTGCACAGGCCTTCTCTAGTTGTGGCGAGCGGGGTCTACGCTACTGTTCGTTGTGGCGTCTTTTTTTTCCAGGGCGTGGGCTCTAGGCATGCAGGCTTCCGTAGTTGCAGCTTGCGAGCCCTAGAATGTGCGCTGAGTAGTTGTGGTGCATGGGCTTAGTTGCCCTGTAGCATGTGGAATCTTCCCGGACCAGGGATCGAACCCATGTCCTCAGCTGACGGGCAGATTCTTAGCCATCCAGGAAGTCCCAGTCTGCTATCTGTCTCTGTGAATTGGCCTCTTCTGGACAGTTCATGTGAATGGAATCATGCCACGCGTGGCGGGGTCTGTGAGCAACAGTAATTCACATCTCTGTGGCACTTTTGCTTCTGGTACCAGCACTAGGGAAAGTGGGGGTGACTTCTGTATTCCTGAAGTGAAGTGACAGTCCAGGAGGTGGCTGTTCAAAGTCACAGGGCTGGGAAGTAGGGTGAGGGCTCAGGGCTTCTGTCTCCAGACACAGCATGCTGATTACGAGGAGGGAAAGGCAAACTTCAGTCCCACTGACTTGGAACAAACCCTGTCCTCCAGGATGAGAGCCGACTCCTAATAGCCACACGCTGTTTTACGGAGGAGGTCTATTGCCGAAACAGTGATGGTGTCGATTGAATTATGTTTCAAGCATACCAGGGAAACCATTTCAAGGAATCCTGTTGTGAGTCATCTTGAAAAATGAAGAATTACACTACGTCCCCAGCGATGTTTTATTTTGGTACATTCAAGGAGCAAGACGGCTTAGGAGAGGGGCCCCACTGTTTTGCAAGGTTGTGTTGTTGGCGCCTAAGGATGGTTTGCTCCTCGGTTGCTCAGAGGAGTGGTTCACATGTCCTGGAGGACTGGGGGAAGATGTAGCACATGGGTGGAATGTTTTGCTTTACTTATTCAAAGAAGTTGAGGCCTGGGTGGTGCCTCGGGAGGCATCCAGGTCAGAGAGCCCTGCTGTGAGAATCTTTAGCCTTCAGGAAGGCTGAAGATAATGAAGCTGTTGTTAATTGAGCATTTAGTATGTGCCTGGGACCTTATATAGATCATCTTATTTCATTATTACTGCTAATACTGCTGAAGTTCATGAATACTTTCCTTGCCCATTAATTCAAAACATATTCCTCTATACAGTGGAATATTTTTCAGCCAAGCAATGAAGTACATACTGCACCAGGGATGAACCCTGAAAACATTATACTGAGGGCAAGAAGCCAGACACAAAAGGCCATGTGTTGTATGATTCCATTTATATGAACTGTCCAGAATAGGTCAATTCATAGAGACTGAAAGCAGATTAATGGTTGCTAGGGGGTTGAGATGGAGTGGAATAGGGTATAGTGACTGTCTAATGGGTACAGGCTTTCCTTTAGGGGTGATCAACATGTTCTAGAACTAAATAAAAGTGGTGGTTGCACAACATTCTGTATGAATTAAATGCCGTTGGATTGTGCACCTTAAAATGGTTAAAGTGGTAACTTTTTAGGTGTGTGCACTTTATCGCAATGTATACTTTATTTTTATTTTAAAATTAATTTTTATTGGAGTATAGTTGCTTTACAATGTTGTGCTAGTTTGTCCTGTTGTTGTTGTTCAGGGGCTTATTCATGTCCACCTCTTTGTGGCCCCATGGACTCAGCACACCAGGCTTCCCTGTCCTTCACTATCCCCTGGAGTTTGCTCAAACCCATGTCCATTGAGTCAGTGATGCCATCCAGCCATCTCATCCTCTGCTGCCTTCCCCTTTTGCCCTCAGTCTTTCCCAGCGTCAATCAGGGTCTTTTCCTATGAGTCAGTTCTTCACATCAGATGGCCAAAGTATCGGACACTGTCCAGCAAAGTAAATCAGCTATATGTCTCTATCCTCTTTTTTGGGTTTCTTTCCATTTAGTTCATGACAGAGCACAGAATAAGTTTCCGTGTGCTATAGAGTAGCTTCTCATTAGTTATCCATGTTATATATAGTGTCAATAGTGTATGTATGTCAGTACTAATCTCCCAATTTATCCCACCCCACCCTTCCCCCTTTGTGTCCATACATTTGCTTTCTCTCTGTCTCTATTTTTGTTTTGCAAATAAGATCATCTATACCATTTTTCTAGATTCCACATATGTATGCTAATATATAATATTTACTTTTCTCTTTCTAACTTACTTCACTCTGCATTACGGTCTCTAGTTCTATTCACATCTCTACAAATCACCCAGTTTTGTTCCTCTTTACCACTGAGTGATACTCCATTGCATATACACACACAGCTTCTTTGTCCATTCCTCTGCTGATGGACATTTAGGTTGCTTCCGTGTCCTGGCCATTGTGAACAGTGCTGCAGTGAACATTGGGGTGCATGTGTTATTTTGAATTATGATTTTCTCTGGGTATATGTCCAGTAGATCACAATATGTGTTTTAATAAATATATTTTCCTTATGGTGGCCCTGTCACTAACTTGGGTTCAGGTATGCTGTGTTGAGTGAGAGAGAAAGGGAGGAGTAATTGGTGTGTGCATTGCGGCTGAAGCAGACTTGGGGCTTTCTGAACCAGGCCTCACCTTTAGGAGGAATAAGAGACCCAGAGAGGGATAGTAAGTCGCCCAAGGGCTCAGAGCTGGGGTATGGATTCTGGCCTTCTCTCTTTCTGTTAGGAAAATCACAATGGAAATGTGCTTTTTTTTTTTAAAGCTTCTTTGTGTCACTGGATAAATGCCCAGCAGAGGTTCACCTCTGCTCCACTTGGTGTTTTATACCTGCCTTAGGTAATGGCTGGGAAAACTGTGTCTCACGCTGGTGGAGCAGCCCCTGGACTGACTCAGCTGTCAGAGCCTCAGCCAAAGACCTGGGTTGTCTAGAACAATTCCAGTTGTGCTGCTCAGTGTTGGCATTGAGCAAAAGGAACCAATTACGTGTGAACACAAGACGTTTGCTGTTTGATAGGAGACTTACCGCGTGACATTGCTTCTTCTTTTCTTTTCTTTTTGACTGTGAACATCTGACACTACAGGAAACAAGAAACTTTCCAGTACCTAATTTGTGCTCACTCTACTTTCAAACCCTCTTGGCCTCAGCACAGGGTAAATGAAACTGTAGCTTATAGTAATATTTACGTATGGGAGTCAATGAGCTGTTTAAATGCTTGGATGTCAGAAAAGATTTCAAATTTAGCAAGCCCCCTGGCTCTCCCACCCTCTGGTTAAGCAGTAGACAGGCCTGCCTACTCTTGTAAGTCAGGCTCTAGCCTCCTGTCTGGGTTGGTGGCAAGACAGTGATGAAGATGATGCCATTTAAAAGAGACTGAGCTGTAATGAAATTAAATATATATTGGATCCTTGGGAGAAGGTGAATCAGGTTCCAGAATCTTGACAGTTAGACTGTTAGGAAGATCCATGGACAAGGAATGACAGGATCCGTGTTTTATTAGTCACGTGACCTTAGCAAAATGATCTAAAGTTTCTAAGTTGGGGCTTCCTCCTCTTGGAACATGAATAATATCCTAGCTTCTTCCACATCCTGGAGCTGCTGTGAGCATCTGAGTGAGGTGATGGATGTGAAAGTGCTTCGTTAGCTGTCGAGGTGCTCACTGAAGTGCTTTATGAAGCCAGCGGGTAGAAAGACCGAAGGAATAAAGCACCAGTGCAGACTGGTTTGTGTTGGGAGCTGAGGAGTAGAATTGGCTTTCACTTTCAGGGAAGCAGCACTTGGCACGCACGGTTATTTATTTCTGCCATCAGATCAGCAGGGCTCTTGAGGCCCCTGCTCTGTCAAAGGCAGTGTGAGGAAAACCCAGTTCCTGCCCTCCAGGAGTCCACAGTTTAATTGTGTTTTCATGGGTCACCTGGAAGGTGAGCACTTGAGAAGGGAGTGCAGGTGACCTGATGCAGCCCCCAGGCCCACCCCCCCCCCGCCACCAGCTGTGCTTTTCAAGTCAGAGTCCTGGGGGGTGGGGCGGGAAGTGCGTGTGTGTTTGTGTGTGTATAAGATGAGTCAGATTTACCCACTCTTTTTTCCCTTTTGAAACTCGTTCTGCTCGCACACACACAGCAATCATCCACTTGCTCAGAAATGTGCGAAAACCACATAAAATGTGCAAAATGTGGCTCTTTTGAAAGTATGCCCACCACCCACCTTCTCTGGAGCCAGGATGGATTTGTAAAGGTTCAGCTCTTTCCTCGTATGCAGGAACTTTGTGTCTGCCCCAGCTGCCAGCTCCAGGCCCGCCCAGGCTGACTGCGGGTGGGATATAGAGGGGGGCCATGTGAATGGGGGGCAAGGCCCTGGGCAGGTCTTTTAGACAGGTGAGTTCTGACCCTGATGGTGGTCCTGGTTGGTCTGTAGCAGGAGATGACCTAGGACTGGACTGGAAAGAACCAGATGCCCTACATTTCTGTAGACAGGGTACTTGGGGCCTGTTGCTTGATATTTAAAGTCCTCCAGGGACCGCCGTTTCGTGGGTTGACCTTGTGTCTGTCTCTCTGCTCCCACCAAGATGAATCTCCTCATAGCATGCCCCCAACCAGCCTGCTGTCTGCGCACCCAGTGCCTGCCTGGGGCTCACCCTTACATTCCCCTCTGTTGCATTTTCCTTGACTGTCCCAGTTTGCTGTGACCATCTCCTCTTTCTCTAAATGGTCTCCTGACTCACTCCCTGGGTCTGGCACATAGTACATAATCATGATTTTCGAATGAATGAGCTGGGCCCTTCTTTGTGGTAGGTGCCCTCTCTGTGTGTCCTTTATCCTCCGAAACGTAGTTGCCACCTTCCTTTGGGCAGGGGCCATTGTCTTGGGCTCATGTTTTACACCTTGCCCACTTCCCGCCGCCCTGTGAAAGAGGAGCGGACATGCCTGGACACTTCTCCCTGTTTGATGGGGCTTCAGACCAACCATACAGCCTCCATGGGATTCATTTTATTATTTTTAAAATGTTATTTATTTTTATTTATTTGGTTGGGCCAGGTCTTAGTTTAGCATGTGGGATTTTTAGTTGTGGCACATGGGGTCTATTTCCCTGACCAGGGATTGAACCCACGCCCCGTGTGTTGGGAGTGCAGAGTCTTAGCCCCTGTACCACCAGGGAAGTCCTGGGACTTCCTTTATACCACACACACACAGTGTGGTTAGTGAGAGCCACCCTGCCTACCCTGAAGGTGACCATGGTCATCAGGAGAGAGCTAGGGATGGGAGTTTTTCAAAACTGTAGCTGTTAATGGCCTGTGGATGGGCTCTTAGCTGCTGTGACCTCACAAGCAAGGGCCCCAAGAGAGAGCTGGTATATGCCACTTCCCCGGAGTCTAGGAACCCTGAGTTTCCTTACCCTCCCTGGGCTCCAGATTTCTCAGCTCCATGAGTCTTTCCAGCCCTGACCCTGGTGGTCATGGCACTGTGTCAAGGAGGGGCAGCAGGTGCCAACTCCCTACTCACGTTTGGTGGGGACTTGGCTGAGATAATCAGGAGGGTTCCCTCCAACCATTAGCGCTTGTGGGTTGGCCATGTCCGCTCTGATGTCACCTTGAGGGCCCACCCTGAACCTCTTTCTTTTGTGTTCTCTTGGGCTTCCCTGGTGGCTCAGATGGTAAAGAATCTGCCCACAATGCGGGAGACCTGGGTTCGATTCCTGGGTTGGGAAGATCCCCTGGAGAAGGGAACAGCTCCCCACTCCAGTATTCTTGCCTGGAGAATTCCATGGCCAGAGGAGCCTGGTGGGCTATAGTCCATGGGGTTGCAGAGTCGGACATGACTGAGCGACTTTACTTTCTGTTGCTAGATCTCCATAAGCACTCACTTTAACTGTTAGGAGAGGCTCTTTGCACTATTTAAGGTGGCTGAATTATTTCCCCCATTCTAGTGGTGTTGACATTTAAAGATGGTGGGGGGGTGCTGGTACAGAAGGAGTGACAAGAAACCTGGAGGAGAGAAAGGGGCTAGTTGCTGAGAAAGTGTGTAACAGGTCCCAGCTTGCAGAAGTGCCTGCCTCAGCTGGTTTTGTGGGGGTGGCAATGAAAAGCAGGAAGATAGATAAGATCAGATTTCAGGATTTTCACCCTCCCCCAACTGTTGATGGCTGTGAGGGACTGAGTATTTTTCAACTTTTCTATCCAATGTGCCTGGCACAATACTTGTTATCTCAGCATATTCAGTGAATGTTTGAATGAATGAATGACTTTCTACGTCTCATCTTCACAGCAGTGTCAGTGAATATATAAAGCCATGGATGTTAGCAGATCTGATGGGTTCAGAAATACTAAGCAACATGTCTGATTATAAAAGAAGGAGCTTCTGCTGCTGCTGCTGCTGCTAAGTCACTTCAGTCGTGTCCGACTCTGTGTGACCCCATAGACGGTAGCCCACCAGGCTCCCCCGTCCCTGGGATTCTCCAGGCAAGAACACTGGAGTGGGTTGCCATTTCCTTCTCCAATGCATGAAAGTGAAAAGTGAAAGTGAAGTCGCTCAGTCGTGTCCGACTCAGCGACCCCATGGACTGCAGCCCACCAGGCTCCTCCGTCCATGGGATTTTCCAGGCAAGAGTACTGGAGTGGGGTGCCATTGCCTTCTCCGGAAGGAGCTTCTAGGAAGAAAGAATTGCCCTTTGACGCTGTCCTCCTTGTCCCCGTCCTTCTGCATTTTGCGGTCACCCTTCAGTATTCTTGAATTCAGGAATACCTCTGACTGGAAAGGAGTAAAGGCCCTGTTTTCCTCGGTTCCCAGAGGGGACTGTAATGTGTCTTGCACATGCAGTGATAAAAAATTCATAGCAGTTGTGAGCAGTGCCCTTTTTCCAGTTGATTTCCCCTCTGTTCTGGCAGGTGCTGCAGGCAGATAACCTTGGCAGGGGACTTGGCAGAACGGCATAGTTTACACCGGATTGCTGTATCCGTGCTATCTTGTTAGCGCCTTTCCTCAATGGTCATTGTCACACGAGAAAGTACTTCCTCTGTGGGCTTCCCTTCACAGAAACCTGTGGGCGTAGATAAATTTGTTAACTGCATTGCATGAGTGAGGCCATTTCTGTGAAGAGCTGGGGTCTTGCTGAAAGTCTTGTCGGAGAATAGCCTGCTGTTCCCAGGAACCTTTCAATGGGCTCCTAAGGCCCAACTCTTCCCCCACTTTTGGCACAGAGGCCTGCTTCTTGTTTGAAGGTCTTGTTGGAGAGGACAGATCGTGTGTGGGGTCCCACGTGCAGACTTTTAAGAGTTAGATCCTCCGGGATGTCCCAGTGGATGCTTTTCCTGATCTGCTTCCTGTTTTCTCCCAGGGGGGTCTCTGTATCAGTGGCAGCTCGCTCCCACCCACCTGCGCCCTGCTGCTTCTATCCTATGGCTGGGACCCCAAAGAGTGAGCCCTGGGCCCAGAGTTGTCGTCTGAGCTCTGCTCTGTGACCTTGGGCAAGCTATTGGATTTCTCTGACTCTTGGTTTGCTCCTCTGAAGATGAAAAATTTGACCAGAATGCCCTCCAAAGTCCCTACCCTGCCTGTCCTTCCCCTGGCGAGGGAGGTGCTGCTTGTGTCTTGAGGTTGGAGCAAAGCCGTGGTTCATGTCCGTGAGCACAGCGGACACTCTGCACCTTGACCTGCAGGCAGCAAGTCCAGGATGCCGAGACGCTGCTGAGGTGCGGAGTGAGCGGAGCCCCTTTGGGAAGCGAGTGGTATTATTCAGCCCTGTGGAATGCCGAAGCATGGCTGGGCTCGGGCAGGGCTGCCGAGAGCCTGGTGGTGGTAACTGTGGGCAGAATTTCATGGCCTTGGAGAATGGCTACTGTATATACCAGTGATAAATATTAGTCACCCTGGCAGCTGAAGGAGTTTCCTGTGCAGCGTTTTTGACACTTCCAGAAAAGGGAAGCCTTCCTCTCTGACAGGGAATGGGAGGGAGGAATGGACATGTGTCTCTGGGCTCAGGTGCCAAGAAACTCCCTGATTCTGATACTCTGGCTGGAGATGCTGTGGGATTTTCCACCCCCGGTGAGCCGCCTTTGCCTGAATGAAGCCGCATAGGGCTTGTGAATGTCCCTTGAGATCTCTCCTGGGCCTCTCGGGGCCTTGCGTGAGCACGCCCCAAATCCGAGCCTTGCTTTGCCCTCCTCCCTTGCACCCTCTCTGCCGTCTGCTCAGCCTCCTTTCTCGTGAAAGGACCACCATCCCCTGAGTTGCCTGAACCAGACCCCAAGAGGAGTCATCCTTGCCGCTCCCCTTGCCACTCCCCTCCCCAGTAAATCACCAAGCCCTACCAGTCCTGCCTGCAAAATGTCAACATCTGTCTGCTCTCCCGTCTCGACTAGGCTTCCTCATCCAAATCAGAGTCACTCTAGCCTAGCCTTCCTCCCAGCTGGTCCCTCTGCCTACATCCACCTCTCCTCTGGGCCATTCTCCATGCAACCAGGGTGAACTCTAAAATATGTGCATCCTATCACCTGGTACATCTGCTGAAAATCACTCAGGGCTTCTTGTGGCCTCGAGGGTGAGCGTCCGAATCCCTGATGAGGCTGTGGGGTCTGGCCCAAGCCTGCCTGTCCAGCCTCTACTTGCAGTTGCGCTTGCATCCCCACTCTGGCCTTCTGAAATTTCCTTCCTTAGGGCTTTTGTAAGTGCCGTGCCTTCTGCCTGGAGTACTCTTCCCCACCATTTTCAGCTGGCAAATGTGAATCGGGCCTCAGCTTCTCTATTCTCTCCTAAGAGAGCCCTCCCTAGTCCCTCCACCCCACCCCACCCCCGTTTCCTTATACCTCCTGCCACACTGTCCCATGGCATGTGGTTCTTGTCACTCAGAGACCGTCCCTCAGTTTGTGGCTTTAATTCTGTGTGCTTGTTTGTTTACTGTCTGTCTTCCCCTGAAGGCCAGGGGCCAACTCTTTTATTCTCCACTCTGCCCAGGGCCCAGGACCAGAGAGCCCTGTGCCTGTTTGCAGAGCCCGGTAAATATACGAATGGTAGGTGGAGGACATGTCTGCTTGCGCTTCTGTTGCCTCAGCACCCGATTCCCTTGGCGTCTGTCCCCTACTCGCTGGTCCCCGCTGAGTGGCCTGTGAGCGCTGGGCTTTCCCTGGCTTTGCTCCTCTGGCATCAAAACTTATCAGTCCCACATCTCAGTCTTTTGCAAGGTGACACTTCATCTGATTACCTAATTCACACTAAGGTGTTAATGGTGCTAATGACATAGTGTTTATTACCCCAGGGGATGCAAAATGATGGTATCAAAACATATCATTCCCTGGTGGTTTAAACTCCTGGGAGTCCAAGTAGAGGCCCCCGTCTTCAGCCAGGTTGACAAGGCCCCGTGTGTACAACTGGCTTCTGCCCACTTCTGCAGGTCCCCACACCTTAGTCATCTCACTTCCTTCCTCCCCGGTACCTGGCACAGTACCTGTCAGGGGCAGGTCCTGCAGAAATATTTACTACGTGAATTTAAAAGAAGTTGATTTTCATGACTCACACTTTAACCAGGGCTTTTGGTGTCATTAGTCAGTCTTTAGGCCCTGGATGCCAGAGAAATGACAAATGGTGGGAATTTCAAGCACAGTGACCATGGCTGTGCCCCACCAGGAAAGAGGCAGCTTTATCTGAGCAGAAAGCAGGTGGCCTTTCAAAGCGCTTGAATCCACATCTCTCCTCCTGCCACACCAGCCACATCACTTCAGCAGCGTGTCCTTCTCCCCAGAATGAGGGTTACCTACTCTCGGCTTCCCAGGGTGCCAGAGGAGGTGGAAGTCGTGTGATCATATCCACCTGATGCCTCATCTGACGCCGTTTGTGATCATCTGCAGGTTGAGGCCAATGAGGCACCCGAGGGCTGGAAATCATCCCTGATGTGAGAGAAGGCCCTTCCTGCCCCTCTGAGCCCTGCCAAGGTCGTTGGTTTGTGTAGCCCAGTCACTGACCTTCTGGCTGCCGTGGTTACTGCAAGACAGGCCTCCTTCCCTCCGCTCCAGCCCGCCCCATCGTCGCCTTTTCCACGTGTCATGTGGATGTGGCCTGTGAAAACAGGAAGAAAGGAGGAGCCATTGGGTTTTGTTGTAAGAAAATCCTCCTTTTTGATTTGTTTCGGGGCTGGGTGCAAAGAGAGTGGAAACTGTTGTTTAAAATGAATGAGTGATTAGTTTTGGGAAGGGAGGGGATCTGGCCTGAGGCTTCTTCCTCGCTGACTGCTGGGTGGATGAAGCTTCTCCCTTACCTGGATGATGAAGCTCTGCCCAGCACTCCGCTGTGCCTCCCCTCCCACACCCTTGGATCTGCTCTGCTGTCCCCCAGGGTAGTCTTTTCATGGGACAAGTCTCATCCTGGCACTCCCTGCCTAGAAGCCATCCAGCACCCAGAGCCTTAGGATGCTTCAGCTTGTCCCTCGGGGTCTGCAGGCGCCTCCTGTGTCTCCACACTCAGCCTTGCCTTTGGTGGCTCTGGTAAGGAGCTTTCCCACTTGGCAGCTGAAATCACTCTGAGGTTCCATATTTGCCACAAATGTCAGAGATTCACGTGGACAGTCAGGTGACGCATATCAAGCACAACCGCGATCCTGGGAGAGACCTGAGAAGATCATTCGAATTCCCAGTGATCACTCTTTGCCCATCAAAGCTGAGAATTCTCACTCTGACTTGAGTACTGCATGCCTGCCCCACCCTTCCCCAGGCTATTTCTTGCCTCTCTGCCTCGCCTCATGCCCATGGAATGTCCCAAACCTATTCAGCTAGCTTCCTTCACGATGTAATTCTTGGTCTCCTCCAGGAAGCAGCCTGCAGGCATTGCCTCCTCCTAGCCATCGCTCAGTGTCTCTGCCTGCCCCCTCACCTCCCCACCACCACAGCTGCCAAGCACACCTAAATCTTAGTAGAAAATCATGTTTCTAGGTTTTTATTTTATTTTTAGCCTAAACAGTGAGCCCCTTGAGGGCAAAGGCTCTGTGGGGCTGGTCTCTGGGTCGCCGAGGCTGGCAGGGTGCTGGCGTTTGGGTCATTCTGCACGTCACTGCTCAGGACTGCAGGGCGGTCTTGCCTTGTGTGAGCTCTGTTCCCTGGACTGCCCTGGTACTAAACTGAGCTTTTGGCCCTTGCTTATGCCTTGTGGGTTATGACTTAATATATTGAAACAGATTGTTGTGCTTCTTTTTTTCATTTGAGAAGAAGGAAAAATATCTAGAGGTTTCAATAATCTGGAGGTTGAGATAAAATTATGAAGATCAAAGAAGATATTACTTCCTATGACATTACATAAAGTCAGACTTGTATGATTGTAGGGTATCTTTTTTGGTAGGTTCCAGCATCTTTTTGGCAGTGGTTTTTTCAGCAGTTAGTTAGTTTTGATTTTGATGTTCTCGTAAGAGGAGGTGAGCTCACGTATCCCATCTTGAGCTAAGGGTCCCAGACTTATTTTCCGCGGATTGGTCTTTGTCTCACGGACAACCTTTGGGTTCTTCTCGAAAGCAAGGGGATCAGTTCAAACTCACCCTCGAGTCCTCTCAGCCTAACACCATGCCAGGTGGAGAGTGTCACTTAATAAAGCTTGTCAAATGAAGGCATGGGATGAATCTGCATGTTGGATTTTTTTTTGATGCTTGGTGATTAGAAAATTTTCATGGCTTGCTGGTTTGTAAGACACGATTTCCACTGTAAATTCTTTGTGTGGGGGAATGTTTTTTATGCAGAGTGCTTGCCTGGACTGAAAAATGCTTTATGGTAGCAGTTGTGAAAAATTGAGTCCTTTTGCTCAGATGGAAGCTGGGTGAACCTGTGGAAGTTGCTGGAACCCTCTGGACTCGTGACCCTCATCTGTAAAATGGGTGGGAGGGGGCAGTGGGCCACGTGGCTTCCAAGAGCTTCCTGCTGTCCTGCTCATGTCATCCTCCCATCCTCCTCTTTGGCACGTGGACACAGATCGTGTCCCCAAGGGTTTGTGCACAGAGCTGGAATTCTCCCTGGCCTCTTTGACTGCTTTCCAGCGGGTGGAATGCCTCCTTTCTCAGTAGCGAAGGGAAATGTTAATGTGGGGTTAGGAAAGCAAGCCAAGAGCCCTCGAATAATTAAAACACACACGCATACAAAGAGGAGCAGGAGGGGGAGAAACACGCCTCATGGACAGGGTAAATATCTAGAGGTTTCAATAATCTGGAGGTTGAGATAAAATTATGAAGATCAAAGAAGATATTACTTCCTATGACATTACATAAAGTCAGACTTGTATGATTGTAGGGTATCTTTTTTGGTAGGTTCCAGCATCTTTTTGGCAGTGGTTTTTTCAGCAGTTAGTTAGTTTTGATTTTGATGTTCTCGTAAGAGGAGGTGAGCTCACGTATCCCATCTTGAGCTAAGGGTCCCAGACTTATTTTCCGCGGATTGGTCTTTGTCTCACGGACAACCTTTGGGTTCTTCTCGAAAGCAAGGGGATCAGTTCAAACTCACCCTCGAGTCCTCTCAGCCTAACACCATGCCAGGTGGAGAGTGTCACTTAATAAAGCTTGTCAAATGAAGGCATGGGATGAATCTGCATGTTGGATTTTTTTTTGATGCTTGGTGATTAGAAAATTTTCATGGCTTGCTGGTTTGTAAGACACGATTTCCACTGTAAATTCTTTGTGTGGGGGAATGTTTTTTATGCAGAGTGCTTGCCTGGACTGAAAAATGCTTTATGGTAGCAGTTGTGAAAAATTGAGTCCTTTTGCTCAGATGGAAGCTGGGTGAACCTGTGGAAGTTGCTGGAACCCTCTGGACTCGTGACCCTCATCTGTAAAATGGGTGGGAGGGGGCAGTGGGCCACGTGGCTTCCAAGAGCTTCCTGCTGTCCTGCTCATGTCATCCTCCCATCCTCCTCTTTGGCACGTGGACACAGATCGTGTCCCCAAGGGTTTGTGCACAGAGCTGGAATTCTCCCTGGCCTCTTTGACTGCTTTCCAGCGGGTGGAATGCCTCCTTTCTCAGTAGCGGAGGGAAATGTTAATGTGGGGTTAGGAAAGCAAGCCAAGAGCCCTCGAATAATTAAAACACACACGCATACAAAGAGGAGCAGGAGGGGGAGAAACACGCCTCATGGACAGGGAATGAGTAAAACCCAATGGACTGAGAAAGCCCCAGTGCTGAACTTCACATGACCCCGCTTGCTGCCTGCTGTTGGGACACCCGCGTGCCCCCTGCGCACGGCTGGCCTTTGATGCCAGCGGCCCCACAGGAAGCAGCGCTGCCATCAGCCTGGCAGAGCATGTGAAGCCTGTCCCCCTACCCCAGCCCCCACAGCCCAGTTGCCACCCACCCGTGTCTCTAGAAAACAAGCAGCCACGGCTCCCAGGTTGGTCTGACTGAGATACCCACCCTGTGCTCGCAAAACCAAAACCTCAACCCACTAGTCATGTCCATGCAAGAAAGAGAAGACCAGGAAGGATTTCTGCTTTTTAGTCCTTCTCTGCTGAGACCAGATTTCCTGAAGGAATGATGTTATCCTATGCTTCCTTTCCCTCCTGCAAGAGCAGGGAAAGATCCCTGAAGCCTCACGACCATACCAGAAGGGAAACACTGTCACCCAGGAAGCCATCAGCCCGAGGTGCTGTTAGTTTACCCATTAATTAAGTTTACCCATTAATGAATGAACTTGATCATTGCTTGGGTGTATATCTGTAAGACCTTGGGGGAATAAGAATAAATAAAGGATTGTCTCTGCCCTTGGACTTCTATTCGGTTAGGGGAGGAGACTCGTAAACATGCAGAGGTCTTTGGGCCCTAATCAGGTTATATGCAATGTGTATGCAATGGGACATCAAGAGAGTTACCTCCTTTGCTGGAGGAGGGAGGGTCAGCAATGCCCGGCTAGGTGTCCCAGGACCCCAGCCCACTGCAGGCTGTGTCAGAGGGTTTGGCTTAAGTGGACAGTGGGTTTAGCCAAACACAAGTGCACGTGTATATAAACAGTGGTGGAACACTAACAGTACCTCGGGCTGAGGGCTTCCTGGGTGACAGTGTTTCCCTTCTGGTATGGTCGTGAGGCTTCAGGGATCTTTCCCTGCTCTTGCAGGAGGGAAAAGGACCGCATTTGTTGTTACATACAGCCCCCCTGCTGACGTGCACTGAGGGTCTTTGGGTCTAGATCTGTGAGCTCTCTGCCCTTGAGCAGCTAGCTGCCTTCTAGCGGGGAGGTACACTACAGTTGTGTAGCCTCATTCAATAATTACATAATAGTTAACTGTATAGGAGCCACCTTTTTGTGAAATACACTTTTTATTTTGGAATAATTGTAGACTTAGAGAAAAATTGCAGAGATAACATGGCAGTCCCCATGTACCTCTCACCCAGATTTTCCTGGTGTTGACAACTTACGTTATCATAGTACTTTTGTCAAAATTAAGAAACCAACATCAGTGAGTTACTGTTAATACAACTCCCGACTTTATTTAACCAACCTTAAAAAAGAACTTTTAAAAAGTTTTATTAGCATATAATTCATATACCATGAAATTTACTCTTTTAAAATATACAATTCATTGGTTTTAGTGGATTAACACTTCTGTAACCATTGTGTGTGTGTGTGTGTGTGCTCAATCATGTCCGACTCTGCAACCCCATGGACTATAGCCCACCAGGCTCCTCTGTCCATGGGATTTTACAGGCAAGGATATTGGAGCAGGTTGCCAGTTCCTCCTCCAGGGGATCTTCCTGACCAGGGATTGAACCCATGTTTCTTGCATCTCCTGCATTGGCAGGCAGATTCTTTACCACTGTACCACGTGGGATGCCCTCTATACCCATTACTGCTGTCCAATTTCAGAATGTATTTATTACCCCTAAGAGAAACTTCATGCCCATCTGCAGCTACTCCTCATCTCCCCTCCACCCTCTTGCTCTGGAAACCTGATCTGCTCTCTGTCTCTATGGATTTGCCTCTTTGGGGCATTGCATACGATGGAGTCACACAGTATTGGTCTTTTGTGACTGGCTTCTTTCACTGAGCATAGGCTCACGTCGTGGCATGTATCAGTACTTCATTCCTTTTTATGGTCAGATAATATTGGATGATATGGCTTTATCCACATTTTGTTTGTCCATTTGTCAGTTGATAGACATTTGGGTTGTTCGTCCTTTTTGGCTGTTATGAATATTACTGCTGTGAACACTGATGTACAAGTTTTTGCATGGCTGTGTTTTGATTTCTCTTGGGTATATCTCTAGGTGTAGAATTACTGGGTCATTGATTACTTTACGTTTAACTCTTTGAGGAACTGGCTTCTATTCCAAAGTGGGGGTATGTTACAGATCCCGCCAGCAGGGTTCGAGGGTTCCAGTTTCTCCAGCGCTTGTTGTCTGTTTTATTTTTACGATCTACTGGGCGTGCAGTGGCCTCAGCCTGTGGTTTTGCTTTGTATTTCTCTGATGACGAATGACGCTGAGCAGCATTTCACGTGCTCATTGGCCATTTGTCTGTCTGCTTTAGAGAAATATCTATTCAGATCCTTTGCCCACTTTTTAATTTAGGTCGTCTTTCTCTTGTTGAGCTTTAAGGATCCTTTAGGTATTCTGGATACAGATTCCTTTTCAGATAGATGGTTAGCAAATGTTTTCTCCCATTCCTTGAATTGTCTCAGTTTCCTGATGGTGTCCTTTGAAGCAAAAAGGCTTTAATTTTGATGAAGCTGAATGTATTTATTCTTTTGTTGCTCTTGCTTTTGGTGTCATGTCTAAGAAACTATTATCTCACCCTGAGGTCACAAAGATTTACTCCCTGTTTTCTTCTAAGGCTCTGTAATTTTAGCTTATATATTTAGGTCTTCGATTTATTTTAATTTAAAATTTTTTATATATAAATTTATTTTATGAGATAAGTGTCCAACTTCCTTCTTTTGTATATGGATATACAGTTGTTTGAGCACTGTTTGAAAAGACTATTATTTCCCCACTGGCTGGTCTTGGCATCTTTATCAAAAATCAGTGATTAAGAATACATATGTATACCTATGGCTGATTCATGTTGATGTATGGCAGAAATCATCACAATATTGTAAAGTAATTTTCCTCCAATTAAAAGTAAAATTAAAAAAAATCAATGATCATAAATGTAAAGGTTTATTTTTGGACTCTCAGTTCTATTCCACTGATCTATGTGTTCATCCTCATGCCAGCCTTGATTACTGTAGCTTTGTAATACTAATCAAGTTAAAAAAATTTTTTGTTTAATCATTTACCTTGTTTCAAAAAAGAATTTGAGGTAAGTCTCAAGTACAGTGAACAAAAAAGGATTGAGATAGAGAAATTAGGGGAAGAGGAGAAAAGGATTGGAAAATAAGATGAGATCAAAGGTAATGTTAGTACACAGTATTGTGTATTATAAAGTTTGGTGGGATTGTTAGATGTAGCTGGCAAATTTGGCTCTGAGCTTCCTATCAGCCAAAGGTAAAATGGAAATGTGACCTCAGAACAGAGTAACACATGTGTCCATGGGATTTAAAGAAAATTTTTTTTTCTCCCCTAAGGGAGGAATCCAATATTTTCAGGGGCTTCAGCGTGAGAGGCGTTCCCCTGGGGGTCCTAGGACCAGAGCTTCTTGAGCATATAATTGTTTCAGTTGTGTTAGTTCTGTCTCTTTGGACTGATAACATATTTTTTTTTTAATAGTCCATCTTTTTTTTTTTTCTGACTGCACTGGGCGGCCTGTCGGATCTTAGCTTCCTGACCAGGGATTGAACCCAAGGCCCCTGCAGTGGAAGTGTGGTATCCTAACCACCGGACAACCAGGGAATTCCCCTGGTAGCTTCTTGAAGGCAGGAACTGTGTCTTACTTCCCTCACATCCCTCCATCATGCCTGGGAAGGGATATGGGGGTACTTTAAAAAAATGTTGATTGAATGCTTTCTGAAATTCCAAATGTTTATTCCCTCCTCCGGTGGCATTTCTGCGATCAGGTTAGGATTTTGAGGCTCATTTGGAGGTAGAGAAGTGAAGTGCTTGCTCGCCCTTCTGGCGGTTATTTCAGGAGTTATTTCCTGCCATTAGCTCCTTGAGAGCTGGCCAAGTAGTGGTGAGTGCTGGGCGGCTTTGCTCCGAGAGCCGGCAGTGACCTAGAAGGGAGGCAGCGCTGCTTCACCCGCCTTGGAGCCCACCCACCTTTCCACCTCCTCCGTGCTGGAGCATCCTTTCTGTTCACTCTGACATGCCTTCCCGCTTCCCTGCCTAATGGAAGAATCCAGCATGTGTGAGGGAGGTCCTGGCCCAAACTGGACAGCTTCTCCCAGAATTGGGGCCACCACCTGTGGTTGTGCTTGGCACAGGCCTGTCACTCTACAAAGAGGCCCACCCAGTCAGGCTTCCTCACGGGGCAAAAAAGCAAACTGCCTTTAACTGACTACATGTGCTATGTTGGGTGGCCCACTCCATCTCATCCCCAATAAAGGGCTTTACTATTTGTTGGTAACATTCTTTTTTTAAAAAAAGAGAGATTTGAACACCAGCCTCTAGGGGAGGTTACTGTCTCACCGTTTACAGATGGGGAAATGGAGGCTCGACGTGTGTAAGCTACTTATTCTAAGTCACACAGCTAGTAACCTGTCAAGCGATGACTCCAGCCCAGGGAATCCTGGCTTTGATTTCACCTGTCCTTCCTTTTCTACTCGCTGGTCCCCATTCTTGATCTAATTTAGGGAGTGTAAGAGGCCAGCACTCTTTCTGCTTTGGGTATCTTTGAACAGATAAGAGCAGTTTCCTTTAAAGTTACATTTGCCTCCATGGGTTGGGTGTCAAAAAGCAGCCCCCCCAAGGATCACCCTCTGCACCTCTGGGCCCTTGGCCAACAGTGGCCTTGTAATAATGTAAGAATGTAGACATCTGATTACTGCCTGGGACTTACAGGGACTGTTTCGCTTCTGCCGTCTTGTCTGAGCCTGACCACAGCGAGAGAGACAGGGTGGGTGCTGTCTCCCCTACTGTGCATGTGAGGATGCTGAGTTGCCTGGGGTCACCAGGTGGTCAGGGGCAGAGGTGGGCTGAGAAACCCGTCTCTGACTCCTGACCCAGTGCTCTCAAATGTCTGTCGGGTTGAACCAGCAAGCTGAGAATTTATGTTGCTCTCGAGGCTGTGGCCACCTCCAGGAGTGCCTTGGCACTTTGTTACTTACATGACGAGACAAAAGGAAAGTCTCTTCTCCCTCAGAAGTAAAGTCTCACCTACACTCGTGGATTTCTCTGTATCCCTCCAGCCCCTCACTATTCTCGGCCCACCTGGGAGGTCATTTGGCTCCTGTGTCCATCTCCTCAGGTCTCCTGTGTGCTGAGAGCTGTGCCAGTCACCAGCAAATCCAACAGGAAAACTCTGTGACCCTTTGGGGGCATTTACCCTTTGAGGGCATTTTTATCCTAGTCTTTACCAAGCCTCTGACCCCAGGTGACACACATGTGTCCTCTGGATCACAATTTTCTTATCAGTGTAGTGGGGATGAAGATGTCTGGCAGTCTGTGTTCAGGAGTAACATTGAGGCTGAGATAAGGCTTAATGACATGGACTCACTTGTTCATTCATTCAGCGCATCTTATTGATTGCTAACCCTCAGCCAGGCTCTGGATTCTGTGGTGAACAAAGAGAGCCCCTGCCTTGAGACAAGGCACCTGCGGTCTGGGGGAACCCAGTAATCACAGATGTCACATTGTAGACCTTGGGGGACGTGAATGAGGACAGGGAGGGGGCCTGAGCACTGTAGGCAAGGAGACCTGATTCTGTTTGTGGAAGGAGTGGTGGTCAGGGAAGGCTTCCTGGAGGAAGTGACATTAGATCTGAAGTGTAAAGGGTAAGTGAGGGTCACCACAGGGAGAGGTGATTTATGAGCAGCCTGGACAGAGGGAAGAGCAAATGCAGAAGCCCAAACAACAGAGAGAAGTTTTCCCGGAGGGCTGTGGACGTGGATCTCTAGCATCTCCTATTTGATTTCCTTCAGGGGGTCTTTTTGGAGCAGCAGCTAGGGGCTAAGTTCATCACAGGTGCTGGGGCCATCAGGGCGTGATAGTTGATGTGGGGGCCTGGAAGACACTTCCGGGACATCCTGCCCTAGGATACCGATCCACCCCTCGCCATGCAAGGGGAAATCTTACCCACAGAGTACCAGGTGACCAGGCCAGGGACATATGCTTTGAATATCAGACCCATCCTAGCATGGTGGGGATAAACGTGGCACCCATCTCATGGGGTTTTGTGGCTACTGCTCTGATCACAAGTGGGTCATGCAAGTGCCGGGCTGCAGGAGCGTGCAGGAAAGGGGGGCTGCTGTGAGGACGATGGTGGTTAATCCTAGGTGGTTAATCCTGTGAGTAGTCTTGAAAGTAGGTGCCATAGGAAATCAGAAGAGAAGAAGTCACTGGTGCTGGGGGTGCTCTTCAGAGCCCGAGGGAGCGGGAAGGCCGGAGAGGAGGGAGTTCTAGGTAGGCGCTCACGAGCCGAGACAGGAGAGCCGAGGAGCAAGAAATGAGGAAGACCTCTGGTGTTATCCATTCGACATGGAGGAAATGGACACATGATCAGTGAGCTGAGCAGATGGCTTCTCACCCATGGGGAAGTGACCCAGGCAGCTAGCTTTCTACTTCATGGTTGGAGAAGCATCTTACGACTAGATATGATGACATGTCCAATCTGGAAGGCAAAGGTCAGGAGGTAAGAAAGCAGATAAATGCAATGTTTATCTCAAAAAAACTTGTAAACTGCTCGGAAATCCCCATGCTCACTTCCTCCAGGAAGCCCTTCTGGACTCCCCCACCCAGTCCTCTGGGCCCTCCACCTCCTCAACCCCCAGATACACCCTGTGTGAATGTGGCTTTGCCTCTCCACCTGGAGGGTTGGCTTCTTGAGGTCCAGGGCCATGACTGGTCTGTCTTATAGAGCCATTGGGGTGAGTCATAATCCTTTTTGGATGCATAAGGGTTTTGGAGGCCTCACAGGCTGAAAATACTGATTAGGAGACCAATTAGGGTCTTTTGATCTAAAATCCAGACTCTTTCTTGCCACCCCGGCCTCACTCAGGTGGTGACCCTGGGTTCTGCCAGGAGGAGCTAGTGGGGAGGTTTTTTTTTTTGTCAGACCTGAAAGTCAGGAAAGAGCCACTGGCAGACCCAGCAGGGCCCTCAGACCTTGTCAGCTCGGCTCCTTCATTTCATAGAGGAGGAAGCCATGTGCCCCAAAGCAGAAGTGGTAGTGTGGCTACCCTCAGGTTCAGGCTGTGGTCCCCCGAGCCCCAGCCCTGTGCAGCCCTCACTGCACAGAGTGGCTGTCCCCTTCTGATCATTAGGAAGTCACCAGGTCCCCAAGTGGGTTAGAGCAGGTGGTGCTGGGCGTGAGACTCTGGTGGGTGTGGGGATGTTTCTCTTCCTTCTGGGAAGCCCTCCAAGCTCATGTGAAAGAAATGGGTTTATTTAGCACAGATTTTCAAGCCGCCTTCTTTTTTTTTTTTTCAGTTGTGATTGCTTCATTTCTTTATTGTTGTTTATTCACTAAGTCATATCTGACTCTTTGTGACCCCATGGACTGCAGCATGCCAGGCTTCCCTGTCCTTCACTATCTCTTAGAGTTTGCTCAAACTCATGTCCATTGAGTCGGTGATGCCATCCAACTATCTCACCCTCTGTCACCCCCTTCTCCTCCTGCTCTCAATCTTTCCCAGCATCAGGGTCTTTTCCAATGAGTTAGCTCTTTGCATCATGTGGCCAAAATATTGGACCTTAAGCATTAGCATCAGTCCTTCCAACGAATATTCTGGGTTGATTTCTTTTAGGATTGACTGGTTTGATCTCCTTGCTGTCCATGGGACTCTCAAGAGTCTTCTCTAGCACCACAGTTTGAAAGCATCAATTCTTCAGCCTTCTTTATGGTCCAACTCTCACATCTGTACCTGACCACTGGAAAAACCATAGCTTTGACCAGACAGACTTTTGTTGACAAAGTAATGTCTTTGCTTTTTAATACACTGTCTAGGTTTGTCATAGCTTTCCTTCCAAGGAGCAAGAGTCCTTTAATTTTGTGGCAGCAGACACCGTCCGCAGTGATTTTGGAGCCCAAGAAAATAAAATCTGTCACTGTTTCCACTTTTTCTCCATGTGTTTCCCATGAAGTGATGGGACCAGATGCCATAATCTTCGTTTTTTGAATGTTGAGTTTTAGACCAGTTTTTTCACTCTCCCCTGTCAACTTCATCAAGAGGCTCTTTAGTTCCTCCTTGCCTTCTGCCATTAAAGTGGTATCATCTGCATATCAGAGGTCGTTGATATTTTTCCCTGCAGTCTTGATTTCAGCTTGTGAGTTGAAGCCTGGCATTTCACATTTTAATAATGATCATTTTAAACGTTTATTTTTATTTATTTATTTAGCTCTCCTGTGTCTTAGTTGTGGCACTCAAGATCTTTGATCTTCATTGTGGCGTGCGAACTCTTAGTTGCACCATGCAGAATCTAGTTCCTGGACCAGGGATTGAACCCAGGCCCTCCTGCATTGGGAGCGTGGAGTCTTAGCCACTGGACCACCAGGGAAGTTCCTCAAACCTTCTTTAGAGACTCTTGTTTGCTTTAAAATGCCTAGAGACGTGATCATGTAATGATGTTTTAGTGATAGCACAGAAGGCATATAATGCCAAGCACAACGCAGAGATCATTTATTGCAAGAACTCCTTATTAAGAGTCTGAAATGCATTATTTCACATGCTTGTGGTGGGTGCTGACCATGCGCCTGGCACAGTGCAGGGTGCCCACTACCCCCACAGCGAGGGGAGAGGGATGCATAACACACGACCCCGCATAGGGATTGCAGTGGGGACCCAGGGAGGGGCTGCCCAGCCTGGCTGAGAGGACCAGGGGCAAGAGTGAAAAATATAGAAGGAGCTTCCCTCTTTAGAGCGCATTCTTTACCAGAATTAGAAATAGCAAATCCCAGATGTTTTCTGTAAATAAATGGCAGTTTTGAGTGAAGGAGGGCTGGGGCCAGTAAACTTTGGTCCAAAGATATCTTAGACTACATTAGAATTAGGAGCTGCAGTCCATGGGGTCGCTAAGAGTCGGACACAACTGAGCGTCTTCAATTTCACTTTTCACTTTCATGCATTGGAGAAGGAGATGGCAACCCACTCCAGTGTTCTTGCCTGGAGAATCCCAGGGACGGGGGAGCCTCGTGGGCTCCCGTCTATAGGGTTGCACAGAGTCGGACATGACTGAAGCAACTTAGCAGCAGCAGCAGAATTAGGAAGGGGGAGTCAATTTGTCACAAAGAACCCACCCCCTGGTGCAAAGGAAAAATAAAAGAGATCTGCTTAGACAGTGCCTTTCTCTAGGAGATTTTTCATCCAACCTAGGGTGTGAAAGAGCAATTTCAAATAGCCAGGTAAGACTATGTGCTTTCTCTGTGTGATGAGGGGTTGATGAGTGCAGAATACCTCATGGGATAAAAATGCTGGTTTCCTGAGCTGTCTTTTAAGATACCACCCCACATGCCACCTGCTCAGTGGTGCCTTCCTCGGGAGCCCTGACCCACTGAGGTCTGCCCTTTCTCCGAGATGCACAGCATTTCTTCATTGGGTACCCCTTGAACCCAGGGCCATGCAGCTCCCATCACGCCAGGCACAGAGGAGGCCCATGCTGACCAGCAGTGAGCACCAGTGACTGTTGATGGGCTCCTGTCACGGGCCCCATAAAGCGGCCAGCCGGGTGGATGTATGTGGAGTTGGGGTGAGGGCTGAGCTGAGATGCATGTTTGTGAGGCATTATGGTATGGATGAAGCCAGGTTGGGGAGGGTGCAAGGGTGGGTCGAGAAGGAGGCCAGCACCTGAGGGACAGCTACCTTCAGGGCACAGGGAGAGCGGGGCAAAGCAAGACACAGGGGACGCGGGAGGTGCGAGTGGGGAGGCCCTGCAGTGAGAGGAAGGGAGCAGCGCGGTTGGACGCAGCGGCGGAGCCAGGATGCGAGGGGGTGCAAAGCACGTGTTTTGGATTTTGTGACTCAGCGGTCACTAGTGGCCTTGGTAAGGGCAGTCGTGGTGGTAGCTGGGGGCCAGGCCCACACAGTGAGCCCTAGAGTGAATAGAGGGGAGGCCACTCCTGCTACCGCTCACCTGGACAGCCACCAGGTGGGAGCTGGGTGGGGACCTGCGTCTGCAGTGACCCACGGGAGGGGAGAGCCTTGAGTACGTTCCCGTGGTTAGGGAGGTACACAGAAGGCAGGCCGAGCTGTACTCAGACTTGCCAAAAGCACCCTTAAAGCTCAAACCAACGCACACTTAAGGGAATGGAGCAAATGGATTGTTTTGTAAGAAGCTTGTAGTCCAAAGACAAAATTGCCCAAGATTACTTCTGAAAGTAAAAAGTCAAGGTAAATTGAACTTTTCTAGTTATTTCAAAGGGTTAAGACTTTGGACTGGTGAGCCTCTTGTGTCTGTCACACCAGGAATTTGTTGTTGCTGCTGTTGCTTCGTTTTGTCAGTACCAACTACGTGCCCTCAAGTACACAGGGTACTTTATGAGGGAAAGAAAAATGTATAGGATAGACCTTGCCCTGAGGGAGGCATGAGATAGAGCCCCTGGCAGCCCAGGTGGACGTGTGGAGCCTGGGAGTTGGCCGGGGGTTGTCAAGGATACAGTCTTTTTTTTTCCCCCTGCTGCGCTGGGTCTTGCTGTTGCCTGTGGGATTTTCTAGTTGCAGCGAGTCGGGGCTGTTCTCTAACTTTGGTGCTCGGGCTTCTGGGCTTCTCGTTGCAGAGGCTTCTCTTGTTAGGGAGGGTGGACTCCAGGGCGCACCGGCTCAGTAGTTGAGGCACAGGGGCTTAGCTGCCCCGTGGCATGTGGGATCTTAGCTCCCAGACCAGGGATCGAATCCACATCCCCTGCATCGGCTCTCAACTGCTGGGCCACCAGGAAGTTGTGGGATATCTGTCTTAGAGGTATTCCATGCTACCTCTTTGGATATAAGACTGATTTTGGAGCTCCCTCTATGTATCCAGCTCACCTTGACAGTATAAGGCATGGCCTGCGTCCTGGAGACATAAATGTCTGAAGGGGAGGCCTGTTGGAACGTCCACGTTTCGGATAATTGACATCCTGGGGCGAGACTAGGA
>SJYT01010544.1:145133-284027 GCA_006410635.1 Cephalophus harveyi | reverse complement strand
GCCCGTGTTGTCTTCTCCTGTTTCCTGTTGGGCTCTGACGCAGGCTGCCTGCCAGTGGGTGCGGGGGTACTCCCGCCCGCGCCGTGACCCCCCGCCTTCCCCGGGCCCTGTGGGCGGCTCTCCCTCCCTCCCTCCCTGGAGCCCGTGGCCCCAGCAGGGTGTGCCCGGGGCTGGGTGGGCAGCTCCCTCGAGGGCCCCAGGGAGGCTGCACGTGGGCTGGGGGCGGCTGCCCATCAGGATGGAAGGTTTTGCTGAGAGAGCTTGCTCATGGGGCAGTTTGTACTGGGCGTTGAGGGTTATAAAAACCCAGCTTGGCCTAAAACGCCCTCTCTATCTGCTGACAAGAACATTGGTGAAGAAAACAAAACGTTCAAGCCAGGCATTTACACGCTGAAGGGAATGTTCCTATAGTGTATCTGATTTTTCTTTGGGGTTTTTTCTAAACTATCCATGTATCTCTCTGTCTAGATGTCAGCTTCCTGTGCCTCCATTTCTTGATGTAAGAATATTCTGCTTAAAAAAAAAAAAATCTCCGCTGATGGGACCTCTATATATTCATGCATTTTTCCTCCTGAACTGACTGCTTCCTGTGTTCTGTGCTAGGCAGTTTACAGACCTTATCTGATTACATTCTTATCACTACAAAGGCTATGTTATATAATAGGGTAGCCACCACCCACGGGTTGCTATTTAAATATCTGGTGCATTTGTACTAAGTTGCTTCAGTGTCTGATTCTTTGGAACCCTATAGATTGTAGCCCACCAGGCTCCTCTGTATTTGGGATTCTCCAGAGATACTGGAGGTGGGTTGCCGTGCCCTCCTCCAGGGAATCTTCCTGACCCAGGGATCAAACCCAGGTCTCATATGCCTCCTGCATTTGCAAAATATCAGGTAATTAATTAAAATTTAGAATCCAGTTCCTTAGTCACAGTGGCCACATTTCTGGGCCTCTACCACACTGAACAACCCAGAGCAAAACTTTTTCATCCTTACAGAAAATTCTAGTCCTAATCTGGGGTTCGGTTTATAGATGAGAAAACTGAGTCTCATTCAAGGTTAAGTTGACTTGTTCACTTGTAGTCAGAGCTAGAGTTTTAATCCAAATCTGCCTATCCCAGGAACTCTGCACTTTTTAATTTTTCTTTAAAAGTGTGTTTATGGTTAACATTTCAGTGCAGTCACATGGCAGTCCTTTGTTGAATGAACACATGAGACATTTTCATTTTACAAACCAGGAAACTGAATGTTATTTTTTTCCTTCTTAGGAAAGAGAAACTGGCCTGTAGCTTCAGGGACTCTTCAGGTAGCCCTGACGGGGTGCTGTGAGGATCTCTCCTTCCCTGGACACCATCCAGCTTCTACTGGTTTTCTCTCCAGAATTTGGGAGCGAGCAAGTTAGGTCTGTTGTCCTCGCAGGAATCCTTAGGTCTATTTCCCATTTGAGGGTTTATGGCTGTTGGTGACCTCTTGGGAATTTTTGCCTTTTGTTAGCTCTGAAAGAAGTCTCGGGAAATATAGACTCATTTCATAGCCCCAGATCCTAAGGTCCAAAGAGGTGAGGGCAGTTCGTGGGTTATGCAGCCAGCTGGGAGTTGAGTGGAACTGGTTCTCAAACTTGGGTTTTCAAGCCGGGATTTATTGGATAATCTTAAAGTAATCACTTCATGGACAAGAATTGTTTTTTCATGAAGAGAAAAACACTGCAGTGACTTTCCTGAGGTCTGAGATATACAGCATGATGAGGTAGAGAATAACAGGGCTTTGGAGGTGCGCAGACCAGGGTTCAAATCCTGGCCATGCCACTCAGAAGTTATGGGACTTTAGGCAAGGACTTCAACTTTCCTTTTTTGCTTGTTTTTGGGTGTTTTTTGCTTTTAAATCAATTTTGTTGAAGTATAGTTGATTTGCAATGTTCTATAAATTTCTGCTGTACAGCAGAGTGATTCTATTGTGCATATATATGTTTTTCATATTCCTTTCCATTATGATTGATCACAGGATATTGAATATAGTTCCCTGTGCTATACAGTAGGACATTTTTGTTTATCCATTCTATATATACTAGTTTGCATCTGCTGATCGCAAACTCCCAATCCGTCCCATCTGCTGATCGCAAACTCCCAATCCGTCCCTCCACCAATCCCCCTCAGCAGCCACAAATCTGTTCTATGTCTGTGAGTCCGTTTCTGTCTCATAGATATGTACATTTGTGTCATTTTAGATTCCACATAGAAGGACTTGAACTCTCTGAGCCTCTGTTTCTTCATCTGTAAATTTGGGATAAAATAGCTCACCAGAATTGTTTTGAAAAAATGAAGTTGACAAGATGTAATGCCAATCCATGACATATTATAACTGCTCGTTAAATGGGAGCCATTAATATCATGATGATGTCATCACCTCCTTCTAGCATTTAAATTTTATAGCTTCGTGGCCAGCACATAAGGTGCTCAGATACATGCCACAGAGTTGGGGAATAGGATAGACTTATTCTGAAACAGTCTTTTAGTTACATTTCCAAATAAGATACTCAGTATTTTTTTTTTTTTGCAACCCTTGGACTTCTTTTTAGGTTATAGACCTCTAAATTCAAAGTGATAAGTCCAACTTCTAACCTGGAAAGGTTTAATATCAATATCCCAGGGAGCCCAGAAAGTCTAGAAACAGAGGGAAAATAGTATACCCTGTTTTCTCACTTTTTGGATACCCTATGAAATAACACTGAAACCAATCACTGGAAAACAGGTTGCAGTCAATTTTGTCTTCAGGCTTTTGTTCCTGGGAAAGAAGCATTGCCAGCGGCTGTCCTGGGGTGGTGAGGTGACCCGGCAGACCGGCCACCACTGCACGTTACCACGCTTGTTGATCTGTCTAGTGAGGATCCCCTTCATGGTCTGGGCCTGAGTGGCTAGAGGGATCCTTAGTCTTAAAAATGTCTTCAGAGAAAGCAGAGTTGTTGAGAAAGAAGAGTGGATAGATACTCTGGAAATATTTTCACAGGGAATTGGAAAAAGAAAGGTTTCTGGTTATCCTTGGTTAATGAGAATATTCGTGAATCATAATGTCCCATGACACAGTATCACAGTTGATCAGGGCCTCACCTGTGACTATGTTTGACTGGAAATTAACCCATGGCTAAAGGGGAAGTTTTTGCTTTTGATTTCCGCTTTCAAAGATATGCTTGCAGGTGTGACCTAGGAGCACCTTGAAAAAATGCACAGCTCTGTGCCCAGTGGAGGTGCATCTGGAGGACCTGGGAGCAAAGATGTGCCGGCCGGGGAAGAGCTGGGGGCCGGAAGATGGCCCTGACCTTGGTGATTTACCTGGGAGCTGGGCCTGGCCTGACCCATTCAGAAACCTCACGTTGTCAGCCTGAAGTCAGGACTGCGGGCTCCCACTAGCTAGTAAGAAGCTAAAGCACAAATCAACCCACTAGTTTATTTGTTGAAAAGTGGAACCACTATGAGGTTCTAAGCAGGGCGTTCTCTCCTTGTGGGCACCCCACCCAGGAAGCCAAATGGTCAAGGCATGGGTGGATCAGGATAAGGGAAGGAGGGAGTCATGGGAAGCAGATTGGTTGAATGGCCTAGGGCCCTGGGGGCCTGGTGCATCTCTGTATGCTGGGCAGGCCCCTCCCTGCTGGATGGTGCTTGCCTGGGCAGCCTTTGCAGCTGCTTTTGCCCACCACCCGCGATTCTTCTTTAGGGATTAAGAGCCACTCCAGTCTGTGTACAGAGAGCCCCTTCAAGGTGACGTTGCCAGGATTCACAATGTCTCCTAGTGGGATTAGCCTGCAGGGCACTTGTTTTTCCACTTCCCGGTCCTAATGAATGTATGAACCCCTGACCTCTCTGTTCCTGCCCTAGCCAGAAATCAGTCCTGTGACCTGGCCTCAGGCCCACTCTACTAGCCCGCTGTGTTAAGGGAGTAGGGACAGGATGGTAGGAATTAACCACCTTTTCTAACTTTTTCTACTTCCTCGGGTCTTCTTACTTGAATAACTCAACAGAGACATCTGTGATGGCTTGTGTCCAGAGTGCGTGGTATTTATTTTTGATTTGAAATATGAAAAGCATTTTTGAAAGACAACTGACTCTCTGAGTCATGCCCAGGGGAGCAAACGGCCTGAAATGTGAGCCGGTGCTTGCTGGAGGGGGATAACAGGAGAGCCTGCTGCTGACTTGACTGGCGCTGGGGTTAGGTCATTGCTCGGATGAAGTGCGCTGACCATAAGAGCAACATGTGGGCTGGAGCCGCTGGCGGCAGGGTGATTTATTGCAGCCGCTTGCCTAACCAGGAACCCCACGCGCTGGGTTCCCACAGGATGGGGCCACTGCATGGAAATCCACACACGGGCCCCTGTTGAGCAACTGCGCTTGGGTCAGAATGATTATATGTGGCAGGGGGGGTTACGTGTTAGGAGCATCTGTCACTGAGCAGTGTGCATTGGACAGGCAGCCCTGGGTTTCTAGAGGGCTCGTGTGGTTTTCTTTTTTTTTTCTTTTGGTGGGTCCACTCTCACCAGCAGTGTGGTTGTTGCTGTTTGGTTTTTTAAATTATTTTCATATTTTATTTATTTCTTGGCCATGCTGCACAGCATGTAGGATTTTATTTCCCTGATCAAGGATTGAACCCAGGTCCCCTGCGTTGGGAGTGTGAAGTCTTAGCCACTGGACCACCAGGGAATCCCCAACAGTGTGGTTTAAAAATGTACATAACTCCCATTTGTCCAGCTCTTTATCTTCACAGTCTTCTTTGCATTTCAGCATACCCCGAGAGGGAGGTCAGGTCTGCTGTTTTTATGCTTATTTTTTTTTTAAATATTATGTGTTGGGACTATAGTTGATTTACCATGATGAATTAGTTTCTGCTGGATAGCGAAGTCATTCAGTTAGAGCAATACATATATACATTTTTCACATTGTTTTCCATTATTGTTTGGGGTTACTAGGTGCAATCCATTGTGTATAGACTGCGTAAGCAACAAGGCTTTACTGTATAGCACAGTGAACTGGATTCAATATCCTGTGATAAACCATCATAGAAAAGAATGATGCTCACTTTATGGAAGATAGATTGAGGTGGGAGTTGTAACCCGTCATGGAGAGTGGAACATGGCCAAAGCACCGTGCCCAGGCCCCAGGCTGCTGGGAATCCGGGGCCTCCAGGGTCCTGGCCAGCTCCGAAAGATGTGGATTTGCTGGTCGCTTCCTAGACTTGTAGTGAAAGCCCTGGGGTGTGCTCTGGGAATTTGTACTGAAACATGCTTCCTGGAGATTCTTATGAATCTTTGCTCTGAAGTGGTCCAGGGGCTCAGGCCACTTAACCTCCCACCTCCTCAGACAATGAGCCTGTATCACTACTGAACTCATCTTAATTTTGTGTTCTGTGTTTGCGCCAGTCTCCTCTCATGGTGCGCCAGCTCCCGGGGAACAGGCTCCTTCCCTGTTTGTCCGTAACTGTGTCCCCAGGGCCCTGGACAGTGCTGGCACACAGCAGGTTCCCAGTGAGTGTTTGACGGTTTTTCTCGGCTGCAGGGCTAGCGTGGGAGAGCCCAGGCAATGGTCTGACCGGACATGTTCAGCTTTGCCTTCAGCGGGACTGTGTGTGAATCGTGTGGCCTTGCCGAGTCTCGGCATCCTCATCCTTGGAATGAGGGCCATCAGCCTCCCCTCCAGCTCCCTGCTGAGAGTAAGACAAGCCCTCCCCACACGGGCTCACACTCAGGACAGTCCTGTGGGAGGTGGGCATCCACCAGAGGGCAGCTTGCCCGGTGGCTCCCGTGTGTCCTGGCGTGAGCAGTGGGGTCATCGTGGCCCTCACTTTTTCCACTGCCACCCAGTGCTGTCCGTTGAGCTCGCAGACAAGGTGTAGGGCTGGACTCTGTGCCATTGGCTAAACACTGGCCGCCTCAGGCCTCACATCAAGACCAGACACCAGCATAAACCCAGGTGTCCCCAGCTGAGGGTGCTCCCCAGAGCCAGGTTCATGAATGGGTGAGTAAATATTTGCCCTGTCTGAGGTCAGATGTGAACTGTCTCCCAGGCGTTTTGTTTTTTCTCTGTCTCCTCCCTCTCTGCCTGCTACCCCTTCCCCCTTTAAAAAAAAAAGGAAGCCGAGAGGTTGAGAGGCTTAGTGTCAGGCTTGACACAGCCAACCATTGGCATGTCCTCCAGGCCTGTCTGAGCCCTGCTCCTCCTGCAGGCACTTCCTCCTCCATGAAGCCCTCCCAAACTGCCCGGCCCACCCTGATCTTTCCCCGCCACCTGCAAACCACTTCTCCCCTTGAGCTCAGATGGTTTAGACAAGGAGCGGCCTGTTGGCTCATCCTCCGTCTGCTTCCTCCCCTTTGCAGACAGTACTTGCTTGCTGGGTAGGTCTTGCATTGTCCTTTATTTTTCAGGTTCTTTGTACCCTGTTGAGTGAGTTCATTCAGAGACAGGACTGTAGCTTCTGCACCTTTAAAGCTGTTTTTTGCCTTGTTTCTGCCTCCATCTCCTCACATACCCATCTATCAGACCACGCTTATGATCAACCTGGGCCTTCCCCCTGATCCCTGATGCCAAAGAAACATCGTGTAGGGCCGAGGTGGACAGCCAGAGCCCAGAGGACAGCGTGACCTGGGAGTGGCAGGGAGGTGGTTTTTTTAAGTGTTTGTTGAATTTGTTACGATTTTAAATTTTTATTTATTTTATTTTTGACTGTGCTGGGCCTTCAGTGCTGCTCGGGCTTTTCTCTAGCTGCAGCGAGTGGGGGCTCCTCTGTAGCTGTGGTGTGCAGACGTGTTGCAGAGCACAGGCTCTAGGGCGTGAGGGTTTCAGTAGTTGCGGCACGGGGGCTCAGTAGTTAAGGCTCCCAAGCTCCAGCGCACAGGTACAGTAGCCGTGGTGCACGGCTCCGGTTGCTCCGAGGAATGTGGGATCCTCCCGGACCAGGGATCGAACCTGGGTCTCCTGTGTTGGCAGATGTATTCTCCACCACTGAGCGAGCCCCCAGGGAAGCCCTGAATTTGTTACAGTATCACTTCTGTTTTTGTTTTTTGGCCAGGCATTTTGGCCAGGCTGCTTGTGGAATTTTAGTTCTCTGACCAGGGATCAAACCTACACCCCCTGCCTTTGAAGGTGAAGTCTTAACCACTGGACCACCAGGGAAGTCCCAGGGAGGCAGTTTTTAATGGGGTTGAGTTTATGAAACTTGGGGCTGTTCAGCCTTGCTAAGGAGTTCCTCTGAAAAAGCAAAACAACCTCATCAGGCCCTTTACTACTCACCAGTTCCTTGTTCCCAGGCTCCCACCTGCACCCTGGCCAGGAAGTTCAGAGGCAATAAGCTAGAATCTGCCTTCCCTATCACTCACCCCTTTTAAAAGGTGATTCATTCTGAGCTAACCCAGCCCAGGCCAAATGCAGGTAGGGTTGTACATGGACTCACTCGGTGGCGTGTCATTTCTGACTTGCTGGGAAATCCTTAGGTGGTGGGGATGGGAGGCAGAGCACGGGACTGGAAGGCGGAGCACTGTGAGGCTGGAGCTTTTCCAGGATGAGTGTGGTGGAGAGAGATGCCCCTGGAACAAGGAGTGGGGCCTGCCTGGCCTTGGATCCCAGCTGCTGTCCCTGACCATTTAGTAGCCCTGGGCAAAGCGCTCAATGTTTTTGAGCTTCAGTTTTGTTATCTGTGAAATGTGGTTCCTGTAAGGATTAAACGAGCTGGTGTGTATTTTTACCCACCGACATGGTTCCTGGTGCACAGTGACTGCTTGATCCTGTCTGAAATCTTAAGACTTTATTCATCAGGTCCCTGAGAGCATTTTGGTACGCACCTTGAACACTACAGTGTTAAGTGCTCTGGGGGAAAAAAGAAAGCACTAACAGGGGTCCAGAAGAAACTGCAGGCTATGTAGGGGAAGACTGGTGCCCACAGCACTAACTCCTGATTGCTAAGAACCCTGGGGCAGTGCTCTCTGACAGCAGCCGAGTACACGCCACAGATGGGATTTGAAATCTACTAGCCATGTCAAAACATAAAAGGAGAAAAGGTGAAATTAATTTAAATAATATATTTTATTTAATAGTGTATCCAGAAGCATTGACATTTCGGCATGTACTCAATATAAACATTTTTAATGAGACATTTTACATCCTTTAAAAAGATCATACTAAATGTTTGAAGTTAGCTTGTTCTTTGCACTCACAGTACCTGTCACTCCGGGCTGGCCACATGGCTAGTGTATGTAGGTATGTATGGCTGGTGGTTGCCATACTGGACAGCACAGCTCTGGGATATGTTTGGTCAACTAATAGAATCTGCACTTAGAAAAAGGAATATTTACTTAATTTATTTAATTATGGTCTTGGTTGTGGCACACGGAATCTTTGGTTGCAGCATGCAGGATCTAGTTCCCTGACCAGGAATTGAACCCGGGCCCCCTGCATTGAAAGTGTGGAGTCTTAGCCGCTGGACCCCCAGGGAAGTCCCAGCATCTGCATGTTGGAGGGGAGCATTTGTACTCACAGGGCCTGTGACTCACTGTGCCAGCCAGTGAGGAGCAGAGTGGAGCTGGAGCTCGGGCCTCCTCTCCACCGGAAGCAGGAGACACGTGAATTTGGTGAGTGTCTGCTGTGTCCCGACGCTGTCCTAGACACTCAACCCTTGTTGTTCTGCTGAACTTCCAGTGGTAGATGGATAGCGTGTGTATTTTTACACAGGAAGCAGCAGAGGCCCAGAGAGGCCAAGCAACTTACTCAAGGCTGCTCGGTCAGAGCTGGAGTTGGAATTTGGACCAGGGCTTGCTGATTCCAGAGCCGTCCATTCACCTGTCTGTTTCCCTCTGTATAGAGAAAATCTGCACACAGCGTAGCAGTCAGGCCAAGTGCTCATAGAAAGCTACAGGGCGCAAGAGGGGCGCCACGGCCGGCCTGTTCAACACAGGCTTCGGGACATAGGTTCAGAAGGTCTGGGGCTGCTGTGTTAGGTGAGGTGTGTGTATAAACATGTTCCTTCTAATCCCAGGTTCTTAAACCAGTGGGGGATGGTGCTGGTGATAGTGGAGGCTGGGGGTGGGGAGCCCGTGATGGGCAGTCATTGTAGAGGCCAGCACGCTGGGCCCCGCTCCCGCTGCCACCTGGGAATGTCGGGCACTTCAAGAGGCTCCAAGCAGCTGAGACTTTCTGCTTGGAGAAACCCCAAGAATTTGGGGAGGCTGGGATTGGGCAAGTTCTTGAATGCATGTGTGCATTCATGCCCTCACTCACTCAGCAAGTATTTATTGAGTACGTGCTCTGAGCTGGAATTACTACGTGTTACCTTTTGCCTGGAAGATCCAGCCCATCAGCCTATTTCGACCCCACGGCGATCCTCTGAAGTACTGAGTTATCCCATTTCACAGTGCGGTGAGCTGAGGCTCCAAGAGGAGCGATCTCGTGCGGGATGGCTACTGAATGGAGGGCACAGGCCCTCAGAGCTGAGGGGTTTGGCCTTTGTGTGTTTGACTTTCTGTCTGTCTGTCTAGCCAGCAGGCAGTCATGAGCTCCTATATGCCGGGCGTTGAGCTGTGTTTCCGGATTTCTTGGGTCTGGTGTGCAGTGTCTTGTTTTCTATCTGAGAGCAATCATGAAGCTACCAGATGTTGAGTGGTGGCCGACGTCTGCTGTGTGCCAGGCGTGGTCACCATCAACCTCAGGGATTCCTCCCAGTGCTGATGGGAAGAGAAGGCCACTGAGACACAGACACACGGCACTTTCTGAGGTCCTACACCTCGGGAGGATCTGGGATTTCAATCCCGGCTGGTCTCTCCAGAGCCCCGATTCAGCCCCTACCCCTCACTGCCTCTCTGTGACCAGGGTCCAGGACTGATCCCAAAGTGAAGCCCAGCTTCCCCTGTCCCTTCTTGTGCCACTTTGTCTGGTCTTCTGTTTTACCAGCTGTAAAGTTGGGGCAGAAACAGCCAGTCCATCCTCTGCAGAAGGAGATGCTGCTGCTTTCAGAGGCTGCCTAGCTAGGAAAGCTGTATTACACGAGAGGTGCCATGTGTGAGAGCCCCACCAGAGCAGGCCTTTGTCCCTCCTGTCTGCCCTCTTCCCTCCTCATGACCGGCAACTTCAGAGTGTGGTCCTCCTGGAGCACCACTGAGCTGCAGGGAGCCTGGTCCACACTGCTGGCCGTCTAAGAGGTTCTATACTTTAGAGATGTGGAAGACCGGAGGGTATTGAGCCAACTGTTCACTTTGTAGGGAGGGGCTGGAGGAGCCAAGTCCTAGAGACACGAGCCGTAAAGACTTTACATCAGAGACACTTGAGCATGGGTCTCCTTCCCTGTCTAAGCAGCACGTTCCCGGGCTGGGAGCCCCAGCGTGAGCCTCACAGTACCTCTCGGCACGTGAATCCTGAGGATTAAACCTCTTGCTACATGAATGTATCTCTCCTCACTGCCCCTGCCAGGGGACTTGGAGAGGAACAACCTCACCACCTACCCTTTCCTGAGTCAAGGAACATTTACACTGCGTGGCATAGCGTTTAGCCCCCAGGAATCTGCATGCCCCCCCACAGGCAAGGCAGAGGGGATCAGCGCTGGAGCAGGAGGGATGCAGTGGGGAAGAAGCCAGGGGAGAGCCCAGCTCAGGTCCCTGCACCTGCATTTACCTGCTGTGTGAACTTGGGGCAAAGCCCAGTGACTATATGGAGGTTGGTGGTGACCCTTGCCTGAGTGTGGCCCTTGCAGAAGGTTTGTGTGAATCAAGTAACAGTATAGAGTAACCCAGGAGTGTGTGCCTTCAATGTAAGACGGGCTTTTTAAAAATCCTTAACGAGCTGCTGACCCCCTCCAATCATTACTCTGCTGCTGCTGCTGCTGCTAAGTCACTTCAGTCATGTCCGACTCTGTGCGACCCCACATTCGGCAGCCCGCCAGGCTCCCCCATCCCTGGGATTCTCCAGGCAAGAACACTGTAGTGGGTTGCCATTTCCTTCCCCAAGGCATGCATGCATGCTAAGTCGCTTCAGTCATGTCTGACTCTGTGCAACCCCATAGATAGCAGCCCACCAGGCTCCTCTGTCCCGAGGATTCTTCAGGCAAGAATACTAGAGTGAATTGCCATTTCCTTCTCCAAAATCATTATTCTAAGACAGCCCTTTCATTTTCTCTCCTTCCAATGAAGTCCACCTTGATTTGAGCAAAAGTCAGCCTCCCTGTAACTTTCGCTGCACCTGAGAACAGCCTACCAGTGAGTCTTCTGGCCTGAGGGACCTTCTGCTGTGTCCCCTGGGAATTCTCCCTGCAGCGCATCATCAGCTTCCTCATCTGTTCCTTCTCTGACCCATGTTTTAAGCTTCCTCACCCTCTGGTCCCTCCCATTTAAATGCTGTGCAGCTTGTTGACGGCCTAGTCCAGTGTCCCACCCAGGACAGGACTTAACAGCCCAGCCCAAGTAGCAGAGATCATAGCCATGCTGCCCTGAGGTCTTTGCCTCCCTCCAGGCAGGCCCTGTGGCAGTCTGACTTCATGGAAGGGTGAATGAAGTGGCATTTGCTGAGCTGCTGGTGGGATTAGGGACAGCCCTCCCGGACCTCTTATCTTCTTGCCAGAGAAAACCCATGTCACATTCAGCCCATTTGAACACTTCCAGGCTTATAGCTGCCATCTTCCACACTCCAGCTTGTTTGCCCCAGATGCCAATATTATGTTGCTGCTGTTGTTTTTTTTCCCATGAAAACTTAATTGGAATTTTAATGTACTTTTGGAGGGGTGGGCTGCATTTCCATTTGCCTCTAAAAACAATGAGAAGGAAAACAAAGTGGAATCTTACAGCCAGAAATTATGAAGCCAAATCTGAAATTAATTTACAAAGTCATTAGTATTTTCCATTTGTGAACCCCATACCAAATGTAAGTGCAGTTCCTTGTGATTAAGTACAAATTAGAAAATTAGAAGAGAGTTAGAAGGACTTTCGGGGACAAACATACAAAACTAGTAGAAGCAGATGGGTGTGTGTGTTGGGGGGGCGTGGTGTTGGGAGGGACGGGTGTGACACCCAGGACTTGCTCTGGTTTTCACTCAAGTCTGAGTTTGGGAGAGCAAAACAGACTCCCAGAAGAAAGCCCTTTCCAACAACTTTAAAACTGGCAGGGATCATTGGGATGATCTGTTCTAACCTATTTTCTGAATGAGGCAACTGAGAGACTTAGGGACGGTGAGTGACTTGCTTGAAGCCACACAGCCGGGAACGCCAGCGCTGAGACCAGAGCCTGGACTCCAGTGCTCTGGCCGCCGCCGCCTCCGCCCCCGGGAGCGTCTGCTTCAGAGCGCCTGTGCACCTGATCTGGGCTCTCATCTAACGCGGCACCTTGTTAGAGTGGAGAGAAGGGAACCCTCCATCCAGGGCCACCCTGTTCGTGCACTTGGGTCAGATTGCTGCTGCATACTGCATGCCATGCTGCTTCAAGGGAGAACACAGTGGTTTCTCTCTCCCTTGAAGGAGCCTGGTTATTCCCCCAAACTCACCCCAGACCAAGCCCCGGCCCTACACATTAGAATCTGCTGCTCTGGGCGTGAAGTCTGCCTGTGGTCAGTTAGCAGGTGATATGTGTCAGGGTTTTGATGTTTGTAGCAGGACCTCTTCCTGCGCCTCCCTAAGCTTGGATGAACTGGGGCTTTTCTTTTTTTGGCTGTGCCTGTTCTTAGTTATGGCACATGGGATCTTCTGCCTTCATTGTGACATGTGGGACTTTTTTACTTTTTTAGTTGCAGCATTCAGACTCATTATTTGTAGCGTGTAGGATCTCGTTTCCCAACCGGGGGTTGAACCCGGGCCCCCTGCATCTGGAGCATGGAGTGTTAGCTGCTGGAGCACCAGGGAATTCCCTGAACTGGGGCTTTGAGATGTCCCTGAGTCACCCGAGACTTTGTGAATGCTGTCCCCCGACCTGTTTGAAGTGAAGCCCTGTGATGTCATCTCCCCTGGTCCCTCTCCCTCACGTGTGTGTGTTACTTACACACACACACGAATTGACAGAGCAGCTCTAAGAAAGGCCACTTGTAAGAGCTCCCGGTCCCTTCGTTGTTTTTCTTACTAACTGGGTGTCTTAAAGGGTGGAAGGGACCCTTCCTTCAAGGTGCCCAGCTCTTTCCTGGGTGGACGCTCAACCCCGCCCCAGCCTCTCGGGCTTCCTCTCCTCCCCTGACACCTGTAGGGTGCTGTGGGGGCTGTGAGAACTCAAAAGGCATGACTCCTGCTCTCAAAGAATCTCAAATCTAGGTGCCGGGAGAAACTGTATTTACCTGGAGTTGTTAAGGACCATTGTGTCAATGATAAATATTTGCCTATGACCTTGCGAGGTCCCGTAGGTGTGTTCTTGCACCCAGTCCTCAGAGGGATCATGTGAGATGGAGCCACGATTCTTTATTTTGCAGAGGAGGACCCTGAGGTTTAAAGAGGTGACGGTAAATGAGCCTTCCAAGCCATCAGCCCTTCAGAACCTCCCAGTGTCGCCCTGGGGAAGATGTGCCCCAGAAGGTGGCGCTGTCCTAGGAGCGTGAGTGTGGGGAGATGCTGGGGATGGAGCTGGCCGGGTTGTGGAGCTGCAGAGACAAGACAGCAGGGAAGGGCTGTGTTTGGGAAAGATTCCTTGTCCCACGGCTTGGTGATCTGGGCTCTGACCCTGTGAGGGTGACACGTAGATTGGTAGGGGAGAGAGGGGGACTCCACAGAGAATAACCCCAACTGAGGGTAAGAAAGATGGGGCCCCATGAGTCTCTCTTACCCCTGAGCCCAGCCTGCCTTTCTCTGCTCTCCTTGCTGAATGCCTGACCTTGGACCAGTGATCGGCCCCTTGGAAGTTCAGTATCCCCCTCTTTAAAGGAAGGGGGTCACAATAGCCTTCTTTGTTGTTAAACCTTAGATGAGCTGATACCCCAGACTTCTTGCAAAGTACCAGACACCAAGTAGGCCATCTCTCAATAATAGTTTTCATTTTCCCTTACATTCATTTGTTTAAAAAAGAAAAAAAAATTTTTTTTCTCCTATGATAACAAAAATTTTAGAAGGCAGAGACAAGTTAATATGTTGTGTATATACTCTCAGGCCAAGAATTTGCTAAGTATTTACATACCAGAGGACTTTGAACTTTGATTTTTTCAGCTGGCTCTGTGCTGATTCAGACACCCACTCCAAGCGGCCAGAGGTGATTCCTTGCCTTGGTCTATTGTTGTTGGGGTTTTGTGAGTGTGTTTTCATGATACAAAAATTGGAAACATACAAGCTACAGGTATACTATATCTTGCTTATGAACCTTCTACTGGATATGACAAGTGTTAATATTTTTCCACTTTATTTCAAATACCTGTAATGTCTTATTTCTTTTTTTTACTTTTTTAGTTGCAGCATTCAGACTCATTATTTGTAGCGTGTAGGATCTCGTTTCCCAACCGGGGGTTGAACCCGGGCCCCCTGCATCTGGAGCATGGAGTGTTAGCTGCTGGAGCACCAGGGAATTCCCTGAACTGGGGCTTTGAGATGTCCCTGAGTCACCCGAGACTTTGTGAATGCTGTCCCCCGACCTGTTTGAAGTGAAGCCCTGTGATGTCATCTCCCCTGGTCCCTCTCCCTCACGTGTGTGTGTTACTTACACACACACACGAATTGACAGAGCAGCTCTAAGAAAGGCCACTTGTAAGAGCTCCCGGTCCCTTCGTTGTTTTTCTTACTAACTGGGTGTCTTAAAGGGTGGAAGGGACCCTTCCTTCAAGGTGCCCAGCTCTTTCCTGGGTGGACGCTCAACCCCGCCCCAGCCTCTCGGGCTTCCTCTCCTCCCCTGACACCTGTAGGGTGCTGTGGGGGCTGTGAGAACTCAAAAGGCATGACTCCTGCTCTCAAAGAATCTCAAATCTAGGTGCCGGGAGAAACTGTATTTACCTGGAGTTGTTAAGGACCGTTGTGTCGATGATAAATATTTGCCTATGACCTTGCGAGGTCCCGTAGGTGTGTTCTTGCACCCAGTCCTCAGAGGGATCATGTGAGATGGAGCCACGATTCTTTATTTTGCAGAGGAGGACCCTGAGGTTTAAAGAGGTGACGGTAAATGAGCCTTCCAAGCCATCAGCCCTTCAGAACCTCCCAGTGTCGCCCTGGGGAAGATGTGCCCCAGAAGGTGGCGCTGTCCTAGGAGCGTGAGTGTGGGGAGATGCTGGGGATGGAGCTGGCCGGGTTGTGGAGCTGCAGAGACAAGACAGCAGGGAAGGGCTGTGTTTGGGAAAGATTCCTTGTCCCACGGCTTGGTGATCTGGGCTCTGACCCTGTGAGGGTGACACGTAGATTGGTAGGGGAGAGAGGGGGACTCCACAGAGAATAACCCCAACTGAGGGTAAGAAAGATGGGGCCCCATGAGTCTCTCTTACCCCTGAGCCCAGCCTGCCTTTCTCTGCTCTCCTTGCTGAATGCCTGACCTTGGACCAGTGATCGGCCCCTTGGAAGTTCAGTATCCCCCTCTTTAAAGGAAGGGGGTCACAATAGCCTTCTTTGTTGTTAAACCTTAGATGAGCTGATACCCCAGACTTCTTGCAAAGTACCAGACACCAAGTAGGCCATCTCTCAATAATAGTTTTCATTTTCCCTTACATTCATTTGTTTAAAAAAGAAAAAAAAATTTTTTTTCTCCTATGATAACAAAAATTTTAGAAGGCAGAGACAAGTTAATATGTTGTGTATATACTCTCAGGCCAAGAATTTGCTAAGTATTTACATACCAGAGGACTTTGAACTTTGATTTTTTCAGCTGGCTCTGTGCTGATTCAGACACCCACTCCAAGCGGCCAGAGGTGATTCCTTGCCTTGGTCTATTGTTGTTGGGGTTTTGTGAGTGTGTTTTCATGATACAAAAATTGGAAACATACAAGCTACAGGTATACTATATCTTGCTTATGAACCTTCTACTGGATATAACAAGTGTTAATATTTTTCCACTTTATTTCAAATACCTGTAATGTCTTATTTCTTTATTAAAAAACAAAAACAAAACCCTAAAGCTACTCTGCTAAAGGCTTCCTGTTAGCCCACCCGCCTCCTATTCTCCCTTCTCCTTTTCACAGGTGTTTACTCTCGTGAATTTGGTGTGTGTCCTTCCCAGCCAGCACTTTGTAGTGTTTTGTTTGTAAAGCCGAATAACTCTGTTGGAATGTGTTTGAACCACCAAATGATCAGCATTTGGAAGAAGACTGAATACCTAAGACAGGGGAAGCAGCTTCAGAGAGAGAGCAAGTCTGCCCGCCCCCGAATCGTTATTTATATTAAATTCCAAAATTACAAATCCTTTGCCTTGGATTTAAAACTTGACCCTGCCTCCATGCTTAATTGCAAATAAATTCGAGCTTGTGCCATCTGGAACTCCCAGGGTCATCTGGACCTTTCATGTGAGTAAATACATTCTGGAGTCTATTATTACAGTAGGTTTTTTGGCTTTTTTCTTTAATGCTTCCTCTCACCACACCCCTCCCCCCCCATCACAACTGTAATGTATACTTACTGTAGAGAATTCAGAACATACAGAGAAGGAAAGATGAAAATTGCCCACTGCCCTGCTCATTTGACCACTCCCCACCCATAGAATTGTGTCCTTCTCTGTCTCTTACCCACCCCTACAAGGGTAGAAAATTGGAAGTCACTGGGTCCCCCAAGTAGGGCCAGCACCATGGACTCAGGGTTTCCTAGTGAGTCCATCCTCTACTTAAAATAGGGTCTGTGTCCCCAAGGTGAGAGAAGCAGTCACCTGCCCTAGGTCAGGTCAGTGACCTGATTGGGAATGGAAGGCCATCTCTGGTGGCTGAAGATGTTTTTCTATCATATCTGCTCTTTATGCTGAAATCTGATCCTTCATGGATCCTGGCCCTGATCCAGGCATGATGACAAAGCATCCAGCAAAGGGGAGAGGTCCCTCTTTCTCTTCAAGGAAAAGGGGAGATAGTCACAGACAATGGCTGGGCCTTTGACCACCTTTCCTGAAAACATCTTGGACATTTTTCATTGTAGCACTTTGGACATGAGTCGTTTTAATACCTTGGCCGTTTTCTGTGTGTTATAGTTAAACTGTTCTTGACTTCTTCCTTGTTTGTGTTTTTAAACAAATTACTTTCATTAGCATCCGATGCTCTTTAGGCAATTTATAACACAACTAGCTTCAGTTTTTGTTTGCTTGCGTTCCTTTGTTTGGTACTGATTTTAGCTTCTGCCATTTTGGAATTTTCTTTTGTGCCATTATTGCCACCAAGTCCAGTTTTCCTTTGCATATCTGAATTATTAGATTTTTTGTCCATCAGCTTTTAGTCAGTGACTTTCATTGCCTATAGTTTTCACTGCTTCCAGTTTTATTTTGTGCTGAACTTTTTACTCTGGAGCCCATTTTTTCTCCTGGGTTGATTTTTGCAGTTTTTCAGGGTTGCCAATTTACTTTTTATCTTCAACAAATTAACGTGTTTGTGATGATAGCCATTACCAGTTTTATTTGGGATTGATAATGTTGTTCAGTTGCTGAGTCATGTCCAACTCTTTGCAACCCCATGGACTGCAGATCACTAGGCTTCTCTGTCCTTCATATCTCCCAGAGTTTGTTCAAACTCGTGTCCATTGAGTCAGTGATGCCATCCAACCATCTCATCCTCTGTCACCTCCTTCTCCTTCTGCCTTCAGTCTTTCCCAGCATCAGGGTCTTTTCCAGTGAGTCGGCTCTTTGGGATTGATTATTTCTGTCTAATTTTTTGTGGTCATTTGGTCAGAGTGCCTGTGGGAATTGGAGTGATGGGTCCAAATGTCTTCTTTCTTGAAGAGTTTGAAACAAGCTTACAAACTATGACTCTCGCTCTCGGTTCTCCTTTCTGGATATCACTAAAGCTTTCCTCTTGGCAGTAGAGAAAATGAAAGCTACTAGGGATCAGACTTCTCCTGGGAAGGGCCATGTTGTCTTTCTCACCACATTCCTCACCTTCTGCTCTGTGACTCCCAAGTTCACCAGCGCCTATTGCCTGCTCGGCTGGGGCAGCTCCAGGCTGGTATGCTGGGAAGCACGGTAGATGGGGGTCAGGCAGCCCACCCTGGGACAAGTCCCCTCTAAGTCTCCTCTCTGGGCTGGTCTCCCTGTCCGTCCACAAGGTTGCTTGCTGGATAGCTGTTAGAAGTCTTTCAGCTTTATCCTTCTCTGGGTGGGGATGTAGACAGCTCCAACTGTCAGGAAGCCACAGTTCCTGCAGGAAAGCCCCTGCGTGACAGAAACAGCAGAGTTGCTCATGACCCTCGGCTGGGTTCCAGTCCCTGAGCCCTGGCTCCGCCCCGTGACATCAGGGCTGAGCTGCCATGCGGCAGAGCTTGCGGGAGCCTGCTGCCGAGGGTGGCTATTCGTCCTTTCCAGCCACGGCTGCTCTGAGTTGCTCCCTGGGACAGTGGCAGGCAGGGGAGCCGAACTCCTCAGTGAGAGTCAACATCTCCCTCCCCTCAAAGGAAAAGCCCCTGCTCCGCCTCTCTGGGCGGCTGGAATGCTGCTCTGTGGGTCTGGGTATTTCTCTTCCTCCATCCAGCCCTCCTTTGATTTCCTGCTGTCTCCTTCAATTAGGTCTATGACTGTTTTCAGATGGCCATTTGTATATACAAGTCATGTCAGGCATCATCATTTGTGTTTGATTAGATCAATAAAAGCAGCCCTGGCGAAAGGCCAGCGGAGAATTTATAAATACCCTTCAACTTTTCCCCGCCCTACAAGATGTTACAACTCCATCCCGTTAACCCTCCCAACCCAGGCTGCTGGCTAACTTGATCAGGGAAAACAAAATACCATTTCTTCGGATGCGTTTTCTCTTTATCTTCTTTGTAGAATTTGATCAGTGTTTAAGCAGCTGTAGCTGATTCCCTGCCCACTTCAAAGCCAAGGCCCTTCCCTCTGTCTATTTACAAAATTTGAGAGACTGAAATCCTGGGAACCCATTTTGACGTAGATTGCGCGTTCTGTTAGCTCTCTGTTGCTCAATGAAACGGGCTTGGGCGTCTCTGAGGCAAGGGACCTAAGAAAACTTAAAAACAGATTTTGGCGGCCATGAATCCTCTGTAATGCGCCCACTTTGGAAAAGAAGAGGGTGAGGGACTTAAGTTCCCTTAAGGATTCCATGGACCTTAAGGATTTTCAGAACCCGATTTTCTTCTAAACAGAAGAAGAGTTCCCCTCACATTAGGGAGGGGAAAAATAAGCCTTAGATGCCTTGTGAGATCCAGTTACGTCAGGTTTTCGGATAAAATGTCAAGACAGCAGTGCTTGATTTCCGGCCTTGCCTTTCCCCTCTGCGCACTGTCTGCTCTTGCCAGAATTTGTATTAGGGAGAGGGAGCCGTTCTGCTACCCTCCTTCCTCAGGGAAATCATTCCCTCCCTGGCCTTTAACCCTTTAAAGATTGGAAAGGGAATACTTTGATTTCAGGGTTAAATGCAAAGCTTCCCTCTTGGCCGAGGCTGGATTGGAGGGGTATTAGGAAATACTTAAGAATGTTGCAGCCTGGGGCCTGGAGCTGGCTGGGCGTTGCTGTTCAGTATGAAAAGAGGCTCACCTGCTTGCCTTCCTGTGGCTGTGTCTTCGCAAAGCATCCCGTCTGGAGCAAGGTACCTCCGTTGGCTATCCTCAAGGCCCCCCAAATGTTGGATAACTAGATTTTTTTTTAAACCCTGACCCAACCTCACTCAGTTAAAGGTTCAGTAAGTCTGTCTTTTCGTCAGCATGGATGGAAGCCAGGCTTCTGGTCCCGACAAATCAACGTGTTTGATCCAAGAGGGCAGAAGATTCTAGAAGAGACAATAAATACAAATTGATGACCTTTGATGACTTGTCTCACCATCAAGGCTGCCATTTTCTCTTCTTCCCTAGTCTCCACTGAAAATAAGAGAGCCTTAGTTCTCCCTGTGATTTCAAGCAAGAGAAATGGTACCCAGAGGTGGGGTTGTTATTAGACTCCCTTTTCTGTTCTCTCTTCTCTCTTCCTCTGCCTGCCCCAAGTGTAGTCCCGGCCACACCCCCCCAGCCTTCCCTGGCACTCAGTGTCGCAGATCCTCCAGGGCTGGCCACTACTGCTGGCCACTGCCACAGCTTTGAGAAAGCCACCACGAGGCTCTGCAGGCTGATTGAAGGGCCTGCTTTGTGGAGTGAACCCCTCTAGAAGTCTGACACCTTCAGCATGGGAAACTGTAGAGAGATCAAGGGACTTTCCTTCTCAGGCTTTGGGAATTGAGCTCTTGGGTTGACCCAGGCAGGTCTAGAGCTGGCAGAGGCTCCGGGTAGCCATACAATTTGCTACTCAAACTGGGACTCTGCGAGTGAAAGGAGATGCATTTACTAATGACACGAGGACAGTGTGACTTGAACTGTCCCAAGTGAACCTTGTGTGGTTGCCCTACAAATGTCCCTCGGCCCTTCAGGTTCCATTTTGTTTTATAAGAAGCAGTGCTTCCCACATTGGAAGAACAGGCAAGAGTTGCAGGTTCAGATGCTCCCAGGGACAGGCAGAAGGTGGGAGGCTGGGGCCTGGTGTCAAGACAGAGTGGCACTTGAGGATTCATTTCTCATCTAAAGGGGCATTGGTGACATGGCATCAGCCAAGGGTTGCCGGATCTTCTGATTTTTTTTTTCCAAGAGAAGCCAAAAATCTAGATTTACATATGAAATCTCCCAGCTTTTAAAAGTTGGCAACTAACTTAAAAATTTAAAAATCTCTGTGTAGGCCAAGCACAACATCTGTGGGCTGCTGCCTATTTTCAACCTCCGGCCCAGACCAATTAATTGGTGGCTTTCTTCTGTGCCTCTGGATTCCGGCAGCAGGAAGTTGCCCAAATTGACCACGAATGAAGTGGGGAAGAGGAGAGAGGCGCTTGCCTTGACTTCAATGGAGCATTCATTTGCACAATAAATATTTATTGAGCACCTGTTATGTTCAAAGCACTTTCTCTGTTATGCTGTGTTTTGGGTTTAATGTTTTGAGACAGCTGTCCTACTCATGCTGATAAGTTCTTTGTAGCGTCCCTGCCTCTCCCCTGGGATTATAAGCAGGATGGATGCAGTGGGGGAAATTCAAGAAGGGATGTGGATGGAGAACCTGGGGCCCAGATCTCAAGCCCAGGACAGTTCATCGGATGTCAGCTTAATGCACAAGTCCCTAGGAGATGGTCTTCATCTGAGGAAAGACCTGGGCATGACGACCTGGAGCAGAGGGTGCCCAGCCAAGGACACTTGTTTTGCAAGGTCCCTGAATGTTGTTCTAAGAGCAGGAGGCAGAAATCACAGAGGAACAGGCTGCATTCAGCCCTGTGTTTGGCAGAACTTTCGAATGGAGTGCTGTATTCTGAGGCTGTTGGGTTAGAGGAGAACTGGGCATGGAACAACAGACTGGTTCCAAATAGGAAAAGGAGTATGTCAAGGCTGTATATTGTCACCCAGCTTATTTAACTTATATGCAGAGTATATCATGAGAAATGCCAGGCTGGATGAAGCACAAGCTGGAATCAAGATTGCCAGAAAAAATATCAATAACCTCAGATATGCAGATGACACCACCCTTATGGCAGAAAGCAAAGAAGAATTAAAGAGCCTCTTGATGAAAGTGAAGAGGAGAGTGAAAAAGTTGGCTTAAAACTCAACATTCAGAAAACTAAGATCATGGCATCTGGTCCCATCACTTCGTGACAAATAGATGGGGAAACATCACAAGCTGGAATCAAGATTGCCAGAAAAAATATCAATAACCTCAGATATGCAGATGACACCACCCTTATGGCAGAAAGCAAAGAAGAATTAAAGAGCCTCTTGATGAAAGTGAAGAGGAGAGTGAAAAAGTTGGCTTAAAACTCAACATTCAGAAAACTAAGATTGTGGCATCTGGTTCCATCACTTCATGGCAAATAGATGGGGAACTAATGAAAACACTGAGAGACCTTTATTTTGGGGGGCTCCAGAATCACTGCAGATGGTGACTGCAGCCATGAAATTAAAAGACGCTTCTTGGAAGAAAAGCTATGACCAACCTAGACAGCACATTGAAAAGCAGAGACATTACTTTGCCAACAAAGTACGTCTAGGCAAAGCTATGGTTTTTCCAGTAGTTATGTATGGACATAAGAGTTGGACTATAAAGAAAGCTGAGTGCCAAAGAATTGATGCTTTTGAACTGTGGTGTTGGAGAAGACCCTTGAGAGTCCTTTGGACTGCAAGGAGATCCAACCAGTCCATCCTAAAGGAAATTAGTCCTGAATATTCATTGGAAGGACTGATGCTGAAGCTGAAACTCCAATACTTTGGCCACCTGATGAGAAGAACTGACTCATTTGAAAAGACCCTACTGCTGGGAAAGATTGAAGGTGGGAGAAGAAGGGGACAAAAGAGGATGAGATGGTTGGATGGCATCACCGACTTGATGGACATGAGTTTGAGTGAGCTCCGGGAGTTGATGATGGATGAGGAAGCCTGGCGTGCCGCAGTCCGTGGTGTCTCAAAGAGACGTAACTGAACTGAACTGGGTTAGAGGACATCTAAGTTGGTCTTCGATTATCCAGAAAATCTAATACCTTGCGGCTGCCTCCTGCTTACCCACCAGATTCCTGGACCTTAAACTCTTTTGTTGTTGTTTTTTTTTTTTTAACTTTTATTGGAGTATAGTTGCTTTACAGTGTTGTTAGTTTCTGCTCTACAGCAGAGTGAATCAGCTATATGTGTACATATATCCCCTCTTCTTTGGACTTCCTCTCCATTTAGGTCACCACAAAGCACTGAGTTGAGTCTCCCTCAGGAGACTCTCACTAGTTTTCTATTTTATACATAGTTTTAATAGTGTGTGTGTGTCAATCCCGATCTCCCAGTTCAACCCCCCACCTCCTTTCCCTGCTTGGTGTCCATACGTTCGTTCTCTGCATCTGTGTCTCTCTTTCTGTTTTGCAAATAAGATCATCTATACCATTTTCTAGATCCCACACATACATGCGTGAATATGTGATATTTGTTTTTCCCTTTGAGTTAACTTCACTCTGTATGACAATCTCTACTTAATGCTTTTTTTTCTGGTTCGTGATTCTTATTACTGATGGGCTTCCAGCAGGTACTGGCTTATTTGTACTCTGACAGCTGAACAAGGGGCCAGGTGCCCCAGAAAAGCCAGTTCAACACTGATGAAAACCGATGCAGTTCACCTGGGGCTGAGGGGAGGCGCAGGTGGGGGCAAGCTCTGGGAGGGTCTGTTCTTGATGCTTTGAAATGTCGCTCACATATTCCGGTCTCCTGCACCATGAGTTTTAAATTGGGGATGATACTACCTGCACTCAGGATGGTTTGAGACAACTCAGGCACCGAGAGCTTAAGTAACTTGCTTACGGACACACACCTGGGCTAGGAGGAACCCAGTCCCAGACCAGACAGGTGACTTTCACTGTTCTCTTATCCATGGTGCTAAACTATTCTATTTTTAATTTCTTGTGTGTGTGTGTTCATTCTTCTTTGTATCTTCCGCCCCCACCCCCTGATTGTTTCAGGACTATCAGCATTCAAATGTTTAAGAACGGGGGTTTTTCCCTGTGCACTTGGCCAGAAGTAGGAATTCATCACCATCTCTGTGAACACTTGCAGAGCCTCCATTGTTTGTGTGGAATTATACTAGAAATACTTGACCCCCGGGCTGGGCTGGCAATGAGCTCAGTCTTTCTGCAGAACTTTTGAGGACGTATCACCAACAGGTTGGAAGGACTGTCCTTTGGGCATGGCGACCCTCCGTCTCTCACCTCGTTAATGGGCTCCCTCCTTTCTTCCCCCCAGTGTCAATCTTAAGTGTGCCGAGTGCATTTGCCGCTTGGCATGTCCTAGATAGTGTTAGTTGCTCAGGCATGTCCAGCTCTTTGAGACCCCGTGGACTGTAGCCAGCCAGGTTTCTCTGTCCATGGAATTCTCCAGGCAAGAATACTGGAATGGGTTGGCATTCCCTTCTCTAGGGGATCTTACCAACCCAGGAATCGAACCCGGGTCTCCTACATTGCAGGCAGATTCTTTACTGCCTGAGCCACGAGTGTCCTAGATAAGAGGTTTCCAAGTGGTGTGCCCTGATATACAGCCTTCCCATCCCCAAATCTCAAGCTTCTTGAGGGGAACAGAATGTTTACATCTGGTTTGTTTGGGAATAGAAGGTGGATATAGGGGAGTCTGGAGTGATTGTAGAGGCTGCCGATGTCTTAAGACATTTGCAAACCACCATGCTAAATTATGGTGAAGCTATAGTGACCTCAACATTTAAAGATTAAAAAAAAAAAAGCTGACAAAATAGTCTTGTGATGCTTGAAAGGACTCTTGCACTTCACCAGCTGGGCCCGCCATGTTGAGCATAACAGGGATGTGAGTCCGTGTGCAAGAGAGAGCTCAGCGCGTGGCACACCCGGCAGTTTGCTCCTGGGTTTAAACATCCCCCCACCATCATTTCCCTGGCATGTCCCTTTGCTTCGTGGATCATTCCTGGCCAGACCACACCCTGCACGCCCTACTGCAGCAGGGGTTGGGGTCTCTGTGTACAATTTATTCTCCAATGTCAACTTGAAATTCTGAGACCCACTCTGTGGTGCTCTGAGGCTTTTCATTGATGAGCGGTTGTTACAAGCAGTGTCTCAAGTCATGGATCTGCACACAGTTTTATGTGAATAACTAGATAGTTAAGACGTTCATGTACCAAGAGAGGCCGTAACTACTTTTTCAGCAAACTCATTAGTGTGTATATATGTCACGCCTTTTTAGAACGTCATAATGTAGTTGTTATGCTTTCCTGTGTCAACACTGGCTTTTTTCACTGTGTCATATGCAGTGAAAAGAGAGAGAGCTCTGACACTGTCTGTTGGAGCAATAGATGAGATATAATTGACATACAGTAAATGACACTTATTGAAAGTGTGCCGTTTGATGAGTTTGACATATGCACACACACGAAACTATCGGCATGATCCAGATAATGAACATGTCCTTCCAAAGGTTCCTTCTGCCCATTTGAACCTTAGCCTTCCTGTTTGCCTGCTGCCCCTCAGTCTCCAGGCAGCCACTGGTCTGCTTTCTGTCACTGTTCATTACTTTAAACTGCCTAAAATTTTACACTAATGAAATTGTACAGGGTGTACTCCTTTTATTTGGTGAGGGGGATAGTTTCATTCACGTAGCATAAATATTTTCAGATTCTTTAATGTTTTTGCATGTTCCAATCATGAATTCCTTTTTATAACTGGGTAATATTTCACTGTATGGATATAAACAGGAGTTTTGCTCTTCATGTTTAAAAGCAAAGAATTTTAGCTGAGGCTGTCAAAAGTACATGATCCGTATAAAATATTATGTCCGAGGGGAATATGTACACTTGGGTTTTCTCTCATTTACTTTTCGTTTTAAAAGTTTCTTATGGAGGAGTAGGTTTTTTTTTTTCCTTTTGAAAGTGCCCTTTGAAAGAGCAAATATTGGTGTAGAATGAATTTGGCCCTCAATTTTCACTTAATTAAATCAGTAATTATTTAGTGTTTCCTATTGGGACTTGGGAGCACAGAAGGACTTCACCTCACAGCCAACAATGGATTTGCTCATGAGGTTCTGACATCCTACCTGGGGTAGAACCGTGGTGCTTTAAGACACAGGATGGTACCAGCTTGGCTTCTATAATCTTCTCAGTGGCCGATGCTGAATGTTGCAGCAGGTATGCCTTCCCTGCCTGCGATTCTTCCGTGACCAGGCATGGGGACAGACTCCGCTGCAGTTCCGCAGTTCTGTGATTCCTGCTCAGAGCGTTCGTGCGGAGCGCAGGCAGGAAGTTAACCTTGTGGATTCCCTCATCCTTGCAAAGCCGCACACACAAGGCCGGGGTCAGAGTTGGCCATGGGAGTTGAGTTCCTGGCACTTGGGCAGTCCCCAGCGGGAGCTAGAACAGAATGGTATTGCTGGGGTGTTGGAAATGTGTTCCGTTTTTCATTGTTCAGAGATGTTTGCCTGGAGGAAATCTTCTCTGTGTGAGAAAAAAAAACAGTGAGCTGCTGATTAATCGTTAGTCACATTGTCAGAGAAGGGACCTTGGGGATATCTGGTCCAACCTGATGAGAACTAAGGTTTGGGGAGCGAGAGTAACTCATACATATTCACTAAAGCAGGACTGGGACTTGAGGAACCCAGGCAACTGCTTCAGACCTTCACTTTCATGATCTCTGAGGATGGGAGTGCCAAGAAAACCTTGGCAAACTTGAGTGGACTTAGGAAGGAGGAAATTGTTCATCTCCTTAATCTCTGCTCAAAGCTGCTGCTACTGCTAAGTCACTTCAGTCATGTCCGACTCTGTGCGACCCCATAGACGGCAGCCCACCAGGCTCCCCTGTCCCTGGGATTCTCCAGGCAAGAACACTGGCGTGGGCTGCCATTTCCTTCTCCAATGTATGAAAGTGAAAAGTGAAAGTGAAGTCGCTCAGTTGTGTCCGACTCTGTAAAACGTCACCAGCACGGACAACAACATAAATTGTCCTCAGATGAAGTTTCTGTCATGTTCTCACATGTGAACTGGCCCTGGGAGATGAGACACCTTCCCTAAGGTCACCCAGGTGGCAGAGAGAGGAGCCAGAGCTGGAATCCGGCTCCTGGTCCCTAGTCTCACCTTGTTCCCACCGTGTCTCCTTCGCGGCACGGGAGTATGCCGGGCAACAGCCTGAAGCAATGGAAAGACCCTCAGCCTTTGTGTTTGAGTCCAGAGCTTGACTCTGCTCTCCTGCTTGCTGTGTGACCTTGTGGAAGAATCTTAACCTTTCTGAACTTCATGGTCTTCTTTTACAAAACAGGGCCCTGTCCAACAGGATAGAAGTATATAAGCATAAAGTGCTTAGCAAAGAACTTGCTTTAGGAAACAACTGATTGATGTTACCTCTGGAATGAAGGTGAGGCAGGTATGGGAAAAGCTAGTTGTGGAAAGAGAGCCTGGAAAGCAAAAATTAGGTCAGATTTGCACCAACTGTGGGGTGCCCTTGGCCCTGCTCCTGCACACTGACTCTCAGTGGTGCACGGTTTGGTCCTTTAGTCCTTGATCCTTTGCAAAGTTGAGCAAACTGAGGTGCTCGCTAAGTGCCTGGCACATAGTAGGCCCTCAGTAACTACAGACTGGGGCTGCTGAAGCGTCTCCCTGCCTCTCCCAGAGAGGCATGGAGCTACTGCTCCATGTGAGTGCATGCACCCACAGCGTTCCACTCACCAGTTGAATGAAACAGGACAAAATCCTGACAGAGACCAGACTTTGGAGGTGCTGTGCAGATCCAAGGTGGGTGGTCGTCAGTGGAGGTGAGCGATGGTGCTGGAGGTGGCTTGGCGTGGCACCCGGGCTGAGTGGGAATCAGTACAGACTGGGCGAGGGTGGGGGGTGGGGGGAGATAGGGGGCAGCGTGTGTCTCACTTAGATGCCCCTACAAGTCGTGCCCTGCCATTGTCCCGTGGAAAATCTCCATATAAATAATTGATGCTACGAGCAGGGGAAAGAGGAGACAAAGCCATTCCCTTTACTGGGGAGACCAGGATCTGCCGAGTGTCAGGGTCAGACTGTTGAAGGGCCGTGGGGACAGAATTGGGTCCTTTTGTGGAGAAGTGGCTCTTCTTCTGCATCTCCACCTGCTTCCACCTGGTGCCCGAGCAGAGGACATCCGAGATACTTCTCGAAGCAGCCAAGATGACTCAGGAAGTTGAGCTTGCCTGATGCCAGANGAGACCAGGATCTGCCGAGTGTCAGGGTCAGACTGTTGAAGGGCCGTGGGGACAGAATTGGGTCCTTTTGTGGAGAAGTGGCTCTTCTTCTGCATCTCCACCTGCTTCCACCTGGTGCCCGAGCAGAGGACATCCGAGATACTTCTCGAAGCAGCCAAGATGACTCAGGAAGTTGAGCTTGCTTGATGCCAGAAGGGGGGCACCCTATTGTGGGGCAAGAAGAGAACATCCGGGAAACTTTCCCCCACTGTTTGCCAGGCCTCCCCGGGGGGCCCCAGCCTCCCTTCCCGCCACCCTGCCCCTTCCAAGGAGCCTGCTTGAGAATTCAGTGATTCACTTCCCGTCTTCCACCCTTGTTTAATGTTCCCTCCATTGTTACCAAACAGTCCAGGCCCCGGTGGCAGGGGGTGTTCTGCGTTCTGGCAGCAGAGGGAGGGGAGGGCAGAGCTGTTTACAGAGCCGGGGAGATGGGCCCGGCCTCCTTGGAATATGGGCCGGGAGGGCGCTGGGGCCTGACAGCTGGCTGTGCGGAGGGTGGGAAGCGCCAGAAGGCGGTCCTCCTGCCCAGACACCCTCTGGTCTTCCTGCCCTGGAGGGGAGCCCTGCCGTTTGTTGTGGGCTTAGCTTTTTTGTTCCCTGACAGCTGAGTTTTCCATTTCAGGCCACAGATAGTTTTGGGATCATGGATTCCTGGAGTAGAAAAAAAAAAGAACGGAAGGGGCCCTGGGGTGATGCTGTCTCTGCCGGGCCTCGGTCTCCTCCTAAGTGGAGAGAGAGAGGGAGAGGAAGTGCAATGGTTCATTTTAGAGCCCCCGCCCCCAGCCCCAAAGTCCTCTGATTCCTGAATCTGGAACAAACCACACGAGGTCATCTGTATTCATTCCTGTGTCTTGGGCAAATCCCACCGAAGCTAGCCATGAATGTGACCATGTCTGTGAGCCATAGCACCCGTTTCCTGACCTCTGACCTTTGAGGTCAGCAATTCTGCAGCCTGTTACCTTTCCGGGTTTCTTTTTAAATGTTTGTTTATTTGGCCGCACTGGGTCTTGGTTGAACCATGTAGGATATAGTTCCCTGACCAGGGATCAAACCTGGGCCCCCTGTATTGGGAGTGCAGAGTCCCAGCCACCAGAAGCCCTTTACTACAAGGCTTCGAGTCTTGATTGGGTTCATAAGGCTGGGATGCAGCCTGAGGTTTGGGATATCAGGGAAGTCCCACCTTTCTGGTTTGAAGCCAGCTTCTCTCCCAGGAACTTGTTTGATACCAATTTATCCTTTACTGTCGCCTCACATCTGTGACTGCCACAATTTTGCTGATACTGCTGTTAGGTTTGGGCTTTTGGGGTTTGTTTTTTCCTAACCTGCAGAAAGAGTGGAAGTCGTGAAGTTTCCTCTTTTCCCCTGCTGTGTGTTTCGTTTCTGAGATGGTGGTCCCTTCTTCTCGATCATGTATTTGCTCTGCTGCTGTTGATGATTCAGATTTGTTTCTTCCAAGGCCCTATGTGCGTAAAGGCAGTCAGGGAGCTGGAAGGTGTAGACACAACCATTCTAAAGATCCTTTTCACGGCAAATTACCTACCTGGTGTTTCTCAGGTAGGTGAACTGTCAGCGCTAGAAAGCAAGCAGACACTAGAGGTTGGCAGAACCCAGCTTTTTTTTTAAGGATTTTTAAAAATGTGGCTATTTTTAAAGTCTTTATTGAATCTGTTACAATATTGCTTTTGTTATTTATGTTCTAGCTCTTTGTTGGGGTGGGGCATGAGGCATATAGGATCTTAGTTCCCTGACCAGGAATCGAACCAACACCCTCTGCATTGTAAGGCGAAGTCTTAACCACTGGGCCACCAAGGAAGTCCCTGAACCCATTGTATAGATGGGATGCACCATACCTAGAGACCCCTCACTTCTGAGCAGCACAGCCAGCACGGGACCACAGGCACTCCAGTCCATTCCCTGGCATAGACCCAGATTTGTTGTGCATATCTTCTCTGCCAGTAACTTCAACACTGATAAAATCTCCACTCAACAAATATTTGTTGAGTAAGTTCATCGAAAAGCCTTCTAACCTGTGTCTGCCTACAACCTTAGCCACATACGACTTTGTCTCTCTCTGGCAGATGAGTGAAGTAGGCAGGACTTCCTCACTCAAAAGCCTTTCGGCTCCCTGCACCCCCACTGGCTGCCTTAGCAGAATGAACTGGCACCTGTGGCTGTCACTCCCCCGCTGTTTTTAATGGCACCTCTCGATACCAGCTGATTGCTTCGAGAACATTCCTGGCGTTGGGTTTCTGGCAGTAATGTGCATCTGTGGGTCCCTTTACTACAAGGCTTCGTGTCTTCATTGGGTTCATAAGACTGGGATGCAGCCTGAGGCTTGTATTTGTTACTTCCATCTTCTGATTGTTGCTGCCCAGAGGAGTAATTCCCTTGCCCTGACCTACTTGTGAACAAATGTAACATGCAAGCCCCATGCTCCATCCAGGGGACTGGGGAAGTTATTTTAAGTTGGGTCTCCTGTTCTTAAGGAGCTCCTGTCTTTGCTGGGAGGGGAAGCCAGGTATACATGGAAGTTACTTTATCATCCCAGGTGATGGTGACGGTGAGTTTGATGAGTGTTGGACAGTAAGGTCTGTAAGTCTTTGAAGAGGGGAGAACAGAGTGATCTTTCTGGAGGAAGAGCCACAGAATAGGGGTAATCTTTAAGCTGGAGGCATAATTGGGCCGAAGGGAGCCTCTAGACCCCTAGACCATGTCAGCATACCGCCGAGGACTGAAGATCTCTGGCTGTGGATGCAAAAGCCCCACACTCAGGCACTATGACCACAACATGTTACGTCAACAGCTTGAGCCAGCGAAACACCATGAATTTCCATACCTGTAATGCAAGCCTCTAAATACCTGTGTGCTGTTTGGGAAGTGGGCGTCTGATGAGGCGGTGGGTGGGCAGGTATTCTGTGGGTACTTGGCTGGGACTGGGTGCATTGGGTGCGGGAGAGAGTTGTGAGGGTACTGGACCCGAGGGGAGGGAGCTTAGCTTCCCCGAGTGGAGCTGGTGGGGGGCGGTGGTTGGTGATGCAGCTTTTAGCCTAGAGCTGTTTAGCCCTTGAGGCCAGCTTAAGCGGCAGGTGATTGCCACCCTGGCCGTTGTAAGTCCTGAAGGCCTCCCTTCTTTGCTGGGAACTCCCATCTTCCTGCCCATAGGGGTTCTTTGCTGTCTTAGGTGCAATTGCCCCCAGTGAACCAGAACCTTTTGTTGAGAGACAATAGGAAGTCTGTCCCCTAAGTCTGAAAGGAATGCTAATTGGCTGCTTAAATTGTCCTCAGGATAGTGATGCCCAGGGTATACAGGACACCCATTCTTTGTTACCAGTTAGATGGAAACTGCTTATGTAAGCTTGTAAAGTTTTGGGCCAGAGAGAGGCAGAGAGTCTGTGGAATGTTAGAGACTGGTGTCCTGCAAATGCTGCCTTTTCTGCTTAAAAAGGTAGCTGTTTAACTTCCTGGGCCTTAAACTCACTTTTTCTAGAAATGTGGTCATTTTCCACCCCTCCCTTGCTTCCAGCTCCCCTACAGTGGCTGCCCTGAAAGGTTTGAGGATTCTTACTTAAGGCTTTGGGGCCTGTTTACTTTTTTAAAATTAATTTTTATTGAAGTATGGTTGCTTTACAATGTTGTGTTTCTGTGCAAAGTGAATCAGTTATACATATAGCCCCTGTTTTTTAGATTTCCTTCCCGTTTGTGGGCCTCTCTTAAAAATAAGGGAAAGAGTGGTAAATGTGATTAAGACTGAAATGTGAGAATGTTCCTTTCCCAACCCGTATTGTATGGTATTTCACCAGAAATGGTTGTAAACTTGGAGCTTGAGTGAGCATTTTCTAGAAGCCCTACTCCTCAGTTCAAATGTCACAGAAAGTTGCCAGGTTTACCCTGCATGCTCTATAGTGCTTATGACATTGTTTTATCTCTCTGGCCAGTGACTCATAATGAAGGAAGTCAAAACTGAGCAATTAACAGAAAAACTCTTCATTTGTCCTCTTCACCTCTCCCCCCCCCCCAACTCCCCTAGTCACGAACACCGCCTGACATTTTCTATATGTCTTTGGAAACTTTGATTTGTTTTAGGACAAGGCAGCGAGTGATCATCATCATTGCCTGGTTCCACTCCTTGAGGCCCAACTGTGAGAATCTTCTCCAAAAAAAAAAAAAAGAGACAAAGAAAATCCCATCCCCAAACGTGCAGTCTGCCCACAGGAAGTGATTCATGGGGCTCGGTTCATGCAAACCTGGTGGGACAGGAGGTGGAAGGCTGGGAACTGGGTCTGGGAAAAGCCAGCCCCGGAGAGGCTACTCAGACCTTAATGGTTTGTGCTGGAAGAAAGTGGAAAACAGAATGACTAAGAGTCTTGTAATAAGAGTTGTTTGTTTAGCGAAGTGAGCTAATATTGAAGTTCACTGGCAGATAAGACAAGAGAAATAGCAGTTGTCAGGGGAGGTGACTCTCTGGAGCCCTGCCTTTTTATTTTGTAAGAGATCAAAGACATTTCTCAGTCTTCAGGCATTTATTAGTGGAAGGCTGATCTGCAGTTCAAGCCCCGGTTTTCTGTTCTTCAGAAAAAAGGGTCTAAGCCGAGATAATGATCTAACAGTCTCCAAAAGCTGCTCCCCACGCCCGCCCCCCACCTGCCGGCCTCTTTTTTTAAACTTTTCCCTCCAAAGTTAGACTGTGGAGGCTAGTGAATCTCTTTCTCCAGCTGCTCACGGAGTGCCATGTTGTCAGAGAGAGAAGGAACCCTTTTGTCTTCTTGTGTGAGTCTGTCCTCTGGGCTTCAGACTGCCATTTTCTCTTCTTTTCCCCCAGATTGAAAATACAAATGAATCCATTTCTCCAGAGCAGTTTGGAAGCAGGGACCCTTTAAGTGTGGGCTGTGTGAATAGGATGCAGCGTGCAGAGCCGCAGGAGGCCAGTCCCCCAGTCGAATGGGAAGCATCTAAACACACCTGAACTCACAAGTCCATTTCAAACTCCCTGTGTTTTACGAAGTGAGCTTTCGGGGTAGAGGTTGTAATAAAAGCTGGGCTGAAGTGTACTTTTTGCCTGAAGTCCATCAGAACATGGCCAAGGGCTATGAGTATCCTGAGTATTCTGTGAGTGATCTCTTTAAAAATAAACTAAATACATGATCTTCAGGCTTAATTCCATTCTTAGTGAATATTAACTGGCAGAGCAAAATGACCATCCAGAAAGTTCCGTGAAGCCTGGCAACAATTCTTTCCCCCTTATTTCGGTAACCAGAGACCAACCCAGACTTCTGCCACATCTTCCCTTTCCAGTGTGAGACCTCTGTGATCCTGCGGAGAAAAAAGTAATCCCCGTCAAGTTGGTTCTTGGAGGAAAAAAAAGGTTTCTGAACACCAAAGCTATGAAATAGAAAGATTCCACATGAAACACTCCTTTTCCTCCTTGTCCTCCTTCTTCCCCTCTCCCTCCAAGATGTAACTGCTTTATTTGCGTGGGTGAGGGAGATGGGAGGGCACCAAGACCACGATCTCATCAGTCCCACAGAGAACCTCTGGTTCAAACAGAATGATCACAGGCATGGGGAGCTGGGTTTGGGGTGTGATTCCAGCTTACAAAGTCAGGCACCACTTCTTGCTCATCTGGGCAGCTTTGAGCAAGTCACTCAATGTCATGTGAATCTTTCTCCTGTAAAATGGGATTGAGGGGACCCACCCCACAGAATCCCTGTATCCAGGGAGATGATGAGTGAAAAGTGCCAGGCTGACACCTGCTCTGAGGTGGAAATTGCTTCTGTTTCCCCGACCTGTGCCTGTGCCCAGAGTATTTCCATAGCCCACAGGTTCTCAAGGAACCTAGGGGAGTGACTGTGCCCCCTAAGGGACCTTTGGCAATATCTGGAGATGATTTTAGTTATTATAGCTGGGAGGTGAGGTACTACTGGCATCTGGTGGGTACAGGCCAGGGATGCTGCTAAATATCCTGTGACACACACAGGACAGCTGCGGCTCCTCTCCAGCCTGACATGGAGTGATCTGTCCCCAAATGTCAGGAAAGCTGAAGTTGAGCAGCTGGGGTGAGGAAGGGCCTGGGCTCCCCTTACTCACAGCCCAGTGTTGAAAGATTCTTGGTGTACATGTGCTTTACAGATGATTGTAATGAAGTGAACTTTCTCCAGATCAGCCTCCTTCTTCTGTAGAAAGTGCACACCCTGTGCGCATCCCGGGGCCCTTGGGAGGAGAGAGGCCCTGAGGTCCAGATAATGTGTTTCCTGTGGGATCTACCCCCCGCAGTGGGCAGGATGAGGTGTTCCTTGGCTTCTTCCTTCCAGGGTTTGCCCAGGGGGTCCTCCCACCTCTGGGGCTCACACTAGGGCCCCATCTGCTTGGAGCGCTTGTCACGGATCTGAGCCAGCCACTCTGGAAAGCTGTCAGCGGGGAGGGGAGACATCAGTCCAGTGGGGGAGGAGTGAGAGCCAGTTTCTGGTCCAGAACACAGCACGGGGGGCTTCAGCCTGGCATGGGATGGGTTGTCCCCCAATGTGGCAGCCTGAAGCACCAGCTATTACCCATTGGCAAGTTCAGATGGGAATTCGGTTGTTCTTGGTGAAGCAGTTCAGTGACTGGTATCAGGGCTTGTGAATTTCTGTTTTCAGCTCTTCACAGGCCAATCTAAACTGGAACATTAAAAAAAAAAATGTGCTTAGTGTACTTAACTTGCTGAGGACACTTATGAAACGGGCTGGAGCATGTGGTCGCTGTGGTGGGGTTACAGGGAAACCTCAGTTACTTGGGGACCACCCCCTACTTCTCTGTACCAGATTCTTCCTTGGTGGGACCAGATGAAAAGAAGGAGCCGATATTGGAAATGCTGCTTTTTATTTAAACTCTAACAACCAAAGTAAACTTTGAAAGATTTGGGGAATAGTAGATTCAATATACCGGAGAAGGCACTGGCACCCCACTCCAGTACTCTTGCCTGGAAAATCCCATGGACGGAGGAGCCTGGTGGGCTGCAGTCCATGGGGTCGCGAAGAGTCGGACATGACTGAGCGACTTCACTTTCACTTTTCACTTTCATGCATTGGAGAAGGAAATGGCAACCCACTCCAGTGTTCCTGCCTGGAGAATCCCAGGGATGGGGGAGCCTGGTGGGCTGCCATCTATGGGGTCGCACAGTCGGATACGACTGATGTGACTTAGCAGCAGCAGCAGCAGCAGCAGATTCAATATACAGCCAAATTTCTTTTTGTTTGTAACAAGTTCTTCTAATGTAACTTTCAGAAGCTTGCACTGATGGGACAGAAATTATAGCACACATCCTTCACCTAGACCAAGTGCTCAGACCCAGTTTTTAAAAAATACTTGTCATCTTGAAGATTGAGAACTCCGGGCAACTTAAGATTCAATACAATAAAGAAAAATTATTAATATGTTTTGTTGCACTCAGCTTACTGAGGGCGAATGTGGACTCATGTTTTTCAGACTTCATCAGCAGCGAGTTCTGGCTGCTGTGAAATAACAGCTGGGCGACCACCTTCTTGCTCTGTGTTCACTTGCTGGGTGACCTTGAAGCGCTTAATCTATGAGTCTGTTTCCTCAACCACAGAAGGAAGGAATTGGTCAGGCTGCTCTCAAGGTCCTCAAGTCCCAGCTGTCTGCAGCTCTCCAGAGTGGGTTTTCAGGTAGACAGTTAGCAAGGGCTCAGCTGGCCAGGACGCTTCATTCTTTAAATGCTAGACCTCTGTAATTTGTCACCTTGACTTGACAGGTGACCCCTGTGTGGCATTTCTGCCTGGAACAGAGGATGCTTCGGTTTTGTCTGTGGGTTGTGTGTGTGTGTGTGGCTGTACTGGATCTTTGTTGCTGCTCATGGGCTTTCTCTAGTTGCCATGAGCGAGGGCTTCTCCTTGCCGTGCCTTATTGCAGAGCGTGGTCTCTAGGCACTCGGGCTTCAGTAGTCGTAGTTGCTTAGTAGGAGCTTAGTTGCTCCTGGTAGGTGGGATCTTCCTGCACCAGGGAGCGAACCCGTGTTCCTTGCATTGGCAGGCAGAGTCTTAACCACTGGAGCACCAGGGAAGTCCTGGTTTTGCCAACAGGACAGGATCCTGGGAGAACCCCTAAATCCACTTGCCCTCTCAGCAGGACTTTTGGCAGGGCTTTCATATTTGCTGGGGAGAAGGAAATGGCAACCCACTCCAGTATTCTTGCCTGGAGAATCCTGTGGATGGAGGAGCCTGGTGGGCTGCCGTCCATAGGGTCACACAGAGTCGGACATGACTGAAGCGACTTAGCATACATTGGAGAAGGCAATGGCAACCCACTCCAGTATTCTTGCCTGGAGAATCCCAGGGACAGAGGAGCCTGGTGGGCTGCCATCTATGGGGTTGCACAGAGTTGGACACAACTGAAGCGACTTAGCAGCAGCAGCATATCTGATGTTCTATCAAACAGTTGTCCTGGGCCATCCTTGGCGTGGAAGATGGAAAAGAACATTCTGATACTTACATATGAAGGAGAGGCAGAGCAGCAGATGTCAGAGCAGACCACCGGGGCTCAAAGGCCAGGTGGGACCAAAGGAGCTGTCACTACTCAATGAGCAAATTGAAAAAAAAAAAGCTCCCACTCCAGTACTCTTGCCTGGAAAAGCCCATGGACGGAGGAGCCTGGTGGGCTGCAGTCCATGGGGTCGCGAAGAGTCGGACATGACTGAGCGACTTCACTTTCACTTTTCACTTTCATGCATTGGAGAAGGAAATGGCAACCCACTCCAGTGTTCCTGCCTGGAGAATCCCAGGGATGGGGGAGCCTGGTGGGCTGCCATCTATGGGGTCGCACAGTCGGATACGACTGATGTGACTTAGCAGCAGCAGCAGCAGCAGCAGATTCAATATACAGCCAAATTTCTTTTTGTTTGTAACAAGTTCTTCTAATGTAACTTTCAGAAGCTTGCACTGATGGGACAGAAATTATAGCACACATCCTTCACCTAGACCAAGTGCTCAGACCCAGTTTTTAAAAAATACTTGTCATCTTGAAGATTGAGAACTCCGGGCAACTTAAGATTCAATACAATAAAGAAAAATTATTAATATGTTTTGTTGCACTCAGCTTACTGAGGGCGAATGTGGACTCATGTTTTTCAGACTTCATCAGCAGCGAGTTCTGGCTGCTGTGAAATAACAGCTGGGCGACCACCTTCTTGCTCTGTGTTCACTTGCTGGGTGACCTTGAAGCGCTTAATCTATGAGTCTGTTTCCTCAACCACAGAAGGAAGGAATTGGTCAGGCTGCTCTCAAGGTCCTCAAGTCCCAGCTGTCTGCAGCTCTCCAGAGTGGGTTTTCAGGTAGACAGTTAGCAAGGGCTCAGCTGGCCAGGACGCTTCATTCTTTAAATGCTAGACCTCTGTAATTTGTCACCTTGACTTGACAGGTGACCCCTGTGTGGCATTTCTGCCTGGAACAGAGGATGCTTCGGTTTTGTCTGTGGGTTGTGTGTGTGTGTGTGGCTGTACTGGATCTTTGTTGCTGCTCATGGGCTTTCTCTAGTTGCCATGAGCGAGGGCTTCTCCTTGCCGTGCCTTATTGCAGAGCGTGGTCTCTAGGCACTCGGGCTTCAGTAGTCGTAGTTGCTTAGTAGGAGCTTAGTTGCTCCTGGTAGGTGGGATCTTCCTGCACCAGGGAGCGAACCCGTGTTCCTTGCATTGGCAGGCAGAGTCTTAACCACTGGAGCACCAGGGAAGTCCTGGTTTTGCCAACAGGACAGGATCCTGGGAGAACCCCTAAATCCACTTGCCCTCTCAGCAGGACTTTTGGCAGGGCTTTCATATTTGCTGGGGAGAAGGAAATGGCAACCCACTCCAGTATTCTTGCCTGGAGAATCCTGTGGATGGAGGAGCCTGGTGGGCTGCCGTCCATAGGGTCACACAGAGTCGGACATGACTGAAGCGACTTAGCATACATTGGAGAAGGCAATGGCAACCCACTCCAGTATTCTTGCCTGGAGAATCCCAGGGACAGAGGAGCCTGGTGGGCTGCCATCTATGGGGTTGCACAGAGTTGGACACAACTGAAGCGACTTAGCAGCAGCAGCATATCTGATGTTCTATCAAACAGTTGTCCTGGGCCATCCTTGGCGTGGAAGATGGAAAAGAACATTCTGATACTTACATATGAAGGAGAGGCAGAGCAGCAGATGTCAGAGCAGACCACCGGGGCTCAAAGGCCAGGTGGGACCAAAGGAGCTGTCACTACTCAATGAGCAAATTGAAAAAAAAAAAGCTGGTCTCTGGAAGAAGCTAGAAAGTTTAGTTGTGTGTATGTGTTTTAAGTAATATAGGCTTCACCTGAAGTATTGACAAATTTGCTTTTTGTTCACTTCTGCTCTGGCGCCTGAGATTTGGTGGGTATTCAGTAACTCTTTGAAGATGGAAAAGAAGTCAGTGTCCCTGGTAGGGAGGCAGCATGGGAACAAGCTCTGTTTATCCCACCCTCCATTTCTCCACCCGGGTCTGGCTCAGAGTTCTGGCCCTGCTCCTGTACAAGTTACATGACCTTGGTCAAGCCCTTTAGTTCTCTCAACTCGGGGAAGGCAGGATGCACTGGGGTTGAGCCATCTTTGTATTCTCACATAGTAGCAGTGTGCCCGGGCTTCCTCGGTGGCTCAGCTGGCAAAGAACCTGCCTGCCAATGCAGGAGATGCAAAAGATGCAGCTTAGACCCCTGGGTCGGGAAGATCCCCTGGAAAAGGAAATGGCCACTCAGTCCAGTATTCTTGCGTGGAAAATCCCATGGACAAAGGAGCCTGGCGGGTGACAGTCCATGGGGTCAGAAAGACCTGGGCGTGACTGAGCCACACGCATGCGCGGGTGCCCCGCATACCGTTCATGCTGCGGCTGGGTCCCGGTGTGTTTCTGGAGCTATGTGCTCTGCTCCTAATCTCCCAGCCCCGTGTCCAAGTGTGCCGGTTTCATGTCGGCCCCCAGATGGCTGTGGGTCACAGATCTCTGGGCACAGGGATGTGTGGGCCCCGGGCCTACCTCTCTGCCCGAGTGCACTGGCGGGCTCCGCTTCGCCATCGGCTCTGGACTTTGGCATGTCCGTGTCCTTGGCTGTGGCTCCCACCACCATCTTGGGACGCTTTACAGGCCCCACTTGGAGCCAATGGGAGGAAACCTAATTTCCTGCCACAGGAAATGGTTCAGCTGGTGAAGAATATATTTAAGGAATAAAACCTCTGTCAGAGGAGCTTGGGAGCGTTGCTGGAGAAACTCTTGAGGGTCTCTCATCAGGAAGCCGCTGGGTGTGGGACCCGACCTCAGCCCAGAGGCGGACTGTGCTCTTAGCCCCAGCAGCTGGTCTTGGGCCATGCCGAGAAAGGACTGGGTCAGGGAGAGGGGCAGGCTGGAAATGGACCCTTTTCTGCAGTGGAGCATGTTTATGGTAACATCAGCTCAGAATTAAGACTTATTTATTGGATTTACTTAAAATGGGCCTGGTGCCCCGTAAGGCTGGGAGGGTGTGTACCGGACACGTGGACTGAATTAGATCCAGCGGCTGAAACTCTCAGTTCACTATTAACCCTTTGGTGAGCATTACTGGGGGTTTTGAGTGGGACAGAGGGAGAGACACTACCAGGGCTAGCTCTGTGCAGCCTTGAGCCCAAGGAGTAGTCGGTAATGCATAAAAGGACATGAATGAGATGCCCTCCTCGTCGTGAGGTTGCCCAGAGGCAGGGGCATGAACTAGATGACTGCTTCTTTTGAACATTTGTTGTCTATTTATTTGGCTCCACGGGTCTTACCTGTGGCACGTGGGGTTTCCGTTGCCGTCTGTGGGCTTCTCTCTAGTTGAGGCACGTGGGCTCGGTAGTTGTGGCACACTGGCTTACTTGCCCCGTGGCACATGGAGTCTTAGTTCCCTGACCAAGGACTGAACCCGCGTCCCCTCATTGATGGCAAATTATTAACCACTGGACCACCAGGGATGTCCCGGTGCCTTCTTGAGGATACTGCCAAGCCAGACCGGTGGTCCTGTGCTGAGGAGCTGGAGAGAGTGATGATGTCTCCCCACCATCAGGCCTGGCCTGGCAGCCAGGAGACCTGCCCTGCAGCTATAACCTGGGTGCAGACAGCTGTGTGGTCCTGGGAGGGGGGCGCCTCTCCTCTCGATGGAGTGAGGCGGGTCCGTTACGAGACTTGCCTTATGACCCAACTGCATCTCGGTGAGGCTGCTCTGAGATAAGGAGCGCGAGAGTCTTGTGAAGACTGGAAGCACCAGGCTACCCAAGGCCTCGCTGTGGCTCCAGGGCTGTGGGCCCAGATGCCCCGGGCAGGGGCGGGGCCTGCTGTCTCGAGCTCCTCCTGGGACCTTTCTCCTCCAGGCGCTGTCATAGTGATGGGGGTAGTCATAGTGATGCTACAGAAATGGCAATGGTTGACGCCATGTACTGTGTCCTAGCTATTCGCCGAAAGCTTTCCCTGGAATGTCACTTAGTCCTCCCAACAATCCAGCAAAGAGACTTATTTAAGATGAAAGATAATTAAGACCGAGACATTAAGCAATGTACAGTACAGTACATTTCTACTGTACAGTTTGGTCAGTTGTGACCTGTGTATATACCTGCAGAACCACCACCAGGGATAAAACCATCATATGACCCAGTGATCCCACTCCTAGGCATATACGCTGAGGAAACCAAAATTGAAAAAGATACATGTATCCCATTGTTCATTGCAGCACTATTTACAATAGCTAGAACATGGAAGCAACCTAGATGTCCATCAACAGATGGATAAAGAAGTTGTGGTACATATACACAATGGATATTCAGTTCGGTCGCTCAGTTGTGTCTGACTCTTTGTGACCCCATGAATCACAGCACGCCAGGCCTCCCTCTCCATCACCATCTCCCGGAGTTCACTCAAACTCACGTTGCTGCTGCTGCTGCTGCTGCTAAGTCGCTTCAATCGTGTCCGACTCTGTGCGACCCCATAGACGGCAACCCACCAGGCTCCCCCGTCCCTGGGATTCTCCAGGCAAGAACACTGGAGTGGGTTTCCATTTCCTTCTCCAATGCATGAAAGTGAAAAGTGAAAGTGAAGTCGATCAGTCATGTCTGACTCTTCGCAACCCCACGGACTGCAGCCCACCAGGCTCCTCCATCCATGGGAGTTTCCAGGCAAGAGTACTGGAGTAGGGTGCCTTTTTACTCAGCCATAAAAAGGAACGCATTTGAGTCAATTCTGATGAGGTGCATGAACCTAGAACCTATTATACAGAGTGAAGTGAGTCAGAAAGAGAAAGATAAATATTGTATTCTTACACACATATACGGAATGTAGAAAAATGGTACTGAAGGATTTATTTACAGGGCAGCATTGGAGAAACAGACATAGAGAACAGACTTATGGACAGCGGGAGAGGGGAGGAGAGGGTGAGATGTATGGAAAGAGGAACCTGGAAACTTATATTACCATATGTAAAATAGAGAGCCAGTGGGAATTTGCTGTATGGCTCAGGAAACTGAACAGGGGCTCTGTATCAACCTAGAGGGGTGGGCTGGGGAGGGAGATGGGAGGGAAGTTCAAAAGGGAGGGGATATATGTATAGCTATAGCTGATTCAACTTGAGGTTTGACAGAAAACAATATAATTCTGTAAAGCAATTATCCTTCAATTAAAAAAAAACAACACCGCCAGGAGTCAAGGTACCAACCATCACCTTTATTCCTTGATAAGCTCCCTATCCCATCCCCCTCCAACCGCCATCCTGAGGCAACTGCGGAGGCAACTGCGGATCTGCTTGCAGTCATGCAAATGTAAGGTGGCACTGTCCCTTGACTTTACTGTATATGTTATAGAAACAGAGCCACGCCTGGCTTCTTTCACTGAGAATGATTGTTCTTCTATTCATCCACGTTGTTCGTATCAATGGTTCATCCTTTTTTGTTGCTGGACTTTGTATGGCTGTTGCAGTTTGTTCATTCACTTGTTGAGAAGCATTGGGTCCTCTCCAGTTTGGGGCCTTTATGAATACAGCTGGGATGAACATTCGTGCACACGTGTTTGTGTGGACAGATGCCTTCGTTGCTCTCGGGTAAGGCTTTGGAGTGGACCGGGTGGATCATATGGTGGGTTTATATTTTGAACTTTTATGAAATTTCTAAGCTGTTTTTCACAGTAGTTGTGCCATTTTACATTCCCACCAGCAACATAAGAAGTTTTAGTTGCTCTACATCCCTGCCAGAACATGGCAGACTTTTCAGTAGCAGCTGTTTTAGTAATGATGAAGTGGCATCTCATTCTTTTAGTTCGCACTTCTCTAATGACTAGTGATGTCAAGCCTCTTTTCATCCTCCTTTTTTTTGCCACATTTATATCTTTTTGTGTAGTGTCTGTTCAAGTCACTTACCTGTTTTGTTTTTTAATAGTTGGGCTGTTTGTTTTCTTGTTAGTGAGTTTTCAGAGTTCTTTATGTATTCTGGAAATAGGTCTTTTATCAAATACATTGGTGGTTTAGTCACTAAGTTGTGTCTGACTCTTGCAACCTCATGGACTATAGCCCACCAGGTTCCTCTGTCCATGGGATTTCCCAGGCAAGAATACTGGAATGTGTTGCCATTTCCTTCTGCAGTGTTTCTTCCTGACCCAGGAATTGAACTGGGGTCTCCTACATTGCAAGCAGATTCTTCACCGACTGAGCTACAAAGGAAGCCCCATCAAATATATTCTTTGCAAATATTTTCTCCTAATTTGTGGATTGTCTTTTTTATTCTCTTAACAGGGTCTTTTCAAAGACCAGAGGCTTAGGCTTTGATGGTGTCGTTTGTCAACTTTAAAAAAAGTTGGAATACGTTTCTGATGTAGTATCTTTGCCCATCTCAAGGCCACAAAGATGCTCTCCTCTGTCTTCTTCCAGAAGTTGCATAGTTTAAAGCTTTATATTATGACCCACCTTAGTTAATTTCTGTATAAGGTACAAGGTGTAGATTGCATCTTACTTTCCTCGCATATGGCCGCCCACTTCTAGCACCATTTGTTGAAAATGGTCTCTTATTTCTCTACTAAATTATCTTTGGACCTTTTTCAGAAAACAGTGGATCATATCTATGTGGCTGTTTCTGGACTCTATGAGTGTCCATTGATCTGTACCTTGATTATTGTACCTTCCTTGGTTTAAAAAAATACTATTAAAATAATTCATGTATGTAGTTTAAAAACTCAAGAAGTCCGTGAAAAACTCAGTCTCTCTTGATTTTTTATTTAATATTCTTGTTTTTTATTTCCAGGAAGGTTTTTCAATAGTTTGCAAATGTTCCTGTTTTAGGATTCCAGTGACTTGTCTCCCTGAGAGTAGTTTTTGTTCTGTTTCATTCTGTTTGGAAGTTTTTTCTGCTCCCTACATTGTCTCAGACTTCTTTTTTTCTTCCCCACTATGTCTGTCTCTGTGGGGATTCCGGATGTGCGTCTCTGTTAGAGAGTGTGGCCGTGAAAAGCTGAGTGCCTGCTCGGTGTATGGCGATGGGAGGGGCCTGTTGGCAAATGGGCTTCCCTGCAGGGCAGGCTTGCAGGAACTGGGTTGTTTTGTTGGGTGATCCCAGATGTCAGTGTTGCAGGCCTTTTCTCCTGGGCTGAGCTGTTTAATTCCTCTACAGGTGGGAGTGGGGGCATGGGCCTCACTGTTAGTGTCCTGGGTGCCTGATGAACAAGGGGGCCTTCATGAAATCCTGCTTCTAACCCTTGTCTGGCTTCACCCCCAGCTGTGCCCTGCGACCCCATCCAGAGCCCTGCTCTCCGGATCATTTTCCACAGAGAACAGACCTGTCTCTGGCAGGCCTGGCGAGGTCCTGTTTGTGGGGAGGCTGGCAGGGAAGGAGCTGGGACCTGCCGGCCTCTTCTGCAGACTTTAGCCCCATCTTCCTATTCTCAGCCGAGTCTTGACAGGTGTGTGGTGCCTCCAACTCCTGAGTGTTCCCAGGTTTTGAGGCCCAATGGGAATCACTTCTGTTGGCTTCCTCTGATGACGCTTGGTCTCAGCTCACGTCACTCTGCTAAATCTGTTCCCATTTGGCCAGCTGATTTCCAGTTTTGTCTGGTCTGCTCTTCTACTCGTTGTCTTGGGCAGGACAGAGAGAAATGCATCCATCCAGTTTGTTGTATTTGACCAAAGACTTTCCTAGTCTCTCCCACCCCTGCCTCCCATCCTCTATCCCTTGTCCCTCCCCCTCCTCCGCCTCGCCTTCCCAGTCTCATGCCCCCTCCCATTTATCACCATCCCCTTCTCCTTGCTCCCTCCTTTATGTTAGGAGCTTTATCTGCTGTAATACTGCAGGTAGACAGCCAGGATCTTTAGGCCCTGAGAAAAAACAACCCATGTGACCCAGAAGGGACTGGATGAGGAGTCAGGACACTGAGGTCTCTGCCTGCCAGTGTGATGTGCCTTCTGCCCTCCTTGACTCTCCTTCCCTGCCATCATCTACCCAAACCCATAAGGGCTGCACCCTCACAGAGCATGTGCAGGCCTTGTGCATCCACAGCCTCCCATTTCTGCCCACTCTGCGCCCTTCTCTCCCTTGCAGGCCCTGAGCAGGTGTGGGGCCCTGGGTCATTCGGGGTCTCTGGTTCGGCTGTTAGGGGTCCTGGGTTTAGGCCATTTGGGCGGCGTGTGGGCACCCCTCTGCACCAGGAGTGCCCGGAGTTTCCTGTCCCCGCCTTCCCTGCTGAGGCCCAGGCCCCGTGCACGGCTGACGGGCACGTGGCCTTCTGCCCACTCAGGTTGTCCGTCCCCTGGTAGGGGGACCCTCCTCTTCTGTCGTCCACCATCACCCTCTTCCTGCCTTGTATTTTTTTTTTTTTTTACATCTATGACTCTTATTTCTGTTTTGTAAATGGGTTTTTTTATATCGTTTTTTAAGATTCCATGTATAAGTGGTATCATATAATATTTGTCTGACTTACTTAATTCAATATGACCATCTCTAGGCCCATCCATGCCGCTGTAAATGGCACTATTTTGTTCTTTTGTATGGCTGAGTAATACTCTGTTGTATATAAGCACCATATCTTCTTTATCCAGTCTTCCTCCGTCAATGGGCGTTTTGGTTGCTTCCGTGTCCTGGCGATTGTAAATAGTGCCGCATTTTAAAAAAAGCCTTCCATCAACTGGGTGGGGAAGGGGGACCCCCTGCACAGCCTCACTCCTTCCTGCTAGTCCGAGCATCTCTCCAAGGACTCTCCATGTGGAGGCCACTCCAGGTGTTCCGCTGTCTCTCTTCGGGGGATTTTGGCAAACACTGAAGAGGGAGTGTGGCCACGTCCCTCTCTGTGGGCACACAGTGGCTTTTAAAGACAATAGGAACAGCTAAGTCCTTCTCTGTCCCCACCAGTCACCTCCCAGTCCCCCCTTTTCTCCCCCTCAGCCCCACAGCTCTCCTCACTTATCCAGGGCTGACTTTGGAGAGGGTCCGTTGTGGTGTGGAAGAATAACGCTCATTGGTTGGTACTTCACTAAGGACTTTTTTTTTTTTTTCTTCAATAATTTTATCTATTTATTTTTGGCTGTGCTAGATCTTCATTGCTGGATGTGGGCTTTCGCTGGTTATGGTGAGCAGGGGCCACCCTGAACTGTGGGGGTCGCATTCCAGTGGTTTCTCTTGTGGGAGAGTATGTGCTCTAGGGTGTGGAGGCTTCAGCTGTTGGGGCGGATAGGCTCAGCAGCTGTGGTTCCCGGGCTCGAGAGCACAGGGTCAATAGCTGTGGTGCACAGACTTAGTTTCTCTGTGGCACGTGGGATCTTCCCAGATCAGGGGTCAGCCTGTGTCTTCTGCATTGGCAGGCAGATTCTGGGAAGCCCCAGAAAGCACTTCTGAGTGGATACTGAAAATTGCGTGAGGTCAAGTGCAGCAGTGCGGGGAGAATGTTCCCATTTTACAGATGAGGTAACTGAGGGGCCCAGAGACCTCAAGACTTGCCCAGGGTCTCACAGGCGGAAGGGTAGAACCTCGTCTTGACCCCGGGTCTCATGACTCCACATCTGGCCGTCTGCCTTCCGTGTCTCAGGGGCGGGTCCCAGGCTGTCTTCTCTCGTTCTGCCTGCTAATTACTGTTTTGGGGCTGTTGGGGTGCCTTGGTGTGGGGCCCCACAGGAGGGAGGTAATTACACCCTTGGAGTTGCCCGTAGTCAGCAGCTCCCCGGCAGCCCCTGCGCCATAGCCCGGCTCTGACCTCTGTCCCTCCTTCCCCCTGCCCGGGCCAGTGACTCAGAGAGTTTGCCTGGATTCCTGTTTCTGTCTGTTTGGTTGGTACTTCTGGTGGCATCTGGCAGGCCCCTCCCTCACAGTGCCCATAAATTCCATTTATTCAGGGAAACAGGTACCCTCAGTCGAATGGGGGCAGGGAGAGAGAGCTTTAAGTGCCTCCACCAGCCCTGCCAGCCATCAGAAGCGTGCTGCCCACTGACCAGTGGGGGGCTGTCTTGTAGGAAGGGCAGTACTGCCTTTGGGGGCCTCTCTCTATCTATAAGAGCATCCATCGCATCCACTCTTTTTTGTGCTGGGGGGCATGCAACTTGGCCTGTGGGATCTTAGTTCCCCAACCAGGCATTGAACCTAGGCTCTCAGCAGTGAAAGCAGGGAGTCGTCTAACCACTGGACCACCAGAGAATTCCCCGTCTCATCCACTCTTGACTCTTCCACCACCACTGCCTCCAGTCTGCTTGTCCCACAGCCAGAATTTCATACACACGTGCACACACACACTCTTCCCACTAACACCCCTCAGAGGGTTCCTGTGGCTCTTAGGAAGAAGGCAGAGCCAGAGTCTGAGACCCTGCAGGGGCACCCCTTCCTGCGCCCCAGCCTCCCTCCCCTCTGGCACTCTGGCCTCCATCTGGTCTCCCTCCTCATTATGCTTTCCACCTTCTCAGAACCTTAGCACACGCTCTCTCTCTACCCGGAATGTCCTCCTCTCAGCCCCCTTGGTCTGCTTACTTGCCTTTTAGACTTTCTGGTCAACCACCATCCCCTCAGAGATGCCTGTCTGGCCCGCCAGTGAAGCATCGTCCCCAGGGTCATATGCGCTCGCAGCTCCCTGCTCTTCGCTTGTCATTGTTGCTGACCTGATTAGTAGATTAACGTTGGCCTTGCCCATGGAAGCTCGTGGAAGCCGGGACCGCTCTACGGCCTCTTCCTCTCTTTCCCTCACCGCTGTATCCCTCGTGCCGCACAAAGTAGGAGCTCATGAAATACTTGTTAGATAAAGCATTCCTTTTTTTTTTTTTTTCCTTCTTCTTTGTAATTTGGCTGCGCCAACTCTTAGTTGTGGCATGCAGGACCTTTAGTTGATGGCATGTGGGATCTAGTTCCCCAGCCAGGGATTGAACTTGGGCCCCCTGCATTGCGAGCATGGAGTCTTAGCCCCTGGACCACCAGGGAAATCCCTTGATGAAGAATTCTGTGTGTGGACTCTCCTCACCCGTCTAATCCTGGTTGGGCCTGAAGTCTCGCATCCTTTCAGAAGCCCCCTGTCTCCCACCTGCCTCTTGGCTGATGGCGCTCCTGCCAGCCGAGCTCCCCAATCGGCACGGCCTATGGCACTGCTCCAACTTTCCTTCGGGCCGATGACCTGGGGATTTTAGAGGAAGATTCTGATGTAATGGGTTGGGCTAGGCTCTCTGGTTTTGCCTTTTAGAAGAGCTCCCGTGGACACACGCCACTGGTCCATCAAGGACCACATTTTGTAGCCTGGGCAGGGGGATGCGGTGGGCACCAGGTCAACTGCTCAGAGGCCAAGTCACCACAGAAGACACGGCTTGCACAGGGACAGGACACTGCCGTGGGTGGTGGGTTGGGCCGAGCTGGGCTGGGGACTGAGGCAGAAGCAGGCCTGGAGTGGGGTCGCAGCTCTGCTCACACACGACCATGTAGGCATGAGCTCTGAGCTAGGGGAGAGCCGTGGATGGGGCGCCTGGGCCACCAGCAAGAAGCCTGAACACAGAAAGGGGCCCAAGAGGCCTGCTGGGTAGGGCCCGACCAGTTAAAGTCCCCTTTCATGTCCCTCCCTCGCTCCCCACCTCATCACAGAGCCCAGCTGAAACAGGGACTTCCCCCCTTGTTTTCTTGCGTATGAGCTGGGAACTGGGTGAGCATGGAGAGCCGCTGGAGACGGGCTGCGTGCGGTCATCCTCCTCGGCGGCACCATGTCGGCTCCTGAAGAGCTCCCGTCTTCTAGCTCAGCCCTGGCCCCTCTGCCCACCTCCGCCTCGCCTGGCCTTTGCAGAGCACAGTTCGGTGGCGTTCCCTTCAAGGCTGGGGAGGGTAGTCATCCCGCAGCCTGGTGGCTCCGGGGTCTGCTCTGCCAGCCCGGGAGCCTTCGGCCTGCTGGGTGGGCCTCTGTTCTTCTCCTGAGCCCCTTCCAGCACACCCAGAGCTTCTCTGATTTNTCAAGGCTGGGGAGGGTAGTCATCCCGCAGCCTGGTGGCTCCGGGGTCTGCTCTGCCAGCCCGGGAGCCTTCGGCCTGCTGGGTGGGCCTCTGTTCTTCTCCTGAGCCCCTTCCAGCACGCCCAGAGCTTCTCTGATTTACAGGCCCTCTGCCTGTGAGCCGGACAAGTGCTGGTTGTGGAGGGAGCTTTCTGAGTCTCTGCCAGGCTCCCAGGAGCTTGGTGGGCTGGACTTGGGGCAGAGGCAGGCCGGATCCCCTCACTGTCGGTGTCTGCTCCTCCTGTCCCTCCTGGCAGGTCCCTGGATGGCCGGCTGCAGGTGTCCCACCGGAAGGGGCTCCCCCATGTCATCTACTGCCGCCTGTGGCGATGGCCCGACCTGCACAGCCACCACGAGCTGCGGGCCATGGAGCTGTGTGAGTTCGCCTTCAACATGAAGAAGGACGAGGTCTGCGTGAATCCCTACCACTATCAGCGGGTAGAGACCCCAGGTACAGCCTTCTCTGTGGGGTGCGCAGGTGTCTACCGGGCATCCTTCTCCTCCGCCTCCTCCTCTCCCCCTCCCGCCACCCTCCCCCTCTCCTTCCCGAGGGCGGCCTCCGGTGCATTTGGGGGTGCCGGGGCCTCGGTCCCGCCTGGCGTCCACCCTGACCCGCGTCCACCCTGACCCGCCTCCACCCTGTCTCCTCTGCACAGTTCTACCTCCCGTGTTGGTGCCCCGCCACACAGAGATCCCGGCCGAGTTCCCCCCGCTGGACGACTACAGCCATTCCATCCCCGAAAACACTAACTTCCCTGCCGGCATCGAGCCCCAGAGCAATATTCCAGGTAGGCACCCACGAGCAGGAGGCCAGCCCCGGAGGCGGGCGCGGGACGGCCCGTCACCCTTCGCCGCACCCCAGTTGGCCCGAGGCCCTGACTCAGCCCCGCGTCCCGTGGGGAGAGGACCGTGGCCTGGCTCCCCGCTCACTAATGGTGCTTTTCTTGGCATGGAGGAGCGGCGGCGTGGCCCTTCCGCCCGGCCTCGGGGCAGTCATTTATTTTGGAAGCGGAAATAGCAAGGCTGTGTTTCTCTCACCACCCTCCTGGCCCCGGGGCTGGAGTTCAGGCAGGATCCCCGAACCCGAAGGTCTGGGGGCTGCAGAGGCAGTGGGCCGAGCCGGGCCAAGGGCCGGGCAGCCCTGTAAGTAACCCGGGTGGGAGGTTTTACTCTAAAGGGAGAAGTGGGCTCTGCTGTCAGAGTGTAAATGTTTTTAGAAGCCCATCATTTACATGCAAATAATGTGTGAATCACCAGAACTCCAGGAGTCCCGGAAAACTGCTTGGCATTGCTTGGCCAGACCCTGCACTAGGGTAGCTGGGGCAGAGATGGGCCCTGTTCCTTTCGGAGCCGTCTAGCATTTGGCCTCAAGTGAGTGGGCTGTGTGCGTGGGTCAGAGCGTTAAGGAAGGGCCTGCTTTACAGCCCCGGCCTTTCATCCGTCACAGGAGGCTCTGGTCCCTGGGGGGTGGGGTGCCCACTCTCTTTGTTCAGCAGAGAAGTCAGTCAGGGCCTGGGGCTCAGTGAGAGGCCTGCATGGCCGTCGGCTCTCATGCAGCTTGCATCCCGCGTGAGACGTCCCCTCAAGAGCCACAGATCATGGTACGGGGGTGGGTGGGTGGTAGAGCCAGAGGGTGGTTTGAGGCAGTTGCCCTCAGGGACCGGTGAGTCCACTGCCCGGGGGGGGGGGGGGGGTGGGGGGGGGGGCAGTGGGCGGGGAGTGGGCTTAAACCTGGTCTTGAGGGATGGGGAGAAGTTCAGCCCCACTGAGGCTGTAGGAATAGGCACTTCAGACTGGGTGTGAACAAAGTGCAGAGTGATTCGGGTGAGAACAAGGGAGGATGCGTGCACAAGCGAGAGCCAGGGGTCCGAGGCCCGGAGTCCTTCAGCTCCCGCCCCCGGCGTAGTGGCGTGAATCGATGAGTTTGCAAAGGGCGGCTCAAGAGCCAAACCAGAGAGGCCATGTAATGAACCACCTTCCTTCCAATTCCCAGAAACCCCACCCCCAGGCTACCTGAGTGAAGATGGAGAGACCAGTGACCACCAGATGAACCACAGCATGGATGCAGGTCAGAGTCTTGTGGAGTCTCTGCTCCTAGTCCCGAGTGCTTGCGTTCCCCATCCTTCCCTCTGTTCCTCCATCTTGCTCTCTGTATTCCCTTCTGCACACTTTCTTTCTCCATCCTTCTCTCTGTCCCTCCGTCCAGTATTTACTGAGCAATCACTATGGGCCCAGATCTGGGATAGAGGAGGAGCCTGAGTGGCTCGTGGTGTGTGGGCGAGACCAGCAAGACCGCCCGCAGTCAGTGTGCCGTCTCCTGCATGCCTGCCCTGATGGAAGCTGCTATGGGGCACAGAACAGGGTCGTGCCGCCCAGCCTGGGACAGAGTGCTGGGGACTGAGCAGTAACTTGCGGTGTAGGTTTTTCCTGCATTGAGTCTTGGAGGTATATAGGGTTTGGCCAGGCTGCCAGGACAGGCAGAGCAGTGTGCCAGGCAGAATCATGAGGGGCCTTGGGGAGGAGAGCTGGTGAGTTCTGGGGTGGGTGAGAGCTCTGTGTGGCTAGAGCATCCTCCTCCAGAGACAGGAGGACCAGTCATTCAAAGCTTCAGGTGTGGCCAGAGGCTGATGTGGAGCCCCTGCAGGCTGAAAGCAGATGAGAAGCTGCTGGCAGTGTGATGGAGGGTGGGCTTCATTACCTGAAACAGCTCAGAAGCGCTGGAACAGAGGTGAGATCTTTGCAAGGCCCTGGAGCATCTATTTTTGTGTGATGCCCAAATGTGATCTATGTGTTCCGGCCATGAGGGACCCAGCCCAGTCATCTCCAGCCACATCTCCAGATGTTCCCACCTCATTTGTTCTGGGACCAAATTGGCCTCAGACCAGTGGCTTCTTGAATTGAACCCCAGCTGCCACATCGCATGTGCATGGGGTTGCATGTGGTTGGGTGAGGAGGAGGGAGCCAAGCGGATGTTCCCTTCCCATGACGGCAGGCATGCCTTGGGTACGCAGAGCCGTCCGATGCGGCGGGGCCACCTGCCCTGCACATAGCCCAGAAGAGAGTGCAGTTCCTGAAAGAAGGATGCAGGGGACGTGCATGCTTATTGTAAACGTGGTCACTTGATGTATAGCCTGGGCATCGTGTCACATACCTCCACATACCACCCATGAGTGGATGGCGGTGTGAACCCAGTCAGAATGCATCGGAGACCTGATTTGATGCCACGTGCCTGCCATAAGCTCACAGCTTTAACTGCTGGCCTGGGAAACCAGCCCCCTGAGCAGCATCTCTGCAGATGCTGTATTTCTTCTTCTCCTGCCCGCTTCCCTCCTCGCTACTCTTCAGGTTTATGGAAGGATTGCAGGCAAACCTTCGATATACTGTGGTTTTACATCCAGATAACCACCGTAAAGCAAATCACACAAATTTTTTGTTCCCAAGTACGTGTAAAAGTTATGTTTACACTGTCTTGGTCTGTTAAGTGTGCAATAGCATTATGTCCAAAAAAGTAGTGTACACACCTTAATTAAAAAATACTTGATAGCCCAGCAATGTTAACCATGATTTGAACCTTCAATGAGTAAAAATCTTTTTTGCAGTAGTAACTATCAAAGATCACAGATCACCATCAAAAATATAATAATAATTAAACAATTAGAAACATTGTGAGAATTTTCAGAAGGGGACAAAAGACATGAAGTCAGTGAATGCTGTTGGAAAAATGGTGCCAATATGTTGGCTGGATGCAGCATTGCCACAAACCTTTGGTTTGTTAAAAAAAAAAAAAAAAAAAGTAGCATCTGCAAAGCACAGTAACACAAAGTCTGCCTGTGCAAACAGACCAAAGGAGAAGAAGGTCTTATGTGGGACAAGCAGCCACCTTTTCACCTCTCGACTCTTGTGTCTTCCCCTTCCTTTCTCTGTCCTCCCTTCCTCATCTCCTCCCATCGTGTACCTGTAGGACCCTGTTGTGGACATGAATGTTTATTGAATATGAGCCCTGGGCTTTGTGGACCTGAGCCAGCCCGTGGTTGGGTGGGTGGGGTCTCCTGTTTATTCTCTGCTCTTCACTCAGACCAGTCCAGTTTCTCATGGGCTTGACTTCCCTGCCAGCAGACGGGAGGAGCATCTCAGCTGGGGCCCAAGGCTCTCCCTGTCCAGCCCTGTGTCTCCCCAGATATGTGTGCATGTCTGTTCAGACCAGAGAGAAGGTCCCACTTCCTGCGTCTCCATGATTTGAGCCAGCCTGAAACAGGAGACCAGCACTTAATAAGCACCTCCTGTGTACAAGCCATGGTGTAGGCATATTTGTGTGCACCATGCCGCTTCATTTCTACACATCACACAGTAGATGGTATCATTCCCATTTTATACCTGAGGGGAAAAAAATCAAAGCTCAAAGTGTTTGAACCACTTTGCCAAAGACCCATGACTACGTGGTGCCATGTCCAGATACCATGGAAGATTTGAAAGCTGTGCTTTTTCTGTGACTTTTCCACATCCCCCAGAAGACTGGGTGCGAGGGGTGAGACAGAAACCCAGGGTTCCCCCTTGGTCCTCAGGGAGGTCACAGCTGAGTTGAGGGGCAGGAGCAGACCCCGGCTCACAGCTCAGGGCAGCCTCAGCTGAAGGCCCAGTGGTGAGGACTGGAGATTTCAGGGCGGGGAGCCGGGCGCACGGGACTGTCAGCCAGTAAACAAGCAACTCTCTGGGGCTGGAGCCCCGTTGGTGCAGGGATGGTGGAGGGACCAGCCCAGTGTTGCTTTTCGGAAAAGCGATAGCTTGGTTTTCAGAAGGCTGATGCTGTGTGGGTCCCTACCCACGCACCCATCGGGAGTAATGAGTAAAGATAATAGAGTAGGAAGAATTGGGTAGTTAGGACTTTTTCCCATGTGTAGCATCATGTTTTACATAAAATGTCAGGCTGGTTGCTGAGTTGTGGGGTGTCTGAGGCAGCTTGGGGAGCTTCCTGAAACCTGGGAATGCCCGCATTGGTACTTGCAGACCCTGACCTCTGAGAGCAGAGAGGGGTCTGGGCGGCTGCAAGCTTCACTTTCGCTGCTGGGGGCCTGCAGCAGCTGGGGAGAGGGTTTTCCCTGCTCCTTTTTCCCTCTGGGGGCTCAGTTAACAGGGCGTGTCAGTGTGGGGTCTGTGCGCGCAGGCTGGGACCGCAGCAGCCGCATGCTGCATGCTGCAGGCTCGCATCAAACCCTCTGGTTGTGGAAGAGACTCCGAGGTCATCCTCTCATGGTTGCACAGATGAAGAAGCTGGGACCCGGGGAAGGGAGCACACAGGCAAGGAGATAGGAGGTTCGGCCTTCTCCTGGGCAGTGGAGGCTCAGCCCGGGGCTTTCTCCCCGCCCCACTGTGATGTACACATTCTGTTATCTGGCTCCCAGGCCAACAGTCTTTTCTGAAGTCTCACACCAGTGTCTTACCTCGCAGGTTCTCCAAACCTCTCCCCGAATCCGATGTCCCCAGCACACAATAACTTGGGTAAGTAGCTCCTTGTCCGTATGATTTGAACCCCCGTTAGCTGTAGCCCTGGCTGGTGCTTGGTGTGGGAAGGAGGCCCTGAAGGTGAGGCTCCTCCCCACCCCCTACCATCCGCCCAGCACAACCCATCAGGTTTCTGCTTACATAGCTTCTGGGGTCACCCACAGGATGGGAAACCTGAGAAGAGCGGTGGCAGGAAAAGCAGCCGTGGGCCAGGTTTGTATTTCCCCGGGGAGGCGGTTAGGCATTAGTGAATGAAAATCCCCTGGATCTTGTGCTGTAGAAACACGAGGGTCTGTGGTCGGCGAGCATCCGTGTGTGGTTTGATGCAAAGCCACGGGCGGTGCTGCAGACTCCAGCCCCCAGCTTTCGGGGACTTGTTTCAGATCCACTTACTTGGATTTCACCTGAGCACCTCATCTGACAGTGATGTCATTTTTATTTAAAAGAGTACCATATAAGGAATTAAAAAAAAAATACAAAGTTACCCATAATCCCTCTACCCTAACACAAAAGTGTTTATCTTGGTCCTCTGATGTTTTTGGATCAAGCACATATATTTGTGCTTTGCCTTTGAGATAATACTTCAGATTCAGTTTTTCCTTCTATCTTCTGTTATTTTGTAAACATAGTTCCATGCTTAGATGTCTCATTGATCATCTTGCATTATCTCATGATGTTTTGGAGCGGCTGGGCCATCATTTCCACAACCTTCCCTCAGATGTTTGATTTCTGGGTCGTTTTTGTGAGATTTGCTTTTATAATCCAGGAGCATCTTCTGGCTTCAGTGTGGGGCCTGCCAGAGGGCTCAAAACAAATGAAATATTTCTTCAGTTCTCATTTAGGGGAATTTTTCTTCTGAGTTGGTCTGGTAGCTTTAGAAAAATGTGAGTTTGGTTTTGTTCTGGCCTGTATTGCTGGGACTTGACTTGTGGCTCAGGGAAAGGAGGAGCTAATATCCAAACTTGGTGAATCAGAGTGCATTGGCCTGGCTTCTGTTCCCAGTTGTTCCCAGTCCTTGACTGATAGCATCAGATGAAGAGTCATCATTTGGAATGTGGGAGCTGCTTAAAAACCCTTTAATACAGGCTGACAAGTGGGCAGTGTGAAATGTGACTGGGGGATCTGTTTTAGCATCTTTGTAAAATAATACCATGGTGTATGTTCCCAGTGTGAAAAGACTGATGGACTTCTTAAACATAAACGCTGAAGGCTGGAAGCTCATGTTGACTTGAAGGCCGTGACTGTGAACTTCACTCTGGGGTTTCCGCTTTGGAGGATGACCCCTCTGACCCCACCACGGCAGCCCTTTCAGTCTACAGACATGAGCTGCTGCTTGACCTGGCAACCCCGCTGCCTGACTTTGTGGTTCGGACTGAAAGTTGTCCTGGGTGGGTGCTCGCTCTGCATTCCCCTTGAGATTGTGTAGACCAGGATGACAGCATGTCCTTGAACTTGGCCCCAAGGCAGAGTGCCCGACTGGCACGATCCTCCCGGCCTGCACCCCTGTCCCTCAGCCTCTTGTCTGAGGGTCAGGAATTCTGAGGCCATCTTTTCCAAATGAAGGAACAGCCTCCAAGCCTGGTGGACAGAGAGGGGTACCCCTCTGCTGGGAAGATTGGATGGGGGCACGAGTCAGCCGACGAGTCATGAAGGACTCATGGTGAGACTCGGGTGTAGACAGGCCCGGCTTCCTTTCTGCTTCACGAGCCCTTGAGCCCCAGCCTTCACCCACTCAAAGCCATGATGGGACCCTGCAGTCTCATCGCCTTGGCGTCGGGGCTGGATGGAGATGGGAGGATGGTGATGATGATGGCTGGCATTTCTTGAGAACTCGCTGTTTCCTGAGTGGTGTTCAGAGTGCTTCATGCCTGTTAGCTGAATCTTTGTGACAACTAAACACGGTGGTGTTGCTATAATGTTTCATTTTGTGGAACAGGAAGCCAAGGAACAGCCTGGTTAAGGTACTTGTCCCATTCACACAGCTGGGAAATGAGGACCTCAGGCCTTGGGGATCCAGAGGTTGTGCCCCTACCTGCAGCGGGACCCTGCCTTGCTCAGTCAGCTGGACCAGCTTTCCCCTTTCTCACTCAGTAGAACTCGGCTCAGGGAGGGAACAAGTGTCAGATTGAGGGTCGGGGTGTCCCATGTCATCCCTGGCGGGGACCCCTGCCCGCTTGCCTGTCTCTTCCTCACTCAGCCATTTGCCGGCACTTCCTGCTCAGTGTCTATGCCAGCTCAGGTAGGGGAATTCAAAGAGGAGCCCCAGACCCTGACATCAAAGTGTTGTCGGCCTTGTTGGGGTAAATAAGCAGGACTGTAAATAACTTCTTATATAAAACAAGAGGTAGGTGCAGATGAAATACCCTGAGGGCTTAAGGGAGGGGATGGTGGCATTCCAGTGGGGACATCATGCCGGTGGTCAATGTCTTCTCCGTATTTACTCGTTCATTCGCTGAGTTCCTAGTACGTACTGAAGCTGGGGATCCAGAGCTGAAGACCCTTAAATGTTCCCTGTCTGGTGGAGTGGCCGGAGGTGTCTGTCACCGGGGATGTACTGTGTCCAGCGCACACAGGACAGGGGCACTGTATGTGCCAGGCAGGGTGGGGAGACCTCAGAGCTGTGGTGGCCCATGTGAGCTGGACCTTGAGGGACAGGCAGAATCGGAGGGCAGGGCACTGCCAGTGCAAAGACTGGCATGCAGGGGCATCTGGGGATGGCTGGCAGTGTGGTGGGTTGGCTTGTGGGAGGCACAGTGGAGATGAGGCTGAGGGGGCTGGCAGGGCTGAGAAAAGAGCGCAGAGGCCACATTTCTGTAGCCCCGTCTTGCCTACAGGATAGGGCAAGACTGTGGGTTTCGAGTTTGGGGTGCATATCTGACGGTGGCTTCATAATGATTAATCTGGCCACTATGTGGAATTTAAATTTTTGGAGAAATTGCTGGGGCTACCATCCCTGCCCCACCCCTCCCAAAAAACCCACTTAGGAAGCTGTAGCTCTGGAGGAGGCTGAGATGGACGCTTTAGAGAAAGGGAGTGGAACAGGAGACGGCATCTGCGAGCACCATGGGCCTCAGTCAGCAGCATTTATTGACCAGCTTTAACTGGGAAGACCCGGAGGCTTCCGTGTCACTGCTGCCGGACCCCAGGAGATGGGGGACAGGGTTTGGCGTGGAGGGTGACAGGGAGGCGCCTCTGCTCGCCTGAGTCCAGGAAGCAGCGGGACGGCCAGGAGAGAGGCCTCGGCTGGAGGCGCAGCTTCAGAGCCATTAGCACGTGTGATAGCCTTGCCCATGGTGGGGTCAGAGAGATGATTTTGGTCATCAGATGAGTTTGGAAAGCCTGTCCCGTGCTCGCTCCTGGGGCCCCTCAGGGCACTCGCAGCATAAAGCCTCTGAGAGTCCTGCAGAAAGGAGGCCTGGCTGGTCCAGCGCTTCTCCCAGGGATCCGACCACTGTTGAACACCTCTTTCTTAGGATCCTGTGGACCATTCTATAGACCTCACTTGGGAAACACTGACAAAGGTTTGGCTGAAGTCCTGGGAGTGGATGGAGAGGGAGACCCAAGGATGGACTCATGAGACATGCCTCGGGAAGAGGCTTGGGGGTCAGGTGGAGGATGGGGCCCAACAGTCAGAGGGGAGAGAGCTGCTGAGGGCAGGGGGTGGGCAGGTTCTGTGGAGATGCCAAGTGAAGCGTAAGGAGAGAGCTCCTCGGGGGTTCAAGGGCATCCTTTGGAGAGCAGGTGTGGGGAGGAGAGGGGGCTCCAGTCCTCAGCAGTGGGCTGCAGGCAGATAAAGGCGGGGGTGGGGCAGCACACAGCCACCACCCTGCATTCCTCTTTCACGGCCGCACGTCCCAAACTGCAGCGTGCTGACGGGCACACGGAGAGTTCCCAGAGACATCTGGGCATCTCAGGACACCTATTAGTTCTCATAAAGAAATTATTATACAAAAAGAAAGCAGGCATAGGACATCTGGCTACTTCTTCATTTCTTTCCTGCTCCAGGCAAAAGATTGAGCCTCTAGCCACAGTGAAGCCACTTGGGGTGCCTCATGGGGGAGCCCCAGGAGTGACTGAGAGCCAGCTCAGCCTCTGGCCAGAGGCAGGCTCTGGGGAGATCCCAGGGCTTTGTTGTGCAGGGAAGGGATGTGAGCAGGTGAGGTTCCTGTTATTACACATTGTGTTGCATGAGTCACCTGGAATTTCCTAAAGATTTAGGTCAAGGATTGGAGCAAATGCATGGGGGTGGGGGGGTGGGGGGAGGTGGAGAGAGATAACAAGCCAGATCCTGCCTGTGAGTAAGTTGTTCTTTGCTTTAGAGTGAGACATCTCTGAAGAAGCTTTGTCTGGGGGAAGTGAGGTACCAGGGGGTGTCCAAGGGCAGGAACTGAGCTGGAGTTGAAGGAGGTGATGGTTTCCCAGAGGGCCCTGGATTGAGGCTGCCTTCTTCTCCTGCTGGGAGAAGGGGCCCTGGTGGCCAAGGTCACAGGAAGACCCCTGATCCCTCAAGAGAGGGCAGGGGACCCCCTTACAGCCCAAACCCGATCCCAGGTGTCTTTTCCAAGGCCTTGTTGAGCTGTCGTCTCCCATAAGCTCGGGACACCACAGGCGAACGTCTTCATGGCAGGAAGTCAACTGCTGGCTGGACTGTCAGACTCCCGGGCGTCCGGCCAGCTCTGAGACTTTCCGTTGTTCTTGGTCTCAGTAGACTGGTCCTGGGTTGATAGAGCAGGGGTCCTTTCTGGGTAAAAGTGGGCTTGTTGCCTAATCCTTCGCGAGACTGGTTGGAATTGGTGCCCAGCTGCTGGGATGACTGTCCTGGGCCGGCAGGGACCTGACCTTTAGGTAGGCAGGTGGCTCAGACACCAGGGGTGAGAGAATGTTTTCACAGCCACCTGAGCTAGGCCATGAAGGTCGTGTCCCAGCAGATGAGGGGGACGAGCAGTTCAGGCAGTGGGAAGGTAGATGGGGCCTAGGGTGTGGAGTCTCCTTCCACAGGGCCCAGACGGAGGCGGCCGCTGGTGCTCTGACCTTCAGCTCCGCTGCATCGGCACGCCCGCTCCTCACCCACTCCCTGCGCTTGACGTATAGCGGAAAGCTAATTGCTCCACTCGGGCCTCCCCCCTTTCCTTTCCCGGATTTGGATCTCTTGCACGTGTTTTTAATAGGCATCCCTTAATCCAAGTGTTGCCTTCTGGGTTTTATTCTGTTTTCTTTCCCTTTAAACAAAGCAGAAAGTCCATGCCAGATTGGAATTGGGCTCAGAACCAGAGCCAGCCAGTGCGTTAGGCTGGCAGGGGGCCAGTCGAGAATTAAGTGCCCCCTGCCCCTCCAGGAATCTGGCCCTCGCCGCAGTGGCGGGGGCTGGGGGCTGAGAGCGGCTGGAGCGGGAGGTTCCTGCGTCTGCAACACCTCTGCCACAGGAAGCGGGATTAGCACAAACTCAGCAGTCTGACCGGGAGCAGAGCTGTGCAGAGGGAAGGCCTTGGGCGTGCGCCGTCAGCTGCCACACCAGGTGTGCGGAGCCCTTGGCTGGGGAAGCGAAACCACTTTCCTTGGGGCAGGTCACCCTGCCCTGTCCTCCCAGAGGAGCCTGTGAGCTGCTATGTTCAGAGTTTTCCCCCCAGAAGCAGTCTTATGTAAAATTGCTTCTGGATTTATTGCAACCCTCTTGAATCCAGGGTGGGTTGGTTGACTATATTGACTGTTGTGGGGGAGAAGTGGCCCCACTGAAGAGTTCTTTTAAGATTTAGTGCCCAGGACAAGCTTTATTTACCCTACAGTTCAGTTCACTCATTCAGTCATGTCCAACTCTTTGCAACCCCATGAACTGCAGCACGCCAGGCCTCCCTGTCCATCACCATCTCCCGGAGTTCACTCAAACTCACGTTCATCGAGTCAGTGATGTCATCCAGCCATTTCATCTTCTGTCATCCCCTTTTCCTCCTGCCCCCAATCCCTCCCAGCATCAGAGTCTTTTCCAATGAGTCAGCTCTTCACATGAGGTGGCCAAAGTACTGGAGTTTCAGCTTCAGCATCATTCCTTCCAAAGAACACCCAGGGCTGATCTCCTTCAGAATGGACTTGTTGGATCTCCTTGCAGTCCAAGGGACTCTCAAGAGTCTTCTCCACCACCACAGTTCAAAAGCATCAATTCTTCAGTGCTCAGCTTTCTTCACAGTCCAACTCTCACATCCATATATGACCACTGGAAAAACCATAGCCTTGACTAAATGGATCTTTGTTGGCAAAGTAATGTCTCAGATGTGTATAAGAGACAGCTCCTCACCCACTCCCTGCGCTTGACGTATAGCGGAAAGCTAATTGCTCCACTCGGGCCTCCCCCCTTTCCTTTCCCGGATTTGGATCTCTTGCACGTGTTTTTAATAGGCATCCCTTAATCCAAGTGTTGCCTTCTGGGTTTTATTCTGTTTTCTTTCCCTTTAAACAAAGCAGAAAGTCCATGCCAGATTGGAATTGGGCTCAGAACCAGAGCCAGCCAGTGCGTTAGGCTGGCAGGGGGCCAGTCGAGAATTAAGTGCCCCCTGCCCCTCCAGGAATCTGGCCCTCGCCGCAGTGGCGGGGGCTGGGGGCTGAGAGCGGCTGGAGCGGGAGGTTCCTGCGTCTGCAACACCTCTGCCACAGGAAGCGGGATTAGCACAAACTCAGCAGTCTGACCGGGAGCAGAGCTGTGCAGAGGGAAGGCCTTGGGCGTGCGCCGTCAGCTGCCACACCAGGTGTGCGGAGCCCTTGGCTGGGGAAGCGAAACCACTTTCCTTGGGGCAGGTCACCCTGCCCTGTCCTCCCAGAGGAGCCTGTGAGCTGCTATGTTCAGAGTTTTCCCCCCAGAAGCAGTCTTATGTAAAATTGCTTCTGCATTTATTGCGACCCTCTTGAATCCAGGGTGGGTTGGTTGACTATATTGACTGTTGTGGGGGAGAAGTGGCCCCACTGAAGAGTTCTTTTAAGATTTAGTGCCCAGGACAAGCTTTATTTACCCTACAGTTCAGTTCACTCATTCAGTCATGTCCAACTCTTTGCAACCCCATGAACTGCAGCACGCCAGGCCTCCCTGTCCATCACCATCTCCCGGAGTTCACTCAAACTCACGTTCATCGAGTCAGTGATGTCATCCAGCCATTTCATCTTCTGTCATCCCCTTTTCCTCCTGCCCCCAATCCCTCCCAGCATCAGAGTCTTTTCCAATGAGTCAGCTCTTCACATGAGGTGGCCAAAGTACTGGAGTTTCAGCTTCAGCATCATTCCTTCCAAAGAAATCCCAGGGCTGATCTCCTTCAGAATGGACTTGTTGGATCTCCTTGCAGTCCAAGGGACTCTCAAGAGTCTTCTCCACCACCACAGTTCAAAAGCATCAATTCTTCAGTGCTCAGCTTTCTTCACAGTCCAACTCTCACATCCATATATGACCACTGGAAAAACCATAGCCTTGACTAAATGGATCTTTGTTGGCAAAGTAATGTCTCTGCTTTTCAATATGCTATCTAGGTTGGTCATAACTTTTCTTCCAAGGAGTAAGCGTCTTTTAATTTCATGGCTGCAATCACCATCTGCAGATTCCTGCCTGGAGAATCCCATGGACGGAGGAGCCTGATGGGCTACAGTCCATGGGGTTGCAAAGAGTCGGACACGACTGAGCAACTTAACTTTTTTTTTAACTTTAATCACCATCTGCAGTGATTTTGGAGCCCCAAAATATAAAGTCTGACACTGTTTCCACTGTTTCCCCATCTATTTCCCATGAAGTTTTGGGACCAGATGCCATGATCTTCATTTTCTGAATGTTGAGCTCTAAGCCAACTTTTTCACTCTCCTCTTCACTTTCATCAAGAGGCTTTTTAGCTCCTCTTCACTTCCTGCCATAAGGGTGGTGTCATCTGCATATCTGAGGTTATTGATATTTCTCCCGGCAATCTTGATTCCAGCTTGTGCTTCTTCCAGCCCAGTGTTTCTCATGATGTACTCTGCATATAAGTTAAATAAGCAGGGTGACAATATACAGCCTTGATGTACTCTTTTTCCTATTTGGAACCAGTCTGTTGTTCCATGTCCAGTTCTAACTGTTGCTTCCTGACCTGCATACAGGTTTCTCAAAAGGCAGGCTACAGAACTGGTAAGAATTTTCTTTTTGCCAACCAGAGCCAGGTCGCATGTCATGCCCCCTTTTTGCCTTGCCTGCTAGGGAGCTCAAGCCAACCTGAGTGCTCTTTTAGTAGCTGTCTAATTTGATGGTTAGCCTGTTTATAGTCTTCTCTTTCCCAGGGTTCTGACTTAGTCTTGTTCTGAACCAGGGTGTGGATAAGTCCTTTAGTTGGAAAAGAAATGAGGGCAGACATGCAGTTTGAAAATAAAGCGCCATTCAAGGCAGAGCCCGGGAGGGGGCGTACTCAGGCGTGCAGCTCCCCTGGCGTAAGTGCCTGCAGGAAGCCCTGAGCGATGATGGGAGGGGAGAGGTGAAAGGCCGGGCTTACTGGCAGCTGTTAGGAGACCACAGTAAGTGCACGGCTGGGGTGCTGCTTCTGAACATGGGTCAGCTTGTCCAGACAGCACTCTGTGAAATGGCAGCCTGCAGACTCGGCCTTGGCCTGGCAGCTCCACTCCTCAGACCACCCTCTGCTTAATTATGTGTCAGGCTCCTGCAGCCTGTGTTTGCCACAGCACTGTGTAGTGCGCATCCGCGAGTTGCAGGGATGTTTAGATAAGGGCTCAGATCTGCTTGGGAGAGCCTCTGGGCGAGGACCCCAGGGTCAGAATCTCTCTGATTCTGAGACACCTCAAAGCCTACACATCACCAGAATGGCGTTCTGGCCCCATGTTGCCTAGCGGGCGGCCTGCTGACTTCCCTTCTTCTGACAAGTGGCTGGGTCAGGAGTTAGTCTGCCTGGACTAAGCCCTGGGCTGTTGGACTTGGCTTTGTCATTTGAGGATGAGGACGCTGTTCTGTACTTGGCTAGGGAGGCCGAGGCCAGCCCAGATCAGTCACGACTGCCTCTTCAGGGGGACCCGTGACCTTCAGTCTGCTCTCAGTGGCTTCCAGTACACTGCAGTCACTGTTCAGACTGGGCCACCGAGGCCAGAGAGGGATGTCATGTCCCTGAGGTTGCACAGCAAAGGCAGCACAGCCTGCCTCTGGGACGCGGGGCCCGCAGCCCTTCCCCAGTACCTTCTGGATCTGACACGCTGCCGGGCCACTTTGAAGGCTTTTGGAGTGCACTTTGATTTCTTAGGTGGTGGTGGTTGTTTTTCTTAAGATTTCCAAAGCAACATAGCTCACATTTTAGTGAGCACATTGTTTAGAATATAACTTATCTCATTGGAATGTCAAACATCGAGAAACGCCAGAGCCAGATGTGGCTGACATGGCTCAGTCCAGCCTCCAGGGTACTGGCCGCGGGCTGTGGTCGCTCCTGCCCCCATCACACCCCCTCCGCCATTAAGTAGCCTGGACACCCTGCCTTCCCTCCTCGTCCCTTGCTTCACCCTGGCAGGAGAAGGAGGGGCAAGGACACTTTGCCCCCTTTGGTTGGAGGTCAGGCGAAGAACAGGAGGTTCTCAAGTTTGAACAACCGAAATTATTCTAATTGCTGTTGACACCATTTATTGAGTGTCTGATGTGTGCCCTGCTCTCGCTTGAATTCTCTCAGTCCATCCAAAAACAGCGCCGGGTGAGAAAGGAGATTCTCCACTCGGGTGGCCAGGGGGAGACGTGGACACTGAAACTCCGAGCTAAACTGCTTTGCTCACCAGCACACAGCTGGTCTGTGTCTGGCTTGAAGCTTGGGCTCCATGACCTGGTCAAATATTTAGGGCAGTGACTGTCATCTGGGGGCTATTTTGCCCCCTGGAAGACCTCTCAATGTCTGAAGGCCCTTCTGACTGTCACAACTGGGAGGGCAAGATGGATGTGGTCTGCTGGCATCTAGAGGCCAAGGATGCCGCACACATTCTGGAGCCCACAGAACCCTGTCTCCCCAAGCACAGAATTACCCAGCCCCGAATCTCGATAGTGCTGAGGTGGAGAAACCTGATCTAGATGTCCTGACCCTCCAGCTGACTCTTCCTAGGTGTGGGAAGGGCACGGTTGTCACCTGCCTGCAGCTCTTCCTGTGTGTGCTGACCTTCTTTTCACCCTTAGATGGGATTATGGACATTGACCCTGGAAGGAGGTCAGGGCCACATTGCCCGGCAGGGAGACCTGGCCCCACCTGGAAGTGCTTCTGGGTTTTTCTCTCCTGGGCTTTACATACTGTCAGCAGCCTGGGGAGCTAGGCAGAGTTTCTCGTGGGCTCTGGGAAGTTGCCTGGCGGGCAGTCAGCAGGGGTTGTGGGCCAGGGCTGAGACTTGGTCCAGCGAGCCCTCCTGGACGCTCTCACCAGCTCCCCAGAGACGCAGCCTGAATGATGGTCCGTGTGTATGTATATATGTATTAATAAGAGCCGCGGTGAGTGACCTGCGATGGAGCATCGAGAGCAGCAAGCTCCCTGACTGTCCAGCACACGGGATTCGAGGGGGCAGAGTGCAGGATGTGGTCCCGGGAGCAGTGCATGGCTGGAAGGGGTGACTGGCGTGCGGAGGGGGCAGCAGGGGGTCGTGTCAGCCGGCAGGCACTGGTGCAAATGAGGAATGATGAGGGCCTGGCCCCTGGCCAGGAAGTCGGACCCTGAGATGAGCGATGACGGAGAGACAGGCGGGAGGAGGGCGGCTGAGCAGGTGTGGAGCCTGGAATGGCTGGAGGTGGCGCGAGTCACGGGAAAGGCAGTGTGGGGTCACGTGAGGGGGAACCTCCATTTCCGGGGTGCCTACCTCTTCTGAGAACCATCCCTCACAGGATGGCAGTTTGCCCTAAGGTGCCCTTGACTGAGACACAGGCTGGCAACTGGGATAAATTCAGAGTTTCTCTTAGGTGTGTGTGTCTCAGCCACTCCGATGGATGGCATCTGGATACGTGTGGAGCATAGCTTCCGTAATCAATGGCAGGGGCCCGGCTTACGCCGCAGACAGCACCTGGTGCCTCTGTAGTTGCAACTGCTGAGCACGGATGGACACCCGGGGTCGCACCAGCCTCGTCATCTGGCCATTTCACAGGCCTGGATGCTGCCGCGAGATGGGCTAGGAGTTGGCCCGTGATCAGGCAGAACCAGAAGCTGCAGGCCCTTTTAGAGGGGCAGAGACCAGCACGGGTTACTATGGGGACCTTGAAAGAAAGGCAGGTGGCGGGACCAGACTGCTCTGGACACCCCTGGCCTGTCTGGTGCATCTGTCCAGGTGTCTGTTGGTCCCAGAGCCTTTCAGATTTGGCCTGGCACCTCCTTGAAGATGGCTTTGACCTAAGGCCAGGCGGGGCAGGGCCTTTATGAGCTCAAACTAAACAGTGCCAAGGCCGGTGGAATGCGCCTCCCAAAACCTAAGGGTCCTGCCCCGCTAGATCCTGCAAGTTTTACACAGGACAAGGGTGGGGAGATCGTAATGCCCTCTGAGAGGTGAGGAAACAGTCTTCCAGGGCATCCAGGGGACTCCATCCAGGAGCCCAGAGCCTGGGGGGACTCCCTGACCCAGCAGCCTGGCCTGTCTCCTCAGACCTGCAGCCCGTCACCTACTGTGAGCCGGCCTTCTGGTGCTCCATCTCCTACTACGAGCTCAACCAGCGCGTCGGGGAGACATTCCACGCCTCCCAGCCGTCCATGACGGTGGATGGCTTCACCGACCCCTCCAACTCGGAGCGCTTCTGCCTGGGGCTGCTCTCCAACGTCAACCGGAACGCGGCTGTGGAGCTGACACGGAGGCATATCGGTAAGGGGCGGCCGCATTACCCCCGCCCACCCCAGCTCCCGCGGGAGCCCACCTGCCGCCACTGTGCCGCGCCCCCCTCACCTGCCCCTCAGGCTCTGTCACCTGCTTTAGGGTAAGCCAGGTAGAATCCAGGTTGCAACTGTGCCATTCTCTTAATAAAAATACCCTTAAAGTACGGAGCGCAGACCGGTAGATAGTCTGTCTCAGAGGAGTGATCTTTCATTTGTTCATTTCATATATAGTTGTCCTAGGAACTTCGAAAAGGTGAAAAGACGGTAGGTATTGCCCACTCCAGGATTCTTGGGTTTCCCTTGTGGCTCAGTTGGTAAAGAATCCGCCTGCAATGCGGGAAACCTGGGTTCGATCCCTGGGTTGGGAAGATCACCTAAAGAAGGGAAAGGCTACTCACTCCAGTATTCTGGCCAAGAGAATTTCATGGACTGTATAGTCCACGGGGTCGCAAAGAGCCGGACACGACTGAGCAACTTTCACTTTCTTTCACTTTCGTTGCCTGCGGCCGGGACAGCACCGCTGCTAACACTGTCTTCTGAGCCCCAGCCCCTGGTGAAAGATCACTTAGTACAGGGAAGGTGAAGCCTTGATGTGTGTCCCTCGGTTTGTTCATAAAATTATCGTGCTGAGGATGTTCACAACTTTGCGATCCAGGGTCACCTAGAAGGGTTGTAGAGCTGGTGTAGAGAGGGTGGGTATTCTCAGACATTGTTCAGTGCATCCACGGTGGCCGGGGGCTCTAGAGCAAACTCAAGATCTGGGCAGGGCAGCAGGGGTCCAGGCCCATGTGAACCAGAGCACCTCTGCTCTTGCTTGCATCATGGGCCTTCACAGAAGATCTCATGTAGAGAGAGGGTTTTCCAGTTAAAAGTTGGAAAGCCATGGGCCTGCACCAGTGGGATCATTTTCCAGGGAATAACCTGATGCCCAGGGAGGGCACACAGCAAGTGTGTGACACAGAGGGTGACATACAGCCCCCCGCCCCAAGCCCGTACCCTCCCCAGGCAGCCTCCCACTTGTTTTAAAAAGACCTGCAGTGGTATACACAGGGGTTTGTTTATTCACTTCATCTCTATATCTAAAAATAGTATTTTAAAAGTTACCCAAACATTTTTGTTCTTTGGATCTTGTCTTCCCACCTCCACCTCTGCCTCCTGCTCTTGACTGATGTAATATTGGCACCCCCCACCCCCCGCCCCAGGTCTGCCGGCACCCTGGGGTCTTCAAGACGCCACGTCCTGTAGCACTGAGCCAGGCGGAGCAGGGGAGCGGGGGCAGGGGACAGCACTGGGACGAGGTGGCAGGCCTGGAGCCGATCACCTGCTTTCCATCCCGCTCCACGTCGAGTGAAATCTGGCTCCGTTTCCCGGCCCTCAGGGCCTCTCCCCCCCTGGAGTGGGAACAGAGGCCTTCCAGGCAGAAGAGTACATCCCCTGGCCGAGGATTGCTGAGGATTGTTGGGAGGGTTTATGTAACCACTTGAATTGCAGGGCCAGTTTAAAAATAATTTCTGTCCATCTGGACTGGATTTAAGAGATGAAGGAAAATGAAATGATGTAGACCTATGGAATGGTTTAGAAAAACGCATTGAGAGGAGAAAGGTACAGGGGGTGGCGTTAATTAAGCCATGCCTGCAGTGAAGGGCTCCTGGGGTGTCTGCTGCCTGAGGAGCTCTGCAGGTTGACCACATGAGTTTCCAAGTACATGAATGTTGGAAGGGGAAGGGACCTAATAGTAGCAGCAACAGCTACTGCTCACCAGGCACCCACGAGGTAGGTATTACCATTATCTCCATCTTGCAGATGAAGAAACTGAGGCTGAGTAACTTGGCTGGGGCCTGTGGCAGATCACTGGTGGAGGCTACCATTAAGACTTAACCCTGTGCTCTTTCCTCTCACTGTCTGCCTCCCTAGTTTAGCAGCCCAGCATCACCCAGCACCTCCTGGTGGGATTAGGCCTGGACTCTGGGTCCCGTTTGCCTGGTGATGCTGCTGGAGAACCAGCCACCTGGAACACCGACTGCAGCTCTGCCTCCTGTGGTCGCTGCGGCGGGTGCCAGGACCACTGTGTGGGGCCAGAGAGCTGGTCCAGGCTAACCTGAATCTCTCTAGGGCGGGGCGTGCGGCTGTACTACATCGGAGGGGAGGTCTTCGCAGAGTGCCTCAGTGACAGCGCCATCTTTGTGCAGTCTCCCAACTGTAACCAGCGCTATGGCTGGCACCCAGCCACCGTCTGCAAGATTCCACCAGGTACCACCATCGACACACCCACCCCTTCCCTGTGGGCCTCTCCTCTGCGGCGCATGCCTGGGATGCCGGAAAGCTCTCCTTTTCTCCTCATTGGTGTTTGCACTGACAATCTGGAGATGCTTCACTTGGGTTTTCTCTGTGCCTTGCTGTCTTACTGTGACCTCCTGGAACCTCTGCAGGACAGACGCAGCATCTGACAGGTCTGCCTTTGATCTGTGGGTACCTGTTTCCTGCCTGTGTGCACGGATGCTGAGGAAGTATGCTTGTTTGCTTCCTTCTTCCCTTCCTCCTTCCTTCCTCCAGCCATGCTGGAAGCTGCAGGGGGATGGGAGGCTACAGGAAGCCCTCCTGCTGCCCTCTCAGAGTGGGCCCATCAGCTGAGTGTACAAGGCAAAGACCCAAATGTGCTTAATACCAGGGAGGGTGGTGCTAAGCACAAAGCAAGCAGCACAGGTCACATGCTGTGGGGCCCAAGGGGAGAAGCATTTAACTGTTAGGATGATCCAGAGGCAGCTTCATGGATAAGGCATTTGGGCTTGCAAGGAGCCATGGGCCTGCACCAGTGTGGAAGGGGTAGGCCAGGGTGATGGGGGCAGGGGCTGAGGACATTCCAGGCAGAGGGGATGATATGGGCAAAGGCCTAGGGGTGAAGGAGGGCAAGGCATGTGTGGGCTGCACTCTGGCTGTGCTGGAGGCTATTTAAGACAGCTGGGGATGTGTTTAGAAAATAGGATAGGACCAGGCCATGGAAGGACACGAGATCACGTTTACTCAAGGGGACTGTTGAGGGTTTTCTGAGTAGGACTATGTACTCCAGGGGGTGGAGGACTCACCTGGCTCACCTCAGACGGTGGTATGGACAGGGCCAGCTCTGGGTAGACCAGGCAAGAGGCTCTTACCTAGAACCTTGCATAGAAAGCCGAGGCAGAAAGCCCCCGAGGCCCCCTCCCCGCGAGACATGCAGCCGCAGAGCATGGACTGTGCCCGGCAGGTGGAATGTGTGGCTCAGGCCATTGCCTACGGCACGAGTGTGGCATGTCTTCCTGCCTGCCAAGAGGCAGATGATGGTGGTGTGGCGGGTCGTGGGCAAGGTCAGCTGAAGAAGGCAGTTTGAGACACTAGTGGTGCGCTCTGTTCCCAGAAGGTCGTGCAGTTGCGTTTACAGAGCGCATGTCTATCTTGGGGCTCACTCGGTCCTCTCGTTACTCTAGCTTTCCAGGCAAGGAGGCATGTTGAAATAAGCTCAGAGAGGTTAAGTCACCTGCACAGGACACACAGCTAGTCAGTGGCCGAGCCAGGATGAGCCTGGGGCTGTGTGCTGCTCGCTGGGCAGGGCGCTGGAGCCCACTGTGGGCCCTGCTCCGCCTCCTGTCCCCTCAGAGAAGACAAGGAGAGGAAGCCCAGCTGCACTTCTGGCTTTCTGCCCACCCCTTGGCCCTCCCAGCCTCTCTGGTTCGGGCAGAGCCGGCTGTGGTGCTGGCTGTTAGTTCTTGGAATGTCGGAGCTGGGGGCTCCTGAGGCCAGCCTCTCCTTTCATAAGGGAGATATGGGCTTAGAAGAGAAAGGGACCAGCCCAGAGTCACTCAGCCGGCCGAGGGGCCCCGTCAGTGCTGGCCCGCTAGTGAGTGTCACCTCAGCTCACCTTTGGGGCATTTCCGGCCTGTGCTTTTGTCTTTAATTTTTCTGGTTGACACATTCCTGGCACTTGGGCTGTAGGACTTCAAACAGATTTATTGTACGCTTCACGTGTGCCTGTCTCTGGTTGTATGGCTGGGAGAGTTAGGCACACACCTTTACTTTCCTGTGAATGTCACCCTAACCCAGCCTTGTGCCCAGATCTCTCGCTACCCCCGGTCCCAACGGAGGTGGATTCATCAGAGAACCCTGGGTGGAAGGTGCCCAGGACCCTCTGCTGAACTTCCTGTTGGCATGGCAGGCTGGGCAGCCTCTCAGCTGCCCTGTCTGGCGCCCCCTCCATCAAAGGGCACGGGCTTCTGTTCCCAGGTGGCTGACCATGCCCCACGCTGAGGGCACCTTCGGGTCACAGCCCTGTCTCTGTTCCTTGGAGTCCTGCCTGGCCTCTTCACCCAGGGCAGAGCCCCCCACCTGTCTCCCTCAGCCTTCCCCCCGCTCTGGGAACTAGAACTTATGGACCAGGGTTGAGCACCCTCTCTAGCTGTGTCGGCTGCACCTCCCTATGGAAGCGGCGGTGGCTTCAGGGTGGAGACCATGTGGGCCGCCCCCAGCAGGCGGCTGAGCGTGGAGTCTGGTCTGGGGGGTTCCCTGGGGGGTGGCTTTAACAGGAGGGGAGCTCAGGCCGCGTGCGGTCTTCGTCCCTGTGAGCTCTGCGTCTGTCCTGTTGGCAGGGTGCAACCTGAAGATCTTCAGCAACCAGGAGGAGTCTGGTCTGGGGGGTGACCTGGGGGTGGCTTTAACAGGAGGGGAGCTCAGGCCGCGCACGGCCTTCGTCCCTGTGAGCTCTGCGTCTGTCCCGTTGGCAGGGTGCAACCTGAAGATCTTCAACAACCAGGAGTTTGCCGCCCTCTTGGCTCAGTCCGTCAACCAGGGCTTCGAGGCCGTGTACCAGCTGACCCGCATGTGCACCATCCGCATGAGCTTTGTCAAAGGCTGGGGAGCCGAGTACAGGTGGGTGCTGGCGTGCCTGTCCTAGGGCCGCAGGTGGCTCCGAACAGCCGAGCAGGGGCTCCTCAGAGATGAGCCAGGCTGGCCCTCTCCCCGAAGAGCAGAGGGACCGGGGATCAGAGCGAGGCTGAGTCCCATTAGACGAGGAAGAGCTAAGCGGTGCTTGCCCAGCGTTGCAGTTTCTCAGGCACTGGAAGCATCTCATCCTCACAACCCTGGGCGGGGATGTTGGTATCATCACCGTCGTACAGATGAGGGAACGAAGGCCCAGGGAGGGAAACTGACCTGCCTGTCGCATCATTGGTGGAAACGCTGAGCCTCCAACAGTGGCGTCGCCCTCGTTTCTTTTGGGCAGATGGTTTCAGGACGACCCTCTCCAAGGAGTTAAGTCTCCCTCTCAGGGTTCCGTCCCTCCCCTGTGGCTCCTTCTCTGACTGGTAATCCTGAGGATCTAGGATTTTAAAACCGAGAAAGCAGGGAAGAGAGGAGGAGATGCCAGCAGTCAAAGGAACAGTGTTTACTTGCTCAGAAATGATCTTTCAGAATTTCATGCACTGGTTTAAATGCAGCACTGGCAGGGGTGTCCCTCGTCTGCTCTGTCGAAGCTCTCAGACCGCTCAGGTGTGGGCCTAGAGCTGCCCATTCCTTTTCTTTCCACACCTGCACAGGAGCGGCCTCGAGAGGCACGTCTGTGCGCCCAGCCCCCACTCCACGGCAGAGGCAGGGGCACCCGCACGTCCGCCCGAGCCAGCACCTCGCAAGCTATTCCCCCTTCTCTCCATTTTTCCAGATGTTTGGAATCCGTTTTGTTTTGCAGTCATTCTGCACCCGGGCCAAACCCATTTCAGTCTTGGCTCTGGGCCACCATTTATAATGAAATCCAGATGAGCGTGACTTATGGAAAGTCAGATTCTCATTAGAGGATTTCGGTCCGTAAAATCCTCGTCTGTCATTTACCGTATTTTAGCTGCTGTTCTCCGTGTCTGCCCCACAGTGCTGGGGAACAGAGCCCTTGGTCTGTGGGGTCTCTCTCAAATCCGGGGGGTGTGACCGATTGGGCGGTCCTAGTGGTCAGCCTTCAGGCTGATAACAGCCTGAGATTAGCCCAGGCCCATGGGCCCAGCCCGAGGGACATCTTAGCTCCCCTCTTAGCCTTGGCTGGAATCATTTAGGCAACGAGAAAGGTTAGAAAACTAGTCTTGTTTTTTGTTGGGAAAGGGAAATATTTAAAGATGGACCCAGTGGGAAAGAGCCAGAGGGAGGTCCGTGTGTCTCTCCTAACACTCAGACTGCCGTCTTGAGGGTCGCACGCAGGCACCCGGGTCAGGCAGGAGCCCCGGGGCCGAGTCTGCAAGCCCGTTTCTAACCTTCCGCTCAGACGATGCGCAGGCCAGGCGAGGAGGGTGGTGCCCTGGGGTTGGCGGCTCTCAACCTGGCACAGCACGCGGCCCTCCAGCTTCAAGTGCTGGGGGAAGGGGCCCTTTGTTGGCCAGAGCCCTTCCCTGGGGCCACTGTGCCACCGCGCAGGACACGCCGCCAGCACAGCCAGGCCTGTGCAGCCCACCACGCCACTGCCGCCTGGCAGCACCGGGAGCAGCCTGACCGGCGGCGCGGCCCCTTCCCAGAGCAGTCTCGCCCTCCTCTGCCTCCTGGGCCAAGGAGGGGAAGGTTTCACCCCTTCCTGTGAGGTGGCCGAGAGCCGGGCCTGGGGCCCGGGCCTCTCACCTCCAGTTGGCACCCGCGCCTCTGGCCTCAGCAGATAGCCTTTTGCTCAGCGGAGGCCTTTGGGAGCTCGCCTGCGAGCTGCGTCATCAACCAGCCCGAATTTAGACAGAGGGCTTTGGGGGAAAGAAACGTGTGGTGTGCCTTAGTTTTTTTCCAGTAATTGTTCCATGGCTCGCTCTGCTCGTAAGATTTTCCAAAATAAGGCCATAGATGGGAATTCTATCAGCACATTGGGGACCGACGGCATGCGGACTCTGTCGGCGCTTTGTGAAAACACACCCCTCAACCAGACAGACGCCCGTCACTGTGGCCTGCCGGGGCTCACTGTGGCCTGCCGGGGCTGGAGGCAGGGGAGCTGTGGGTGCCCACTTAGGACAGGGGGCTGGGAAGACCTTTGCTCTGGCTGGAGGTTCTCCATCAGGGGCCCGTCACGGCAACCGGTGGGCCTCTGGGGCGGCACCCTGGTATTTGCCTTGCATGTTTCTCTTTAGGGGGGCCACCTCCTTTCCCTTCCTGCTTGGAGGAGTTTGGCAGGCAGTTTCAGCAAGTTGGTGGCACCTTCTCCAGGACAGGGTCTGGCAGGGCAGGCTCTCTCTCTGGCTCTGGGAGGAAGACTGACACCAAGTCAGGAGAAGCCGCTCCGATGCGTCTGTGTGCTGCTGGATCTTCTAAATGGCCCCCACCCCTTTTCTCAAATGTCTTGCAGGAGACAGACTGTGACCAGCACTCCCTGCTGGATTGAGCTGCACCTGAATGGACCTTTGCAGTGGCTTGACAAGGTCCTCACCCAGATGGGCTCCCCTAGCATCCGCTGCTCCAGCGTGTCTTAGGGACACTGCGAGTGAAGGGGGAGGGGAGGGAGGTGGATCTGGAGAAGAGGCCCATGTAGGAGGTGGAGAAATCAGAACTCAACTCACTGGTGTCAAAGAGGAAACTTTTCTCCCTCAACTAAAGTGGCATCAGCCTGTTTCCCAAAACTCGAAAGCAAACCCAGAGGTGGATCTCTATGAACAGCTGTCTGCTGAAGACGCTGGCCCTTCGGCCCCGCTGTGAAGGGTAAGAAATGGCTTCTGCTCTGGTGGCGTGAGCAGACAGGTGGTGAAACCACCTGCCCCTCCCCTGGCCCCCATCTTTCTTAAAGACAGCAAACTGAGACGTCATCGCCCAACAGGAATTGGCCCCCTGGTTAAGACTGGAGTGTGGACTTCGCCTTGGGTGCTCTGGGCAGGGAGAAGCCTGCAGGGGTCTGAGCACACCACGGGCCCAGCCCTCCCCTTCCACTGAATATTCCCAAACCCCAGCAGGAGCAGACCGTGTACCTGGGCGCTGAATTGACTTGGGGCGGGGAAGGGATTCATCTGTCTCCACCTCTCTGAGCCTACTGATGGTGTCCACAATCGAGCACGTAGGGACCGGTGGCAAGAGGTGGTAAGACACTTCTTATTTAAAACTGATCTTAAATTGGCCCTCATTTTCAGCAGCTGGCAGGATCTGTTGAGGCTCAGCGCATATGCAGCATACAGTTTGTATCATCCTGTTAATCTCAAAAGAGATCCGAATCACAGAAGTGTTCCCAGGAGGTAGTTGCCCATGAGGTGTGCGAGGGTGTCCGGTCACAGGAAGAGCTCGCTCTAATTTCTCATGCATTTGGTCATATTGGTTTAGTCAGTTGCGTTAATTAAATGAACTATATCGTATGCTCTTTTAAACATTTGATTAAAAAAAAAAACACCCCGGTTGACACACTGATTGGGAAACCAGAGTGGGACCCAGCAACTTCTCTCCCAAAGTGGAGCTTTTTCTAGGTTTTGTTAAGAAGACACCTGCCAGTACTTTTGGAAGCTGAAATTGACAGAAGCAAATTCATCAAGAGGGAAAGATCTCAGGCCGACAAAGACAAATAAAAGGGCTATTAAAAAAAATTATTTTTTTACCTTTGAAAACTGCAGAATTGGTGCAAAGAGGTCTGTCATCTTTCCCCTGAGGTATGAGATTATCTAGCTCACGGCAGAGGACCGTCAGTGACAACTCTAGCAGTTAGAATGTGTAGTAAGTATTGCTCTTGGTGGCAATTAGTGAGGAAACTACTATAGATTATTTCAACTGGAAAAAAAAAGAGCCCCCTTATACTGACCTTTTGCAGAATACAGCAGATGGAATTGTCACTTGCAATTGGTACTTTATTCTTTGCTGCTGTTTTTTGTATGAAATGACTTATCCCATATTTTTTGCATGGTTTTCTACCAGGAAAAATAAAGGGATTTCCTATGGAAGTCCTGTATTATTCCAGGTGAAGGGAAGAAAGGTGTACTTTTGGCAGGTATAAACCTCAAATGTGATGACATTTGTGATGCTGTGTGGAGATGCTGGGTGCTTCCTGGTGCCTTGCTCGAAGAACCTTAGGCCTCAGAAGCTCCAGCCCCGAAGTCCAGGTAGGAGCGCTGCTCACCACGCCTTCAGAGGACACAGGGGCAGACAGGAGTGCCTTGCCAGACCTGGACTACACACAGGGCTGCCGAGTCCAGAGACACCACATAGCCCCTCACTCCACCTGAGGCCAGATGCTGTGGGTCTGAAGTTTCTGCCTGGTGTGAAATGATCATGGACTGCTTCCTACAGATACAAGAAATCGTCTGAACCTCCTGGATGTGAGTTTCTGTTCCCGGTCAGGTCTGAGACCGGTGGTACGGCTTCTAACTTCAGTTCGGCCTTGGCTGGAGCTGTCGCACTGCCCCCGCTGAAAGCCACGGGGAGCAGTCTCCAGGGGCCCGTGATCTCCTGTGAGCACTTCCTACAGCACACAGCTGTCCTCCAGGTACTTGGGAGCTGGTTTCAGGTACATCCCAATGTGGGTGATCTGGCTGGTCATGTCTGGCTGCATCTGGATGGCGTCTTACAACCCACAACGCTGAAAGCTAAAGAATCCTTCTAGGAGGCATGGAGTTTTGTGTTTTTTTCCAAAAGCTACTTACTTGGCCTTTTTTTCTTTATAACTAGACTGCTGAAGGAGGATGGGTGAGGAAGAAGTGGGGAAGACCACATTCAGCACCCTTCAGAAGAAAATTTGGTTGTACCTAGAGGTTAGGATCTGGTTTCATTCCCATCTTCGAGGCTGCGTAAGTGGCTTTGAGGCATGTGTAACATTAGTGTCCTACAAGTCATAAAAAGTAGTTTTAAAACCCTATTGCATCAAGGCATTTATACATTGACAGACAGGACAGGTGAAGGGGCAGGAGGGGGGCGGTTCTCGGGGGTGACGGCAGCTGCTGGAGCGTGCTTCTGGTTCATCGTCCGGGCTCCCCGCCAGGCCACCTTCACCTTGCGGCTTGTGGCGATGCTGACCCGGGTGTAGCTACAGCGCAGGGGCCCTAGATCCTGGCCTCGGCACCTCCCCCGGGAGCCAGCTCCTGTTCCCTTTCCTCTCCTCCCACACCCTCCCCACTCCTAACTTTATTTAGTACTGGGAGCCTTCCAGCGCAAGTAGGTAGCCGCCCTGGCAGTTCGGGTTACAGGCCTGTGCTGGCACGTCATCTCTGCTGGCCACCTTCCTGGCAGGCTGCAGACCTGACATTTTGAGACAAACCCAGAGTCAGGAGCGGGGACTTTTGACTCTTAGGAGGAACAGACAGGAGGGCAAGGCTGCTGGCAGACTCTTCCATTGTCCTTATGTTGTCTTGTTACAGGCCTGGGCTGGCACGTCATCTCCACTGGCCACCTTCCTGGCAGGCTGCAGACCTGACATTTTGAGACAAACCCAGAGTCAGGAGCGGGGACTTTGACTCTTGGGAGGAACAGACAGGAGGGCAAGGCTGCTGGCAGACTTTTCCATTGTCCTAATGTTGTCTGTGAGGTTTTTTTTTTTTTTTTAATCGTCCGTGGTGATTATTTTAAATCATTGTTAACGTATTGGAATGAGCTGAAGCACATATCTTGTGCTTCAGTTTGTTTTTCTCCATCTCCCTCTGGCTTCCTGGAGTTTGGACATATTCCAGGGCTAAATGCTTTTACTCAAACCGCAGAAAAAAGTTTTCTTGAAGTAATGTGTGCATGTCATGCATTTGGGGAGAAGGCAGAGATCTGATTTCATCTGCAGCCCCAAGCTGCCATTTCTGAGGCTCTGAGGACCTCTGCGGGGCCTGAGCTCCCATTAGGCCACTCTCTGCAGTCTGTAAAAGGAGGGAGGGACAGGAATTGGCATGCTGCTCCTGGGACTGTTTATCAAGGGGGCTACCAGTGGCAAGAGGGCGCATGTTTGGTTCTGAACCCTGTATCTCACTGTGACTTCAAGTGGCATTGTTTGGAGTTTTCTCCCTAATCTACATCTTTGCTAGAAGAAAGCCTCAACATAGTCAAGTGGTGTCACTTTGGTGTGGTATAGGTGTTCCCTTCCAGAACCTTCCTTCAAGTAACAGTCTTTGAGGAGTATCAGCCACTTCTCAAGTGGGTAGGAAAGCAGAAAAATGTATGGATCAAAACTGAAGAGGCATCGCTGATGGGAGAGTGGGGAGATGACTTGCTATACAAGCAACCTTTCAGAAACACGGCTATCACAAAGAAAAACTCATGTATTGTGTAAACTGGATTGAGAAATTCTCTCAAGTGATCCTGTAATTTTTTTTTTTATGCTGAAGTAATGTACACTCAAGCATTCTGGTGTTTTTATATTTATGTAATAATTTCTTAAAACCAAGACAGATAACTATTTAATTTTGGAAGAAAGTTGGAAACGGCTCTCCTCCCGAGGACAGTGGCTTGGGAAGAGACGGGGCGCAGTGGCTCTGGGCTTGGCCCCCAGAGCCACCAGCCCAGGCTGGCTCCTGTGTGGCAGCATGTGAACACAGGCAGCTAGCTCAGGCAAACGCAGGCCCGTCCACAGGGGCTCTGAACCCAGCCCCTCTCCCTTCCCAGGGGCGAGAACTGTACAGAGGGCTGGAGCCCCCTGCCCCCAAGAAGCCTTCATTCACCTTCAGTGCTGCTGTTGCAACTAGGCTGTCCTGGGCGGGACTCCTGCTTGGGTGGGGAAGAGAACGGAGGATGCTGATTGCCTTCCCTTCTCAGCCAGCCTGACCTTTTAATACCTTTGTAAAAAGCATGTATGTATTTATAGTGTTTTAGATTTTTCTAACTTTTGTATCTTAAGAGCTGAGCACCTGTTTAAGCTTTGTACCCCTATTGTTAAATGTGTCCTCTCTCTCCTCCCTTCCTCCTGTAAGTGCCCTTCTAATAAAACTTTTCATTGAAAAGCAGCTGGGCTGGAAGTGCGCACTCATTCTCGCTGCCATGTCTGGCTGGAAAGGGCCTGGGGCCTTCAGGGAAGAGAGTCTCCGAGCCCAGGTGTGCCTGGTCCCATTCTGCCACTGCCCGCATTCACTCACCGAGGGCAACGTGCAGTGAGGGCGGGGGCTTCCGGCTCTGGCACGTCTCCCAGCGGTGCTGCCTCCAGGCTGTCAGTCTCTGCTCACTTCCACTGTGTCTGAAAGCCTCTGGCCAGTGACTGCAGGTCACCAGATTAGTCTCACCACAGGCGTAGAGGTAACTTTCAGACTCCTAAAGAAGTCGGTTTCTGCTAACTTTCCAGCTCTGATGACTTAGCTCCTATGGAAATTCATTTTAAATTTCAAACCCCCAAGGAGAAAGAGACTTCAAAATCGCTCCCCTGGCTGAGTCGTACATTGACCTGAGATGATGTGGATTAAGAAAAAGGATGATTAGAATGAGTAAACCACTTGGGGAAGGCGGAAGGGAGCTGGAATCATTCTCCAGCTGGGTCACTTCCTTCTAAGGACGTCGCCAGAGTCTGAGGACTTGCCCTCCCAGGAGGGAGGCGGGCTTCACAGGAACGGCACCTGGGAGTCTGTAGGTTTGCCCTCCATGAATGACATCACATTCCTACCTTCATTGCTAACTGGCCAGTTCCAGCCTCCTACCCTTAAATAACTTTCCTCAAGGTTTTATCTAGTCGATTTCTCAGCAAACGACTCTCAGATCCATTCCTCTAACCAGCCTGTCCCTGAGCTCCACAACTTTTAACTCCAGCCGCCTGTTAAACATGAGCCAGACAACACCCCAACTGAATCATCGTCCACCTTGCCCAAGCAAACTCCCTTTCCTGAGCAAACCTCCTTTCCTGACTCCCCGTGTTTATTGGAGCCTCAGCCTCACCTCCAGGCCTCCTCCCCACACCCAAGTCCTGAGCGTTTCTGTTCCTTGCTCCCCTCGTACCTCTGCAGCCGCCCCTGTGGACCACACCTCCCTTGTGGAAAGGCCCTGAGCGTCCGGCTTCCCCTGGACCCTCCTGCACAAGCTCTTCTCAGGCCTGCACGTCCCCCTTCCATGGCGGTGCACCCAGACCACGGCAGGTACCCTGGATATTCCTCCCTCACAGAGCTCGCCTACCCATGTGATTGCAAGCCACGTATACGTTCAAGACTCCCAGATCGGTACTTCTAGCCCAGACGTCAACCCCGAGCTTCAGGCTCACATCCAACAGCCTGGTACACGGAGGTGCCACCAGTACCTCAAGGTGTTAGTTGCTCGGTCGTGTCTGACTCTCTGCGGCCCCATGGTCTGTAGCCTGCCAGGCTCCTCTGTCCATGGGATTCTCCAGGCAAGAGTACTGCAGTGAGTTGCCATTCTCTTCTCCAGGGGATCTTTCTGACCCAGGGGTTGAACTCGTGACTCCTGCATTGCAGGCAGATTCGTTACTGTCTGAGCCACCAGAGAAGCCCAAAATTCAATACCTCAGAACTCAGTTTAACAGAACAGAATTTATCCTTGCCCTCACTCAACCGTCACCCTCTCCCGCCTTCAACCCTCTTTTGTCACAGCCCTTTACCCAGCCCACGGCCATGACGTCACAGTCGTCCGCCGCTCCCTTGTGCCCCACGTCTGACCAGTCCTGGCCCTCCACTCACAGTCCTGTGCCCCAGGCTCTCCAGCACCTGGACTACTGCCCGGCTTCCTAACCGCTCCCCCAGCCTCCAGCCTGTGTTCCTGTAACTGCATCATCCACAATGATCCAAGGACCTCCCTGACCTCAGACGGCCCCAAGTCCACAGCACAAAATTCTAAGGCCTTTGACATGAACCTCGTGACCCTTGGCAGCCGGGCCCCATCCAGCTCGCCACCTCGCCCCTGCAACCCAGCACCATGGTGACACAGTTCCTCACTTACCACACCAGGATCCATGACCACTCTACTTGCAATGGCAACGCCTCCTCCCCAGTCTACACCCTGCCCCGCCCTACTCCACCTGACACACCAGCAGTTCACCTGGCTAAACTCCCCTAATGCTTCGAGACTCACTTCAGAAAGGAAGCCTTTTGTGAACCTGCCTATCACCAGGGAGTCAACTTGTGTGAACTTCTACCCGTCTAAGCTGAGTTCCTTGAAAGCAGCGTTTACATCTTATTCTCGTAGCCTGTTTCTTTTGGCAATCACATATTTTTGCTGAATTATGAACTGGTGCCCATATTACAGTAGACTCTATCTTAGCAATATCTTTTCCATCCATTTGCATGTGTGCTAAGTTGTTTCAGCTGTATCTGACTCTCTGCGACCCCATGCAGACTAACCAGCCAGGCTCCTCTGTCCATGGGTCTGCAGGCAATACTGGAGTGGGCTGCTGTTCTCTTCTCCAGGGGATCTCTTCCTGACCCAGGGATCAAATCCTTGACTCATATCTCTTAAACTGGCAGGCGGGTTCTTTACCACCAGCCCCACCTAGGAAGTCCTACTGTTCTATACAGTCCTTATAGATGGCTGAAGGAATACCGCCCAAAGTTCTGATTACTTTTCATCACAGTTACTCCAGTACTCGAACCTGTCACCCTTTAGTCCAGGGGTGGCAAATACAGGGCAAAATCACCACCACTTGCTATTTCTCTATCCATGCAAAGCACTCATCACAGTGCTGAGTCCATTCTCAGCTTCAGAATCCTCAACACAGCTCTCTAGGCAGATTGGTCATCAACTGGTGCTGGCTAGTACTGCTGCCAGATGTTCCTGGAATTAGTTACCCGTCTTTTCTGCCCTAGACCCGTCGGCTCCCTGATGATCTCCCGAGCAGGCAGAGCAGTACTTCGAGGTTCTCAACATCACTTCATCCTCATCTACCATCACTTCTCTAGCTGTATGACAGGGGTTTCCCCAACATCACCCCTTGCTCATCTCTATACCTTATTCATGCTGTAGCTTCCGCTGAGAATTCTGCAACCTCACCCATCTATCTACCCTGATTCTTAACCCAATAGCTCAATTCAAGCTTCCTCAGAGTCAACGGGTCTCAAAGTGCATCCCCTGTCCAGCAGCATCAGTATCACCTGGGATGTTAGAAATCCCCATTCCCAGGGCCTACCCCAGCCCTCCCAAATCAGAAGTCCTGGAGTGGGGCCCTCCAGGTGATTCTGACGTGGGCTCAAGACAGACCCGCTGCTCCAAGGTACATTATGCTCTTCCCACCCCACTGGGCGTGCTCCTTCCCACAGCAGTCAAGGCTGGCGCAGCGCACTTCACGTCCTGCCCAGCATTTGGCCTTTTGTGGCCTCAATTTGCTCGCCCGTCTCCCTCCTGAGTCAGACGACGAGCTGTTAGAGAGGAGAGCCCAGATCCTTACCGACATCTGTGCCCTCGGCCACGGCCAGAGCAGTCTTGGCAGCGACAAGGGTCCCAGGCAGGGCCGGCTGCACTGAGGCCTCGTTTCAGCTCTCAGCAGGATAAAGGAACAGGTTGCAGTTGCTCGTCCTTAATGTCAGGTCTGAGGCCTTCTAAAGCCATTAATGACTTCCTGAGACTTTCCTGGAGCAACAGGATTGATGCAGATCATGTCTCTGGGCTTCAGAAGAAAAGACTCATCTCTCCTAAATTATGCTGCTCTTTCCACAAAGTTCCTACCTCAGGCCTCATTCAGCCCATACTCTGTACCATCAAAGCCACCTGGTCAATGACAGAAAAGGGAAAGGCAAGGAGGGGAGGCCACGTGCCTCACAGGAGAGAACCCGGGAGGCTTTCTGTGGCCTGGGTCCTCTTCCCAGATTTGCAGCTGTGAGGCTCAACTATTTAAGCCTATCAACACACACATACACACACATACACACACACACACATGAAAAAGGAGCTTAGAGGAAAAGGAAATTTTTTTCTTCCCAAACCTGTTTTTTCCAGAGATGCAGTTAGTTATAACCATTAGGTCCAGTATTTGAATCAATACTTTTCCAACAGGAAACACAGCAGAATAGCACATATTTAAGAACCGGACCAGGGCGCGTCAGTGTTCCAACAAAAAGAGCACACTGTTGCTATTACCTCTTTTCAATTCTTCATTCTGCAAATCAGAGAAACACCTCAGAATCAAGAAAGATACTTCCTATACCAGGAGAACTGTAACACACACTTAACCCTGAATAAAGACACCCAGATTAAGACCAAGACTGGTGATGTTAATCACAGGCATAAAATACAACGTAGAATATTTCTAAGACCCCTTCTGCAAGAGCTCACATTCCAAAGGTGCAAAGATAAATCACTAATCTAAACCCCAGTGGAATCTAAATCAAAACTAGAACTTTGCCCTGCATGGTCAGCATGATGCTTTCAGGAACACACAAATTATGGGCAAGTTAATTGTAAAGGGTGTTGTTTTTAAACCAATCCTGCACTAAGGGATGCAGGATTACACCTGACCTGATTTTTCATACTTTCTCTGCCTACAGTCCTCTATAAGATGGGTATTTGAGGATAGAAGGCTGTAGCTAAATTGTCTTGTCTGTTTTAAAAGTTTTTTTTTTTGGGGGGGGGGGCGGCTGGTGAAGGGCGACTCTCAACTCATCCAGCATTCCCTGGCACTGTCTCCATCAATCAGAACGTTCAATGAATCAAACTTCTGACCACACTGGACAGATGTTGGCTAAATTTAGCTTTGCATCAGCAAACACTCCGGCTCAGAATAGCTCAGGGAGCTCTCATCTTACCCTTAGACAGTGATTCTTCTAAGACTGTTTTTCCACGGCAGGCCAAGGCAGGGCAAGGGGCACTCCACGTGCTCTCTTAATGACTATTGTTAAGAGACTGGCCCAAGGTTGAGAGAATCTGATGGGCCACAGCAAAACCATTTATCCCCAGCTCTCCATGGCGGGAACACGAAGTGAGTTGCAGATCACATTTCCTGTGTTACAAGCAGTGTGCAGCAATGGCCCGACATGCTCTATGGTCCTTGAACCACATCCCGTATTACTCAGCCATCTAAGTCTAGCTTCCCTGAATCTCTCGCTTCTCTGAACTAGATGTGGCCAAGTTCTATAAATAGACAGCAAGCAGACGTGGTTCTGTCAATCTTCTTATATTCTGGCAGGATAACATATTTTAAAATTATAAAAATATCTATGTCTTCATCACTCTAAAATTATTACATAATATATGATTTTCTCAGGAAAAAAAAAAGTTTATTCTTATCTCTCCCTACCTCCCAACACTCATGGACCTTAAAACTTTGCAATCATAGCCATCAAAATATCAAATGAAAATCCAAACCAAACTTAAGGGCCCAGTTTGTGCCAGACGCTGTGTTACACAAATAGAAAAATGTTTAAGGGGGAAAAAAGCCGAGGCTCTTGTTTTAAATCCCAGATGGACAGTCCATAATACCTTGTGGTGGCATATACATAGGTCACTTCGGATAGTCTGCAATTTCTATTGCACTATTAGCTCATGATCACGCTTCTTAAAAGGGCTGTTAGTAGTGACTACTGTATACTTTAATCTCACATGTCACCCAGAAGGGGCCAATACCCCGAGATAGCTGAGACCTTGAAAACATGGTATTATACACATGAATGGTAGATTTAAAACAGTGAGTTTGACGAACAGATTATTGCTATTTATGCTTAATCCAATGAAGGAAGGCTCCTCCCCCCACTTGCCCACATCCTCTACTAAAAAACAACAAAATCATAAAAATATACATAAGCAGGCTTTATAAATAAATCACATTTTAATCACCTGGCTTTGTTTAATCCACAAGATCAAGTTCACAGCTTTTTATAGTCTGTTTTCCCAAACCATGTGACCTAATGTGTTCTCTGAAACCTTTCATATTTTAAGAAAAACTTGTTCCACCTTTCATTTTGCAACCCCAGAACTGACTTTCCTTACATTCCCCATCAATGGCCAATGCAGTCACTTCAAAGAAACAGTGCTGGAATGGTGGTAAACTAGTCTCAAAGACCCACAGAATAGTTAAAGAAAAAGTTATCAAGGAAGACAGCCTCCAGTGTTCCCTGGAACGGCTCTCCCTGAACATCCCACTCACTGAAACCTTCCATCCTGTGGCCGCTCTGGCCAGGACCGTGGAGCATTCTGTTCCTTCTGCCATCTGTAGCAGGTTCTGCAGGGCTGAAAAGGTGTCGCACAGACAGGTCTGAAATTCGTTTCTGCTGGTGACCTATGGGGTTCCCCTCCCCACCAGGCCAGCAGCAGTTAGCCTGTGTGCCCTGAGCCAGCTGAGAGCCATGGCAGACTGAAGGCTCGTGACTTGCATTACGCAGTCCCTAAGCAAACAGAAATAAGGGTTTCATTTGCTGTATTTCCCACTCTTCTGGGAATTTTCCCCCTTGGAGGTCAGTTTCCCTGGAGCCGAACTCCTCAGCCCTGGAAGTAACACACATACTGAGGGATTCGCAGGCCTTCCCAGCAAGTCCCACTGAAGTGTCACTAGTTTGGCAGTGATCTCTGGAGTTCAGAGAGAGAAGAGGAAACGCCCCTTGTTCTGAGGGTATCAACTGTGACAACACATCTCTGCCATCTCAAGTAGCAAGCTCTAAGGAAGAAAAGTTTCTACAAGGTAATACTAATGCAAAAATCTCAGGCTAGGATCATACCGATTCAATGGCCTATACAGGGAATTCCTTAGGTTTCTCTTACCCATGCCCCACCCCCACCCCTGCCCACAACTTGGTAGAGAAGGATTTATTTTTATCCCCACCAGAGCAGAAAACCTTTGCATCATTTATTATAATCTAAAAATTCACACTGGNCAGGCTAGGATCATACCGATTCAATGGCCTATACAGGGAATTCCTTAGGTTTCTCTTACCCATGCCCCACCCCCACCCCTGCCCACAACTTGGTAGAGAAGGATTTATTTTTATCCCCACCAGAGCAGAAAACCTTTGCATCATTTATTATAATCTAAAAATTCACACTGGTTTCTCAATACTTTCTACTAAGAGGTCAGATACTGTATTTCAAATGAAATACCCAGATGCCTTTTTTTTTTTTTTTTTTTTAGCTAGAGACTAACCCGAGGGCCAGTGGCTGACCTATAATCTGTGTTATAGCACAGATTAAACCTGCAGTTTCTTCCTTTCCTCCCACCAAAAGCATCAAACCTCAAGCAGCAAGCTCCTTGAAAGAGAAAACCAGAAAACTCCTGATCTGCAGTGATCAACACCAACACAGGGAATGCTCCTCAAAAGACTGACCAGGAAAGCTTGGTGGTGGTTTTCCTTCTTTAACTTGGGCAAATCACACAGGCCTTCGAGGCTCACCCCACTCCCATTCCTAGAACAAAAAGTGTCATTTGGAAATTTCTCACTCCCTTACAATATACTGAGGGAGAAGAGATTTCTGCTTTACCCTCTACTAAAATCTAAAATTAATGGGACCCTATAAACAAGCCAGGCAGCCAACATGATGCTGGTAAGCTCAGCAAAAGATGACAGGGTTGAGGAGAGAGGAATCTCAGGGAGAGGGCGCTAGGGTTCCAGTTGGGCAAGTCCTAGCATGAAGAGTTCAGTGCTCTTCGTCAGATGAAAGGCCTTCAATTTCATCTCTGTCTCCCCCAATTGCCATCCAGAAGGCTTTGGCCACCTGTGGAGAGAAGCAAGCAACAGAGTTCAGGCAACATCTAAACTTCAGCTCCTTTCACGTCACACACAGAACTGATTAAGACTTAAAACTCTTGCCCTTCAGTGCTCTGACAATATCTATCGAAACCCCTGAACACCCTGATCCAGGACTTCCACTCCTAGACTTTATACTGAGGATATAATCAGAACTGTATACATAGGTGACATATAGGGATATGAACAACTTCACTACAGGTTAAAAAAAAAGGCACATGACTGAAATGTCCAAAGGGGAAGTGGATAAGTAAGTTATGACACAGTCATACAATGGAATACCATAAACCATATACATTTCTTGCCAAGAACATGTGTTGGTAATAACCAACCCAACCCAAACAAAATAAGAGTTTTCCAGCCTAACAGCTAGGAAGGCAAAAATTCTGAGCCTCAGTGTTCCATATCACTCAACATACATTGGAAAATCCTGGCTTGATGGCAGCAACTAAATATTCAAATAATTATAAGTGAATATCCAACAGAAAGTTCACAGTAAGACACTTAAGTAGTAAACAAGTATGACATATAATTCTTGCAGCACTGGGCCTGCAGTAGGTAAGTAAATACCTGACTAATTTTCTCACCTTTTCTGCATGCATCTTTCTTTGCTCGTGAGGAAGTGTCGCAGCCTTGTCTAGGGGGAAAATACATCTTAAGAAATTCATCTAATCGCACAGGAGAATCTGAAGTGCATAGATGTTCTAACACTAGAAGATGGGTTGCAAAAACACATGTTTATGGTGGAGTCATTACAGCTGTTAGATAGTGTAAGTCTTCCAAATCTTCCAGATGGGAATGATGTGAGTAAATTGGTAGGGATCTTACTGATTCCATGTTAATGAGACAGACTGAAAGAAACAGGCAAGAGAAGAAGGAAAAGGAAAAAGAAAAACAATGAAAAAAGAGGAGAATTTTCCTAAAGAAATTTTTACCAACAGAGGACGGCACAGTCCCACAGTATCTACATTTCTCAGATGAGGCCAAGGCATGGAATGCTATTAGCAGTTACAAAGTAAAATCCTACTAGATAAAACAGAGGAGCATCACTAAGGATGGATGGATCCTTATTACCTTTCATTTCTTTTAACTTTGAAAACAGTCTTTCAAAATTCTCCAAATCTCCTCCGCCTGTAGTAAGACTGGCAAGTTCTTGAATGTCCAGGTCTAACATGGGATCTGCAATAAGGATTTGCCACACAGTATTATGTATGTGCTAAATACACGAATCCTAAAGCAATCAATCTGGCTTGGATGCAAGTTACCACTGACTGAGGGCCCAGCATGGACCAGCTGTACAGCTCCTGGTGCTGCATCCTGCTTGGCTGCAAGGGGGCCCTCACAAGTGAACAGGGACTCATTTTATCCTTGAAATAACTGCAATGAGACAAAGAATTCTGTTTCTACCTTTCTTAAGAAAACTAGAGTACAAAGATAGGTGATCATACTCTGGGTCACCACCAGTAAGTGTGACCTTGGCTTCAGATTTATGCATGTATGCATGCTCGGTCCTGACTCTTTGGGATCCTATGGACGGACTGCAGCCTGCCAGGCTCCTCTGTCCATGGGATTTTCCAGGCAAGAATACTGGAGTGGGTTGCCATTTCCTCTTCCAGGGGATCTTCCCCACCCAGGGATGAAGCCCGCATCTCCCGCAGCTCCTGCACTGGTAGGCAGATTCTTTTCCAGTGAGCCACCTGGGAAGCCAGGATTCAGACTTACGTGTTCCCAATTTCTAAAGCCCACACCCTGTACTAAGATATGCAGATTCAATAAATGCCTGAAATTTATACCATACTTTACTGGACAACAACCATTTTCACATCTGTTACTGACAACCATATAAGGTGGTCAGGACAGATACCACGGTCCACAATTTACACATGAAGCAACGTGGGTTTAAAAATGAACTCTTCTAAAATTAGAGCTATTCAAAGGCAGAGCCAATCTAAATTCCTATTTTCTTACCACAAATCCTTTACTATTTCTGCTTCAGCATGTGGTTTCTTTATCAAACTTTGTTTTAGTCAGAATTTTCACTCAGCCCCCACTCCAGGCTGGCCACGTGTAGGATGTCTTCCCTGACCGTTCCAACTCACACGTCTCCTTCCTCAAGATTCATCCCACAATTGGTGTTTACAGAGCTGCCTGGCACTGACGCACACTAGTCTGTATTCTCACATCTGTCCACCACTACTATAATATACGCCACAGTAAGAGAGAAACAGCTTTGTCTCCGCCGCTGAGTGCTTTAACTGACACAATTCCATTTCGTTTTTCCAACAGCGTTGTGAGGAAAGATTTCTTACCCTTCCTTTATAGAAGGGTAGGCCCTACGGAAACGAAGGAAAGCTAAATAACTTACTCAAGGTCATCTCACTACTAGTGGCAGAGTCATGATTCAAACCCACTTGTCCAGGACTCCAAGTCCATGACTTTACCTATTATATTACAAGGCCTGTCTCTGCATTTTTTAGACGATAAGCTCCTTGAAGACAAGGATGATAACATAATTCTTTGCATCTACTACAATGCTATACAGATTATTTGATGTCAAAAATATTTCTGGTTAATAAATTTGTTTTCGTTCAATGGGTATGTCGTGGTGGCAGTTGCTATACAGGGCTAGAGACAAAAAATTTGTGATTTATCTGTATACATGGTAATTGAACTATGGATATGGTAAAATCACTTCATGCTGAAATATAGGTTTGGAAGAGGAGCTCAGATGGAACGTTGAGGAATGGAGATATTTAAAGCCTGGGTAAAGAAGAGTCCTCTTCCAAAGGAAGAGAAGGAATCATCAGAGAGGTAGGAAGACCAGGAGATGTGTTGGTTGAGTGAAGAGAAGCTATTGCTTCAGAAAGGGATTGATTCATAACATCAAATGCTGCTAACAGGTCAAGATGGGGACAGGAGGACATCAATTAGATCGAGTGGCACAGAAGTTGTTGGTGAGCTGTTTTAGCGGAAAATGGGAACAAGAGCTAGATGAGAATGAGTTGGGGAATGGAAATAAGTAAAGAGAGGAGGAAGATGTGGGGTAGGGAAAGTGTTTCATTTTCGCTGGTTTGGTTTTTCCTTTTTTAAAGAAATCTAAAATAATTTTACTCTTACAAAAAAAGTTGCAAAAATAGTATAGAGCATTCCAATATGCCGTTTCCCCACCCTCCCGTAGTGGTAACATCTTACGTAACTATGGTACAAGTATAAACATCAAGAAGTTAATAATGGAACAGTGCTATTAACTACATACTTCATTCAACCTTCATCAGTTTTTCCAATAATATCTTTTTTCTGCTTCAGGATTCAGAACTAAGCTGTCAAATCTGCTTAGTCTTCCCCCATTTGTGACAGTTCCTAAGTCTTTCTTTGTCTTTCCTGATTCTGACACTTCTGAAGAGTACTGGCCAGTTTTGTGTGTAATGCCCCTTAATCTGGGTTTGTCTGATGTTTTCTTACGACTCAGGTTATGGACCTTTGGCGGGAATATCACAGACATGAGTACCCTTTCAGTGCATCCTATTGAGGGGAGATATCAATATGCCATTACTGGTGATGTAACCTTCATCCCTTAAAGGGGTACTTGCCAGGTTTTTCCAGGATAAAGTTACTATTCTCCCTTTGTAATAAGTAATTTGGAAAAGATATTTTTTGACTATGGAAATGTTGTGTTTCTTCTCAAATGTTCATCTACTAATTTCACCATCAGTGGATCTTGCCTGCAACGACTATTACTGTAGAGTGTGGCTAAGGGCGATTTTCTATTTCCCTCAAAATGTCTACATTTATCAACTGGAATTCTTCTAGTAGCAGCCCTTTCTTTTCCAGGTATGTATTTATTCAATTATTTATTTAAATTAGTATGGATTCATGGATATACATTTTATTTTAGAGATTACAGCCTAATACTAATGTTAATCATGTTGCTTGTCAAAATCTTCCAGCGTTAGCCATTGGAAATGCTTTCAGGTTGGTTCCTGTGACCTTTCAACATGCCCTCATCCTTTTTTGAGCACTTCCTTACTTTTTGGCTTCCCACGCAGCTCAGTTGGTAAAGAATCCACCTGCAATGCAGGAGATCCTGGTTTGATTCCTGGGTCAGGAAGATCCGCTAGAGAAGGGATAGGCTAACCACTCCAGAATTCTAGGGCTTCCCTTGTGGCTCAGCTGGTAAAGAATCTGCCTGCAATGTGGGAGACCTGGGTTCGATCCCTGGGTTGGGAAGATCCCCTGGAGAAGGGAAAGGCTACCTTCTCCAGTATTCTGGCCTGGAGAATTCCATGGACTGTATAGTCTATGGGGTCCCAAAGAGTTGGACATGACTGAGTGACTTTCACTTTCACTTTACTTTCTGGCACCATGAGATGCTTCAGGTTGATCCTTCATTTTTCCTGCCCAGCCCTGAATCACACACTTCTCCAAGCAACCCGGGTATATTTTCCTGGAGAATGGTATTTAGAAACCAAGATCTAAGTGTTAAGTGTCTCATCACTTTTAGAGTATTACTGCTTCTACACCCTCCTGGTGGACTGAGCTAGGAAATGTGTGTGTGTACTTATACATGCATATCTGCGTGTGTGCTAGGTCACTTCAGTTGTGTCCGACACTTTGTGATGCTATGGACTGCAGTCAGCCAGGCTCCTCTGTCCTTGGGATTTCCCAGGCGAGAATACTGGAGTGGGTTGCCATTCCTGGAGAAGGGGATCTTCCTGACCCAGGGATAGAACTCAGATATTTTATGTCTCCTGCACTGGCAAGCAGGTTCTTTCCCACTACCGCCACCTGGGGAGCCCACACATGCATACATGTAGCTATACTTATTTCTCCACTACTCAAACTATATTTTTAACAAACTAAGAGTTCATATTGATACCTTCAATTCTAGTTCAGTACCAAAGGATTCAACCCAGCCTTCACCTTTCCTTATTAGTAACTTCTTTCTCTGACAGTGAGAAACCTAGCTCTCTTTCTCTATGCTATATTTTCTTATTCTTTCAACCATAATATATGTAAAATATATTTACTTTCAGAATTTCAAACCCATATCCCTGTAAGAATCAAGTTTGTTAAGCAGAGTGTAGGATTTCTGTTCAGTTCTTTTTGTTTCTGGCTCATGGCCTCCAGACAGGACACCATTTCCCCAGGTTCTTTAGGTTAGTTCTTATCCTCCCATCTTCTTCAGTGTGGTCACTGGTTTGTTCTCACAGCAGAGACTTTAGTAGGTTTCAAAGCTAATAGGAAGGGTTCAACCGAGAGGACAAGATTGAATAAACCAGAGAGAAATGAAGTTATACATAATTTTTCCTTCTTAATATGTTTCTATAGCCAATTAGTTGAGTTATATTTATGGATTATTTTATAAACAGAAAAAAAATTTTTTTTAAGACGTATTATTGTACATGGGCCCTCCGTGGCATTAAAAGTAGTAGTGATGTGAGCAAGAATACACGGAAGAACTGTACAAAAAAGATTTACACGACCCAGATAATCATGATGATGTGATCACTAATCTAGAGCCAGACATCTTGGAATGTGAAGTCAAGTGGGCCTTAGGAAGCATCACTAAGAACAAAGCTAGTGGAGGTGATGGAATTCCAGTTGAGCTGTTTCAAATCCTGAAAGGTGATGCTGTGAAAGTGCTGCACTCAATCTGCCAGCAAATTTGGAAAACTCAGCAGTGGCCACAGGACTGGAAAAGGTCAGTTTTCATTCCAATTCCAAAGAAAGGCAATGCCAAAGAATGCTCCAACTACCGCACAATTGCACTCATCTCACATGCTAGTAAAGTAATGCTCAAAATCCTCCAAGCCAGGCTTCAGCAATACGTGAACCGTGAACTCCCTGATGTTCAAGCTGGCTTTAGAAAAGGCAGAGGAACCAGAGATCAAATTGCCAACATCTGCTGGATCATGGAAAAAGCAAGATCACCTCATGCGAAGAGTTGACTCATTGGAAAAGACTCTGATGCTGGGAGGGATTGGGGGCAGGAGGAGAAGGGGATGACCGAGGATGAGATGGCTGGATGGCATCATGGACTCGATGGACATGAGTCTGAGTGAATTCCGAGAGATGGTGATGAACAGGGAGGCCTGGCGTGCTGCGATTCATGGGGTCGCAGAGAGTCAGACACGAATGAGCAACTGAACTGAACTGATGTGAGCAGTTTCCCAACAAAAGAACATTTAGAGTTATTGTCAACTAAGCACCCTGGTCTTCTAGCTTTTTGGACAGCAAACTGCATTTCAGTTTCAGCTCCAAGACTTTCTTGTTTGATGCCCTTGGACAAGTTATTAAACCGCTCTGGGCCGCACCTTCATCTTGTAAAATAACTTCTCTGCCAAACTTCATTATCAAATGAGAATGTGGACATAAAAGAACTTTAAAAGAATATGAGAGGGCTTATAAGACTATATTCTTCTTGTTACCAATTCTGACTTCTGTAAAAAACCATGAAAAAACAGTGGAATATGGAGATAGAAAGCTGTTTCACCACTTGGTTCGATCTACTTTAACTCAGATCTTAATCGAGATCCTGCTGAGTGAGTCAGTGGTGCCCACAGATTTGTACTGTAATGCGTTTGCTCTCCCTGCTTTTTCTGCAGCTGCCCACAAGGCTCACATTCATTTGGGGGTCAGTACTGAGGTCCCTGGACTTCCCTGGAGGTTCAGTGGCAAAGGATCCATTGCAGGTGACAAAGGTTCGATCCCTAGGTACGGAAGATCCCCTGGCGAAGGAAATGGCAACCCACTCCAATATTCTTACCTGGGAAGTCCCATGGACAGAGGAGCCTGGCGGGTTACAGTCCATTGGGTCGCAAAAGAGCAGCTAAACAATAACCATGATCAATGTCCTTCCCTATTCCTCGTTTAAAGTCAGTTTCCCTTTGCATGATTTATGCCTCAGTGCATGGGCTTTGGCAAGTTCCACAGAGCGGTCACTTGGCAGCCACACAGCACTCACCCACAATGCTATCGACCGGCACGTCTGCTGTGTTAGAAGCAGCCCCTCGATGATCCAAGAGGGATTCGGTCCTCTCTGCTGCTGGCACACAGGGGTGCTGTGGAGAAAAACACACACGAGTCACAATCTAATAGGAGGCTGCTTCCAAACTAACTCCAAAAAGGCTCACAGTTCCACTCACTGCTCAGCTTTAGACAAGCAGTAATAGGAGCTAGACACAAGGAGGGATGGAAGAAGGATCAAGGTCACATTATAAATAATATAAAAAATAAGGCCAGAGATTCACTAACTTGGGGCTGTTTTTCCTTAGGGATAGGAAAGTGTTATGATTTTGCCTTTGACTATTCAAAACATATTGTTTTGTTTCCAATCACATTTTACTCAAAACCTGAAAACGTACACAAGCCCATCAGAAAACAGCTCAGGGACGGAAGAAGGTGGTCCTGGGCAGACAGTGCGGCACTACATAACGTGCTCATGATTCTAGCATGCCGGCCAGGACCGACATGGGCCAGAGTCCTTGCGGACAGAGGGCTGAAGCCAGCCCACTAAGCTCATTAAGGACAAGGGCCTTCCTCAGATTGGAGAGCACATGGGAAGTACTTAAAAGAACCATTAATTTTATTTTATATTTGAAGATCTGGGGGGAACTTCAGCCTCAAGGAAATTCTAGCATGTTTTTAAAAGCACTCTAGCAAAAACACATGGAACAGCCCAAATTGTAAACATCTTGAAAGGGCTTACTGCTTTAATACCAACCTACCCTGCTCTTGACAGACAGCAGGCTCCTTGTACCTATTCCTGATACTCTCTACCACTTCTTAAATGGAAAGGAAAAGATGATGAATGGTGTAGAGATTCGTAATGATGAGGAGAAAGAAAAGCCAAAGCAGAGAAAAGATCCAGGAAAACTCTTTACCTCTGAGTGGCAGCTCTCTGCTGAGCCAATGCTATGGTTTGCTCCAGTCAATGAGCTGAGAAGGTTAAGGCCTTGGTTCCTCTCTGAAGAGAAAAAATACAATCAGTGAAATGTTTTATTTACATTTAAAGCTGGTAAAATGACTGTGATGATGATATAATAGCTATTTCCTCGTTATAAAAGTTTTAGCTATAAAAAAGTTACTATTAATTACAAGCCCCTCTAAATTCTGAATAACTTTGAAATCAAGGTGTATTAGTCCAGATCAAATATATGGCAGGGCCATTATAACAAAAGGCTGCTCAGTAGTTCTGTTTGCAAAGATTAATGACACTGATGTTTTAATAGCTACTATGAACTAATATTTCAGTGTCTAAACAATTAAAAAACATTAAAAAGAATCAACGTCAAGGCATCATTACTAGATGAAAATGAACATTCATGCTTTCTTGAAATTAAGCTCTGTTTAATTCAGTTAAGGTTCCCAATGCTTTCCGTATTTACATTTATTAGGTAGTGTTAGCCACTCAGTGGTGTCTGACTCTGCGACTCCATGGACTGTAGCCCACCAGGCTCCTCTGTCCATGGGATTCTCCAGGCAGGAATGCTGGAGAGGATAGCCATCCTCCTCCAGAGGATCTTCCCGACCCAGAGATCAAACTAGCACCTCCTCCTGCACTGGCAGGCATATTCTTTATCACTGAGCCATCAGGGAAGCCCAGGAATATCCTTAGGATCAGGAAAACGGGAGGGAAAACCAAACAACAACAACAATAAAAAGCCCCCCAAACAAAAAATCACTGCCTGAGAGCAGAATGTGAAACCCATAATTTAAGAGGCTAGCGGCACAGAAGTCACAGAACTGCTCTCTCAAAAAGACAATTTCCTCCTACATCACTTTTCCTCTCCCTGTGGCTTCCCTGGCTCCATTCTCACCTCTCTTCAAACCACCTACAAACTTCAAGGTCTTCTCCCCCACTGGGTGAAACCTGTCGTAAGTCACACAGAGCACCACAGAAAGATAAGCCCTTGCAGGCTATGCGTCCCCCTTTTCACTTGGGGAGGTCTGCCTTGGAAGCTGGGATGGAGCCCGACTGGGGCACGTGGAGTCTAGACCTGCAGCTTTTTCCAGGCTGACCTCTTAGCACGTGGGCAGCCACCTAGCTGCTGCAGGCAGTTATCTCCCGAGCCAGCACCTATGCTTTAAGGCTGCAAAGGCACGAGGCGGCACCAAGGGTCTGCTGCTGCCCTGCTGCCTCCCCTGCTCCACAGCCAAAGGCGCGCACGCACTCCTGGAGCCCCCCTTACCCCCCCGCCAAACTGCCCGCTTGGTGAGGAATTCTCCAGGCCCAGTGCTTGGGTATGTCCCCCATCCAAGGACCAGACACGAAGGTTTCATCCAGGCAGGCCATGGAGGCTCAGAGGCTGAGAAAAGCAGATCTGTGTGATGTCCCACACTGATGGTTTCACAGAGCCTTCGGGTGTTTGTTCAAACGTCAACATAATTCTTTTTTGTGGCCAATGTGCTATAGACTCTAAAGCAGTTGAAAGTAGTTATGCACTACTCAGGGATTTTACATGTCATGCGGATACATGAGAGTTCTTGAAAAATACTTCAGGCTCTTTGCACAAAAGGCATAATCTGAGTAACAGAGTACTGATGTAAGGGAGCCGTCACTTCCATTACTGGAAATCACTTGGACTTTGGGTAATTTTCAAATCAGTACACAATTCCCTTCATATCCCAATTCCATGGCTTATGTTTTTCCTTTGTTGGGCATTACCTAAACTTGGCAGGCCAAACTGCAATCCGTGAAGAATAATACAAGACAATGTCAGTTTAGACGTGCTATTTAGACCCAAATGGTCTATTTAAAATCCCTCATTCTTTACAGTGGCTGCCTCCAAGGAAAGGATCTGGGACGGACAGGAGAGCAGGGGAGTTGGCCTCATCACTGCATACTGCAAACCTTTGTGTACCTTTTAACGTTTGTTCCATATTCATGTGTTTGCCTATTTAAAGATAAAACTTTTAATGATTAAATGTTATATGTGTTTAACCACCATCACAACAAAAAAATCCTGGTTGTCCCATTCTAATAATGAATAAAATTATGAAAAGAGTCCAAATAGGTGGGAAGAAGACAGGGCTAGTGGTCAAACAGGCCTGACCTACCAATGTGACCTTGGACAAGTCAATCATTCTGTGTCTCAATTTTCTGATCTTTTTAAAAAAAAAAAAAAAAGCGTTGCTAGAATGGTTGTTAAGGCCCTTTCTGCTCTAGAGGTTTGTGATTTTAAGAAGTGGCATTCTTCAGCTTCTCCTGACAGTCAACTCTGAAATAAGTATTTTAAGTTACTTCATAGAAAAATAAGAACCAAAAATTCCAAATCCTTTTAAGATCTATAGATGGTTATGAATTTATAATCAGGTTTCAGGCTAATGAAAGCTGGAAGAACTTTGGCTCAGTATTTTCTTGTAAACAATGGAGAATTTGGCTAACATGAGTTCACTATGTTCCGCTGCTTATATTTTAAGGAAGTTAGAGACAAAAATTTTCACAATTAGAAAAGCACGTTAATGTTGTTCAAAAAACCTGGATTTTTAAACACCCATGGTTTTAAAGAAACTTTCCATTTTCCCCGAGTTCAATGTTTAGCAAAACTCTAGCCATGTGCACCCACTGTAAAACTACTGTTCTAACAGGTAAGAATCACCTAGATCTTGTCTTGTTTGCCAGATTTTTCTCCCCAGGATTCGGGGCATGGAAATGTCATCCCTGTTAAGAATTTATTCTTTTAGCTGATAGCTGTTGAAATTTACTTTAGCATCTCTGGTTTTACTGACAGCACAAAATACCAAACTAAGAAGGAATAAATTTGTCTACTCAATGGATTCTTCTGGAAGTTCAGAGCTACAGAAAGGGGAAGTTGTTAAGTGATGTAAATTAAATTATTCTAGAAGGAATAGTAAGTATACTAAACTCTGGTCCTAAAAACACTAATTCAGTACTGATCATCGGCATAGAATTCCTCAAGGAAATGTCAGAAACAAAATCATAGCATCTAGAATAAAGATTAGAAATGGAAAATTCAAGCCTTGTGGAAATATATGAAATTATTTGGATATCTCTTTATAAATCTAAAGGAACACTATTATTTATCTTCTACAAAATTTGTTACATTTATTTATCTTTAATAGAAGGATAACTGCTTTACAGTATTGCGTTGGTTTCTGTCAAATATCAACATGAATCGAGGTTTTCTCTCTTTTTAACAGAGTAAACTATAACTCATAGAGATTAGGTAACTTCTTCAAAGTTACACAACTGGAACCTGAATGTGAAATTCAGAACTCTTTTATTCTAATTTATTCCCATTCTAGGGCTTCCCTGGTGGCTCAGCGGAAGGCATAGTTCGATCCCTGATCCGTGAAGATTCCATATGCAGGGGAAGACTAAGCCTCTGCACCACAACTACTGAGCCTGTGCTCTGGAGCCCGGGGGGCTGCAACTACTGAGCCCACATTCCCCAGCTAGTGAAAGCCTGTATGCCCTACACCCGCTGCTCCGCAACAACCAGAAGCCCATGCGCTGCAATAGGAGAGTCGCCCCTGCTCGCTGCAACTAGAGAAAGCCCACACAGCAACAAAGATCCAGCACAGCCAGACGTAAATAAATAAAGCTATTTTAAAAAGTCTCCATCCTGATTAATTTCCATTAAGCCCAAAGGTATCATATAAAGTGCAAAGAGGCATTAAATGCTTAACATACAAATACTGAATATGACAATACAAATATTGAATATGATGACACAAACTTGGACCTAGTGCGAAAAGATATCCTTTTATTCACATGTAGTTCTCTTGTCTGTAATCCTTTATTATATTCCTGGTTTGGGCTGATTTCAACTGAAAGGAGATGAACAGCTGAGAACTGAATAATTAATTACATGCCGCGTCGGTGCCTCTCACTAACTTATCCTAGCCCAGCCCCCGTAACTCTGGAGGCACTGGTCACATAAAACCCGTGGCAGACAGGCGGTTAGCCCCAGTGTCCCTTCACTGTGCCTTCACGGATATGTAGACAAGGGTTTCTCAAACTCACCACTTCTGACATTTGAGCGTGTATGGGGCGTCCTGTACATCTCCACCTATACTACCAAATAGCTGTGGCACTGCCAAATGTCCCCAGGGTGGGGGCAAAACTACCTTGAGTTAAGAACCATGGATATAAATCCTGGAGCAGGAAATGGCAACCCACTCCAGTATGCTTGCCTGGAGAATCCCACGGAAGGAGTAGCCTGGTAGGCTACAGTCTACGGGGTTGCAAAGAGTTGCTCACATCTAGTTTGGACAGGAAATTCGGGCCTAAGATGCTCAGGTTTCAAGTCATTTCTTGTAAGGATCTTTCAATGGAAAGGTAATAAAAGCACTTTGAAGTCAATCTTTATATCCTGTCAGCATCACAAACCACCTCTGCCTGCTCTGGGAAACTTCTCTAAACGGTTTCCGCTCCTCAGTGCCACCTGCCTTGCCCTTACTGTGGCAGCATACACACTACCTTGAGTCTACCTGCTGTTCTAAACTAGATGAGAAACTCCGTGCAGACAGAGACAGGAGTTCAGGGTTCTTCCACCTCGCAGAGCCCACAGCACGGTGCTAAGCCTACAGGGGTGATGCGGAGATAATCCGCCGACAGCCTGCCATGCTGTTAGACAGAGGCTGCAAGTGTGACAGAAGGTTTTACCTCAAATCTATATGTATTGCTCACAATGTTTGAATTTCTATGACTGCACCCCCATATGTCTTAGATGATGTGTTATATATTTTCCGTGTGCATATCTTAGCTTTCATTCCTTCATTTTTTTGGCTGCATCACGTGGCATGTGGGATCTCAGTTCCTTGGCCAGGGATCAAACCTGCACCTCCTGCTCTGGAAGCACAGCCTTAACCACTGGACCACCAGGGAAATCCCCAGCTTTTATTTCTTTAAAGCACCAATTATTTGGCATCATCTCGTCATAGAAAGTTCAAATTTTCCTGTATTTTAAGTCTTCTTTACATCCCCTTTCTCTCCCCACAAAGTATTTGTTTTCTACCCATGTGATAAGATGATCAAATTTACAAGTGCAAAAATTTACTTTTTGCACTTGATCAATCGTTAATCACAACTAAGATACCTCAACTTATACAGAGAAGAGGTATGTTTTTTAATGATATTTTTAAAACATACCATATTACTTGCATAAAAACTGTTATGCAAATACAGTACTCCGTCCAAAATGATTTCACTAGTATTAGGAAAGTAAGCGTATACTTTTATCTCACATTCCACTTCTGTTCTGACAAATGGAAATGATATGTTCTTAAAATCACAATCAGAATTGACTTATTCTCTTTTTCTAAACTACTGCTTAAAAAGGGTAAAATTTATAAAGTATATTATTAAAGACAGCACATCTTTAGGAAAATAGGCTTAAGCACTAAATCTGGCTCCATCACCAGCTTTGAATTCAGAAAAGTCAATCTCTGACACGTGTGACACTGGCTCACAAGTGAAGAACTGTCTCTGCCAATACCTGAACACGTAATAAATGTGACCAGAAAATAACCGCATTATGTTATGCCTTTTTTTCCTGATTGTAAATATGTTCTTTGTAGAAAATTTGTAAAAATAGAGAAAAGCATAAGAAAACGAAATAACCAAAGATGCCAGTTAATTTCAGCATATGCCCTCCTATTCTTTTTTTCCTGTTTGTGTATACACATTAATTCTTAATAAACTGAATTAAATATCAGAATGAGTACTGTTTTTTCCAAGGTTGTAAAGGAAAGCTTTACACTAATTCCAAAAGTGGTTCTACTGTGAGTCCCTTCTCCAAAACCTAAAGCACACTCTTGAAATTTCTCAAAGGGATGTTTAAAATCAAGTAGAAACAAACAAAAAAAACATTCAAAACCAAGTGTGGGGATTAATGAGAGCAAATGAAACAACAAAAAGATGACTTTTCTTATGCGGCTCATAACCAGCTCTAAAAATAATTCCAAAGAATGACTACAAAACTGTTCTGCAAGGGGGCCACAGAAGGAGGCCTGCAGTGCCTTCATGCTGACTAACCTGAAGACATTTCCCACCATTTATTTGCCTATGGACAATTTGGGGAGTGATTTTTTAAAACAAAATCTCATTATTTTACTCATACATTTACTATCTTCTATCTTCTCTAATTTGTCACAATTCTTCCTTCCCCTTTTGCTCTTACAACACAATCTTCTCCACCAAATTATGCATTCTACCTAAAAATCAATGTATTAATATAACACATTTTATTTTTGACCACAACATTCACAGTGAGAGTACCGACAGATTATTCAAATCATTTTTTTTCAGTTCCACAATATTAGGTGCTGGAATAAAAAAAGAGGAACAACTCATTCTGTCTCAAGGAACTCAGTTTCATAGAATATTATGTTGATATAATTCTACTCTATCCTAGAGGTTAGGAAAGTGGAATCCAGTAACATGATGCCATTTTCCCAAAATCACCCAGGCAGAGACAGACCCCGTTAGAATCCTCTTCATCAACCATTCTTCCATTCACTACTTTGATGTTATTTTGTTTTCTGTAACATTAAATTCAATTTTTTATTTAATCATCACTTTTTTCAACTTTTAGAAAAAAAATTATATTAAAGGTACTAGCCATCTGCTTTCTCAGGAGAGTAACCCAGGTATCAGGTAGCCAGAGAGACCTTTCATTCACTACTTTGATGTTATTTTGTTTTCTGTAACATTAAATTCAATTTTTTATTTAATCATCACTTTTTTCAACTTTTAGAAAAAAAATTATATTAAAGGTACTAGCCATCTGCTTTCTCAGGAGAGTAACCCAGGTATCAGGTAGACAGAGAGACCTTATCTTTTGGTACTCCATTATTGATACTGCTCTACATCAGCTGCAAAGGATGCCTTAAAAATGGACTGGGATTTCTGCCACGGTATCTTGTTACCAAGTACATTCTGGAGAACATACACTAATAGATGACCTTTCTTTTCATTTATAATGGGAAAATACAGAAAACCATATGAAAGAATTGTTTCTAAAATTCCACTTAATCTTTACCCACTTGCATCACTGGATAGTCAATATTATAATAAACTGAAAGTAAATTTTCAGAGCTTCTGAAATCCAATCTCCACAATTACTGCTTACCACTTGGAGAGCACTGTTACAACCCTGTACTATTTATTTAGCCTAATCCCTCCTTCACCGATGAGGAACAGTAAAAGATCACAGAATTTCCCTTCCTAGCCCATCCCTCAGTGGTGGTATTTGTAAAAAACAAAGACAAACAAAAACCCATGAACACCCAAGAGCCAACTAAATCCTCTGTGGTCCCAGTGGTCAGGTGACAAAGCCTGCGACGGGGGGCGGGGGACAGGGCTTGGGGGCAGCATTAAACTGACGTTCTAAACAAGGTCCCCACATGCAACGCTGCGCTCCTGTGCAAAGCGACAAGCGACAGCTTCACCTGACACAAGCAAGACTCATCAGGCTTCTACGAACCGTCTTCTCCTTGAGCTTAACACCAAGTCTTAACAGTAACTAATCTGCCTGCAATGCAGGAGACCCAGGTTCAACCCTTGGGCCAGGAAGATCCTCTGGAGAAGGAAATGGCAACCCACTTCAGTATTGTTGCCTGGAGAAGGCTATGGACAGAGGAGCCCGATGGGCTATGGTCCACAGGGCTGCAGAGCCGGACATGACTGAATGGCTGACACTTCACTTTGCAAGATGCCTTGATCATCCAAAGATAATCAAGGAGTCTGTCACGAGGATTCCTGGAGCACCAGGCGAATGGAAGAGGAGACAGCTACACCGGAGACCAAAGAAAAGAGGGAGGCGGGAGTGGGGGAATCAACTTTAAAAATTTTTCACATTTGGCATAAAGCACTGCCCCTGTCAGTTCCTCTTTCATGATAACAAGAGGACATTATCCAATTATGAAAAACCCCAAATGCTAAGTCTCCACAGCCACAAGCTGGCGCTCACAGGAGCTGAGGGTAACTCAAGTAGGCAGCCGAGATTTTATTGAAATCAATTTTCAGGTAGAGTAAATGAAAGGCAAGACAGTACAGGGAAGATTATACAAGGTGAGCAAATTAATGTGGACAGAGACATCTAAAAAACCCTACTGAGGTGTATAGGCATTTCTAACCACTTCATTTGCAGACCATTTGAAGGCTTTAATGCATACAGTGGAAACTCTGACCTCTCTAGAAGTTTGACCTTCACAGTGAACACAGTGACATCTGGGAATTTCCTCCAAGGACAGCATACTAAAAAGCAGAGACATTATTTTGCCAACAAAGGTCCGTCTAGTCAAAGCTATGGTTTTTCCAGCAGTCATGTATGGATGTGAGAGTTGGAATATAAAGAAAGCTGAGCGCCAAAGAACTGATGCTTTTGAACCGTGGTGTTGGAGAAGACTCTTGAAAGTCCCTTGGACTGCAAGGAGATCTCACTAGTCCATCCTAAAGGAGATCAGTCCTGAATATTCATTGGAAGGGCTGATGCTGAAACTCCAATACTTTGGCCACCTGATGCGAAGAACTGACTCACTGGAAAAGACCCTGATGCTAGGAAAGATAGAAGGTGGGAGGAAAAGGGGACAACAGAGGGTGAGATGGTTGGATGGCATCACTGACTCAATGGACATGAGTCTGAGTAAACTCTGGGAGTTGGTGACAGACAGGGAGGCCTGGCGTGCTGCAGTCCATGGGATCACAGAGTCGGGCACAACTGAGTGACTGAACTGAACTAAGAGCTTAGCATGTACCACCTGATCCTTCAGCTCACTGTTCCTCAGCTGTTTTCTTCATGGCCCCTAAGGGAAAAACTTGTTTCCTTCTCTACTTATATCCAACACTTCTGACATCAGATGTGTGGTTTTTTCCCACACCAAGCAATTCTCCAGTTCTTGGAGGACACCAACTACATATCCTACAATTTAATGCAATTCTGACAATACTCTCCATAGATACTGCAGAACTCCCTGCTCCAAGGGCTCAGTTCCTCATGAACCCCTCCTCAGCTTTGATAATTTGCTAGGATGCCTCACAGAACTCAGGAAAACAGTTTACCTACTAGATTACCAACTCATTATAAAAGAATATAGCTCAGGAACACCCAGATGGAAGAGATGCATAGAGCAAGGTATCCAGGCATGCCACCCTCCCAGCACCTCACTGTGTTAACCAATCTGGAAACTCCAAATTGCACTGCTTGGAATTTGACTGGAAGTAAATGACTGATTAAATCATTGACCATTGGTGATTAACAACCTCTAGCCCTCCTCCCCAACTCAGAGGTTGGGGGTGGGGTCACAAGTTCCAACCATCTAATCATGTGGTTGGTTCCCCTGATAGCCAGTCTCCCATTCTCAGGGGCTTTCCAAAAGTCACTCTATTAACATACACTCCAGTGTGGTTTAAAGGGGTCTGTTACTGAATTCACAGAAGATACTATTTTCACCTTGACTGCTCTGGAGTTATTTCAGGAGCCAGGAAAAAACCCAAATATTAATTTATTGTATTATTTGGAGCTCTGTGCCAGGAATTGGTTACAAAGACACGCCCCCTCAGGGCCTTTATAGACGTTTGTTTCCTAATTATGATATACCCTCCCCACTGAACTGTTAATATCACAGATGCACTATATCTATGCTTATACATTATATGCATATCTGTGCTTTATACATAAAAAATAAATTATATACACTATCATATGCAAAACAGATAGCCAATGGGAATTTGTTGTATGACTCGGGAAACTCAAACTGGGGCTCTGTAACAACGTGGCAGGGGTGTAGGGGATGGAGGGGTGGGAGTGAGGTTCAAGAGAGCGGGGACATACGTATCCCTATGGCTGATTCATGTTGATGTATGGCAGAGGTCAACACAATTGACCAGTTGTAAAGCAATTATCCTTCAATTTAAAACAAATAAAAAATTCTTTTAAAGTATGAAGCTTTCACTTATGAAACAAGACATTGGTAGGGCCAAGAACATGAAACCAGGTTATTATAAGTTAACTCAGAAATTTTACCTCTGTATCAAGAAGATTTATAAATCTCTCCCTAGAATAACAATTTGTCTACAACTACAGTATTATAATTTAACCTGTTTCCTTTTACAATGTAAAATTAAGTAACAAATTACATTAACTGAGCACCTACCATGTACAAATAAACCTTAACTCAAACTAAAGAGAATAATCCATGGTGACTCTGAAGTGAAATAATTTAAAATAAACTATCTTTCATTAGGCATAACAGGATAGTTGTTATAGTAACTATCCAGAAGCCTTACTGGTATTTTGGATTAAGTGCAGAACAATGGGATAAAGTTAGTATCAACACCACATCAGACAACCTTTTTAAAAGGATTTATTTAAAATGTAGTCAGTAAAAAAGTTCCAAAAACTCAGGTATGATCATTACTTCCTGCGTCTCATTAAAAATCTTACTCATGGCAACAGAACGTCTCAGCTTGAGAGAGTTCTGTGGGGAATGAACTTATCTGACTCTGCCAATAATTTCCCAGGCAGCCTGGGTAAATTATTTAACTCCTCTGTGTTCATTTCTCTCACCAGCCAATAATGTAGATTCACACACTGTAATCCCCTGGAGAAGGGAATGGAAACCCACTCCAGTACTCTTGCCTGGAGAATTCCCAACCTGGTGGACGACAGTCCATGGGTCGCGAAGAGTCGGACACGACTGAGCAAATAACACACACAGAGACACATACACACACAGTAATGGAAAAACACACAACACTTCTGGGTCAGATGACCTGCCCTCTTGTTGCACCTTAGCTACTGATTCACTGTGTGGATGTGGGCAAGTCACCTCTCTTCCCTGGGGCCTCGTTTTTCTGCATCTATGAAAGGAACATATCACGCCAGAGGCATGCATAGCGAGTCTATGTTCTAAACGCATCCCCTGGCTAATTCATATACACTAGCATACCAAACAAAACAATGTCCCTTATTAAATTTTATAAAATTCAACAATATACAATCTGTACAGCCAGTACAAGACTTGATAGAAAAAAATACTGCATAGAAAAATATTGGGAAGTAAATGATTGTTCTCCAAAAGAAAAGTCTTAAAAGTTTAGGCCAAGTGCCTTCCTAACTTGAATCAGGCACAATTGTCATTCAAAAGAATTCACTGCAGTCCTTTTTGAATCATTTCTCTTTTCTGCCTGGATCATCTCTTAGTGGAATGTACTCCACAAATTACCTCCTAAGCTTTGGGAAATCAAGTCCGTCTGTACCCTATGCATACCCTACACCACATATTCCAATTAAATCCCTTCCCAGCTTTGGTTTTTCCAAACTCATTACTTTAGACAATCTCCATTCTTCCCATCCCCTTGATCATTTCAACAGCTCTGAGCTAAATCATTTTCATCAGAACTTTCTTCAACTCCGAGGGAGGACAAGGAAGAAGAGTGATAAAAATGAAAGCCAGTAAATAGGGAGATGTGGGGAAAATACATTAGAGAGAAAAATTTCACCACTGTTCTCAGCTCTATGTCACAAAGTAAAATGTCCTTTCCCCAAACTACCAGACTAAGATATTCTATCTTCTGAGAATTAACAGGCCTGTTCTCTGACTTCTCTATGCAATTTACTGCTTCTAGGAATACTGCTTCATAAAATACTGAAGTACCTATTATTAGAAGCATTCAACCAAAAATGGTGGACAATCATCTGGCAGGGATGCTATAGAAACCATACCTGTACTGGATAGAACAGACTAGCTCAAACGTTCCTATCAATTTTCTATCTAAATGCATTCGAGAGATATGTCACCTGTCAATAAACTGGGTAATACTGGCTTACTAGTTAAAATGATTATCAATGGGAGCCAGGCAAACACCTTGAGAAGATGTGTGTCATATCTAGTATATAGTCTCCCACTCCCACTGGATTAAATTACTTCTAAAACTGCCTCTGAACATAAAACCCTACCAATACTCTCACACAGTCTATATTTGAAGGCCAAGCATCTGATACTTTGCTATCATCATCCAACATATTATCCAACCATTCCCCTTATTTCATCACAACTTTAATTACTGGCTCACTATCCTTTTCTCCAATACTATTTCTGTGTGATTCTCAGAAAGTTCAATATATATACTGACAGTCCTTCTAAGAACTTGACTCTTGGTTCATTAAAGTTCCCTTTTACAGATGTTGTCCTCGACCTATTTCAGTCAAATAGTCATATGGTCATAGCCTAAGATCTTATTATTATCAATTACAACCCCTCTGTCATCTCAATTTCATGCATCTCATTCACTGATCACTGCTTATTTTCCCAGCTTATTATCCCCACTCCGTCATAGTAGCCCAAGCCAATTATCCTTCAGCTTCACTGGGACCTCAAAACTATCACCTTTTCCCTGACCCTCTCCCCACTGATTTTCTCTCTCCCTTTCTTACCCAGCTTAAATCCCATGATCAATTATTATACTCATTCTCTTATGGACACAACCTAATCCCTTTCTTCTCTCTTACCATGATATCCTTGCTTGGTAAAAGCTCAACTGATGATTCCATGGCTGCACCTGGGCACCTTAAGGCAGCCAGGGAAAAGACCCACCCCTCGACTCCACCCCACAGGCACATACACACACTCATGCCGCCTGTGCCTGTCTTCACTTTAAACGTATCACACCAAATTTCTAGCAGGCCCCTTCGTGCTGCCTGGCAGTCATTTATTTTTAGCATTTTACCTTACATCCCTAGCATCATCTACTCTCTCATTTTCCTAGATAACTTTCACATTTTCTTGTCTCTCCTCAAATCCTAATACAACCTCCTTCTGTCCTCAGGTGATAACCTGGCTTCTTACTTCACGGAGAAAACAGAGGCAATCAGAAGAAACTTCCACAGATCTCCAGGCCACATCTCCCCACCCAGCAACATCTGTGCGCACAGACTCCATTCTGCCTCGGCACAGGTCTGCTTTCCCCTCCATCCACGGCCAACCTCTTCACTCCCCCACTAGAGCCCGCCCTCTCGCACCTACTCAAGGACAGCCTTCTAGCACTCCTCCCTTCCCTCTCCTCCTCCAACAGTCTTCCCACTTTCTACAAGCTCGTTCCCTTCAGCCTATGAACATGCTGCTCTTGGCCTCATTCTCATAAAAATAATAAAAGAAAACCACACTCTCTCACTAGCACCCACCTATTTCTTTGTTCCTTTTTCCTGAAAAAAAAAAAAAAAAAAAAAAATTTTTTTCAAGAGCGGTTTTCAGTCACCATTTCCAATTCCTCTCCTCCCAATCGCTCCTAAAACTACTTCACCAAAACTGTTCTCCTCAAGGCCGCTGATGATCTCCACTTTGCTAAATCTGAGGGCCGGTTCTCATCTCCCTTGACCCGTGAGCGGCCTCTGGCGCGGCTGACCACCCCCTCCACCTTGACAGCCCTCCACTGCGCTTCCAGGCCCCTGTCACTCTCTCTCTGTGTCCCTGGCTGGTTCTTTCTCTTCTCCCCATCCTGTTGGAATGTCCGTGCGCTGAGCCCTTGGTCTTCTTTATTTACTACACTTACTCGCCTGGCGATCTCATGCAGGCTCAAGGTTTTAAATGCCATGCACGCGCCTCTCCATGCAACCAGCCAACTGGCTACTTGATAACTCCACTTGGAAGTCAAGCGTCCATTTCAAAAGTTAACATGTCCAGAAGGAAACCACCGATATGCCCCTTGCCCCTCAAAGTCGGCTTTACCCGCAAGCCTCCTCACTGCTGCTGATGGCATCCCCTTCCTCTGACTGCTCAGGCCCGTACCCTGCGGTCCTCCTTGACTGCCCTCTCTCGCTCATCCCTCACATCCAAACCATCAGGAAAAGCTGGCATTACCACAGACAGATGCGGAATTTGACCGTTCCTGACCCCTCCCACTGCTACCACTCTGGTCTGGGTCACCGCTCTCTCTCCTGGAATACTGCAGTCACCTCCTATGAGATCACCTTGGTTCCGCCTCACCTCCACTCTTCTCCACAAAGGAGCTGAGTGCTCTTTTCAGACCTCACCTCAGATCATGTTACTCTTCTACTCAGCAAAAGCCCTGCCAAAGTCCCTGGGTGACTGAGCAAATACGAAAGTTACTATGAAGGCCTGTGAGACCCTGAATAATCGGTCCTTCATTATCCCCTGACTGTGCTCCCTCCTCAGCCACAGTGCAGTCCTCGATACTCTTTAAACACACCAGGCGTGGATTCTCTTCAGGGCCTCTGCTGTAGCTATCCACTCTGCCTGCTAAGCTATTCTCCCAGATATCACGTGGCAAATACCTCAGCTCCATCCTCAGATCTCAAGCTCTTAAGATCAATCTTAAGACCTACACCTATTTAATACTGCAATCTACCCAACTATCTCAACATCCTTAACCCTGCTTTATTTTTTTTCATTATCACTTATCATCTTCTAGTATATTGTATAACTTACTAATGAGGTGTATTGTCTACTGGCTAATGTGTCCCACTTGAATGAAAACTCCCCAAAGACAGAACTTTGTGTCTGTTTTGTTCACTGATGTATCCCAACCACAGAGATCAATGCCTAGCACACAGTAACCACTTGATAAATATTATTTGGACTTGCCTGGTGGTTCAGTGGGTAAGAATCTGCCTGCCAATAAAGGGGGCATTTGATCTCTGGTCCAGGAAGATTCCACATGCCGGGAGCAGCTAAGCCCATGTACCAAGATACTGAGCCCGTGCTCGAGTCCATGAGCAGCAACTACGGAAGCCCACATGCCTAGAGACTGTGCTATACAACAAGAGAAGCCACTACAATGAGCAGCTTGCGCACCGTAATGAAGCGCAGCCCTTACCTGCCACAACTAGAGAAAGTCTGTGCAAAGCAATGAAGACCCAGCCCAGCCACAAAACAAGTATTTTTCTGAATGAATGAACAGACACTTGAAACTGGGTCTTAAAATTGTGAAACAGTGAGAAATCTGAGGTTGACAGAAGACAAACTCATATGATCTAGCCATACCTAAGGTCTCAACTGTGCCCTAGACAGGTAGCTACCTATAAGGGCTGTGTTATTTCTTCCTGGTCTCAAGGAGATCTTGTCATACTAGAAATAGGTACCAAGGAAGTACAGAAGACAGGGCCCACTATTTTCACCTTTGCCTCTAGGTGACTCTACCCTGGGCAGAGTCCTATCTCTGTCCTCTGGCTTTGTAAGTCAGAGGAGTGACCTGTGAGTATTACACAATTCATGAATGGGAGAAAGCAAATCAGTCAAAGGGCTAATAGCTGTCAAAATGCCAAGTTTACTCTTACAAGTTAGAATTAGAGGACTATCATCTATGTCAGTGGTTCTCAACCAAATTGCGTATCTGAATTCCTGAGGCACTTAAAAAATACTGAAGCCACCCCTCCCTTCTAAGATAAATGGTCTGGGTGAGACCCAGACAGCACAGCTTTTACCAGTCATAAAAGCTTCCCAGGTGATCTCACTGTACAGCCAGAGCCATGGATGGAGACCAACCTCCTTTTCCAGATTAAAAAGAAAGCCTAGACAGAATGAGATCCACATAAGGTCACACAGCTACGTAGAAATGTTGGGACAGGACACTGTCACCAGACTCTTCGGAAAAATTTCATTACAATATAGTAATTTATAAGGCTACACGTTACAGTAGTTAAATGCATGAGACTTCAAAATTATAAAGATCCAAGTTCAAATCAGAGGCTTTGCTATTTCACAGCTAATATTAGTGGTTCTCACACTTTACTGTATATTATAATTACCTGGAGAAGATGTTTTAAATCTCTATGCATAGGCCACAACAGTTAATGCAGAATCTCCAAGAATGAGATTCAGGCATCAGTACTTCTTAAAGTTCCCCAAGTGATTCCAGTGTGCACACAAGTTTGAGAACTGATGACTTATATGACCTTGGGGAAATGACTTGACCTCTTTAAGCCTAACCCTCTCTTGAATACTGTGATTAAATAAGATAATGCATGTATAGCAGCAGCTCATTAGTATGGTTGCCATCTCACTGCCTTCTCCTACCAACATCTCCTTCTAACAGTACTATCATCATGAACAGTACTATTTCCTTCCTTCCTTCCTTTTTTCCTTTCTCCTTCCAGCCTTCCCTCCTTTTTTCCTTTCTCCTTCCAGCCTTCCCTTTCCTCCTTCTTACTGAGGTATCATTTACATATACATAACATTCAACTTCTTTAAAGTATGGAATTTGGTGGGTTTTAGTATATTTACAAAGTTGTGTAGCCACCATCACTATATAATTCTAAAACACTTTTATCACTCCAAAAAAGAAATCTCATACCCCAAACCACCCCTCCCTGCCCCTGGGAGCCACTAACCTGCTTTCTATCTCTATGAATGTAACTATTCTGAACACTTCACTTAAGTGGAATTTTTAAAATATGTGGCCTTTGTGTCTGGCTTTTTCCATTTAGCATAATGTTTTTGAGGTTCATCCACGCTGTAGCATGCATCCATGCTTCATTTCTTTTTATGGTTGAATAATATTCTATCATATGGATGTTGTTTTCTTATTTCCAATTCAGCATTTGTTTCCACTTTTTTTGCAATTATGAATAATGCTGCTAGAAACATCTGTGTACAAGTTTTCTGTGGACATATGTTTTCAATTCTCTTGGGTAAAATACCTATGAGTGGAATTGCTGGGTCATATGGTTTACTTTTCTGAGAAACTACTACTGTTTCAAAGTGGCTATAGCACCATTTTACATTCTTATCATCAGTGTATAAGGGTTCTAATTTCTTCACATCCTCACTAATGCTTCTTAATGTCTCTTTAGATTATAGCTGACCTGGTGGGAATGAAGTTGTATCTCATGTGGTTGTGACTTCCCTGATGATTAATAATGTTAAGCATCTTTTCATGTGCTTACTTGCCATTTGTGCACCTTTCCTGGAAAAATATCTATTCAACTCCTTCACCATTTTAAAAATTGCATTGCCTTTTTATTATTAAGCTATAAGAGTTCTTTATACATTCTAAGTACTACATTCCATGCAAAGATGGGCACACTAAAGATAGAAAGGGTATGGACCTAAAAAAAAGCGGCAAGAATACACAGAAGAACTGTACCAAAAAGGTCTTAGTGACCCAGATAGCCACAATGGTGTGGTCGCTCACCTAGAGCTAGACATCTTGGAGTGTGAAGTCAAGTGGGCCTTAGGAAGCATTACTATGAACAAAGCTAGTGGAAGTGATAAAATCCCAGCTATTTCAAATCCTAAAAGATGATGCTGTGAAAGGGCTGCACTCAATAGGCCAGCAAATTTGGAAAACTCAGCAGTGGCCACAAGACTGGAAAAGGTCAGTTTTCATTCTAATTCCAAAGAAGGGCAATGCCAAAGAATGCTCAAACTATGGCACAGTTGCACTTATTTCACCATGCAAGCAAGATAGTGCTCAAAATCCTTCATGACAGGCTTCAACAACACATGAACCAAGAACCTTCAGATGTACAAAGTGGATTTAGAAAAGGCAGTGAGACCAGAGGTCAAATTGCCAACATCCGCTGGACCACAGAAAAAGCAAGGGACTTCCAGAAAAACATCTGCTTCACTGACTACGCTGAAGCCTTTGACTGTGTGGATCACAACAAACTGTGGAAAATTTTTGGAGAAATTCTGCATTAATTGTTGTGGGGTGAGGCCTAGGCACAGAGATTTAAAACAACTTCTCCAGGTAATTATCCCCAGGTAATTATAATATGCAGCAAAGTTTGAGAACTACTAACATTAGCTGTTAAAGAGATGAGAACACCAGACCACCCTACCTGCCTCCTGAGAAACCTGTATGCAGGTCAAGAAGCAAAAGTCAGAACCAGACATGGAACAAAGGACTGGTTCAAAATTGGGAAAGGAATACGTCAAGACTGTATGCGGTCACCTGTTTATTCAACTTATATGCAGAGTACATTATGCAAAACGCTGGGCTGGATGAATTATAAGCTGGAATCAAGACTGCTGGTAGAAACATCAATAACCTCAAGATATGCAGATGACACTACCCCAATGGCAGAAAGCGAAGGGGAACTAAAAGCCTCTTGATGAAGGTGAAGGAGGGTGAAAAAGCTGGCTTAAAACTCAACATTCAAAACACTTAAGATCATGGCATCTGGTCCCATCACTTCATGGCAAATAGATGAGGAAAAAATGGAAACAGTGACAGAGTCTTGGGCTCTAAAATCACTGCAGATGGTGACTGCAGCCATGAAATTAAAGGTGCTTGCTCCTTGGAAGAAAACCTATGACAAACCTAGACAACGTATTAAAAGCAAAGACATTATTTTGCCAAGAAAGGTCCATATAGTCAAAGCTATGGTCTTTCCAGTAATCATGTAGAGATGTGAGAGCTGAACCATAAAGAAGGCTGAGCACCAAAGAATTGATGATTTCGAACTGTGGTGCTGGAGAAGACTCTTGAGAGTCCCTTGGATAGGAAGGAGATCTAACTAGTCAACTCTAAAGGAAATTAACCCTGAATATTCACTGGAAGGACTGATACTGAAGCTCCAAATCTTTGGTCACCTGATGCAAAGAGCCAACTCACTGGAAAAGACACTGATGCTGGGAAAGATTGAGGGCAGGAAGAGAAGGGGACAACAGAGGATGAGATAAGTTAGGTGGCATCATCGACTTAACAGACATGAGTTTAACCAAACTCCAGGAGATAGTGAAGGGCAGGGAAGCCTGGCGTGCTGCAGTCCATGGAGTTGCAGTCAGACATGACTGACTGAACAATTGCATCCTATTAGATAAATGAATGGTTTACAGATGCTTTCTACCACTCAGAGGACACTTTCCTAAGTGTACTCTGAATTACAAGAGCTTTTTAATTTTGATGAAGTTCAATTTCTTTTTTCTTTGGTTGTTTCTGTATCATTAATGTGTGTGTGTGTGCTTGTGTTTCCAGCTGCACAATATATCCCTCACTTTTTTTTTTAGTAGTTCAGGTATAGTTGGTTTCCCTGATAGCTCAGTTGGTAAAGAATCTGCCTGCAATGCAGGAGACCCGATTCCTGGGTTGGGAAGATCTGCTGGAGAAGGGACAGGCTACCCACTCCAGTATTCTTGGGCTTCCCTTGTGGCTCAGCTGGTAAAGAATCCGCCTGCAATGTGGGAGACCTGGATTTGATCCCTGGGTTGGGAAGATCCCCTGGAGAAGGGAAAGGCTACCCATTTCAGTATTCTGGCCTGGAGAATTCCATGGACTATACAGTCCATGGGTCACAAACAGTTGGACATGACTGAGCAACTTTCACTTCACATAACTGATTTAGAATACTGTGTTAGTTTCTAGTGTACAGCAAAGTGATTCAGTTTTACATATATATATTCAGATTATTTTCCATTATAGACTATTATAATATATTGAATATAGCTCCCTTTGCTATACAGTAAATCCTTATTGTTTTATGTGGTTTGTAGCTGTTAATCTCATACTTCTAAGTTATCAACTTTATTTTTTCTATTTACCCTATTGTACAGAGCCCATCAGCTTCCAGATGTCAGTTTCTTGCTTCAACTGCCAAGCCCTGTGGCAGACAGTGTTGCTTTGGGGAATTCTGAAGGGGGAATTCTCAGGACAAGTGCTCCTGGAAGCTGTTAGGGTCTTACCTGAAAATTCCTCAACCCATGCCAGCTGTCTATGAACCCCAAGGTTCCAGGCTGGCAGGCCAAAACTTTTTACCAAGTCCAAGCTCATAATGCTCATGGCATGACAGATTAACAAATCGAGAGACAAGTTGTTGGGGCAAGGAATAACGACCTTACGTGCAAAACCAGCAGGCCACGAAGGTGGTGAAACTAGAGTCCCAAGGAACCATCTTCTATATTATTAACTTTTAAGGAAAAGATTAGGGGCAAAAACTTACGAGGCTGCCTACTATAGCAGGGTAAGTTTTTCAGACTTGCAATAAGCAAAGAATTGAGCTTGCCGTTCATTTCAATCAGGAAGTCCCAATGAGGAAAACACATTCACTTTATCGTGGTGGAAGGCAGGAAGAAAGTTATTCATTTCTAAGTTTTTAATTAAGTGGATTTTCAGATTGAGTATTTGACTTTTGAATGCCTAGTGGCCAATAAACTGCAAAGAAATGAAACTCTAGTCAAATCTGTACGTTTTCAGGGATATTTGCCATAACAGCTAAATTTTCACAGTCCTTATTAGAATTGGAAATGTTTTTCCCAAGCTGAGCACATTTAAAATGCATTTTTAAAAGATTTTCATACTGATACTTTTCTGAATCGAAATTAAAGACCAATATGACATAACCTGAATGATCCATTACTGCTTGACAAATAAATAGATAGTACATATTTCAAAATAATTAACTGAGATTATATAAGTGGCAATGTAATAGTCCCAAAGAATCAACTGTGATTACAGTAATTTTTCTAATTGAAAACAACAACAGAAAAATTAGTCATTAATGTCCTGAAAGTGAGAAGTGGCACCACTCCACCTCTCCCTGTTTTACATTCAGTGTGGTATATACTATATTACATATTGTCAATTTCTGCCACAAGAGTCCATTTCTGATTTGTTCACAGTTTATTTCCTCCCTCTGTACAAATGTTGAAAATTTTAATGCATTTTTCACTAACTGCCATAATGATATGATCCCCCCATAACCTGTTCATGTGGTGATTTAAGTAGCTTTTTCTTATATTGGAGAAGGAAATGGCAACCCACTCCAGGATTCTTGCCTGGACAATCCCATGGACGGAGGAGCTTGGTGGGCTACAGTCCATGGGTCGCAAAGAGTCGGACACGACTGAGTGACTTCACTTTCACTTTCTTAAAGAATGTTAGGTTCTTGGAATAACTCAACTAGGTCATGTTACAGTCTTTTTATGTATTTCAGGACTAGGGTTGCTAGTATTTTGGTTAAAATCAGAGAAGGCAATGGCACCCCACTCCAGTACTCTTGCCTGGAAGATCCCTTGGACATAGGAGCCTGGTAGGCTGCAGTCCATGGGGTTGCTAAGAGTTGGGCACAACTGAGCGACTTCACTTTCGCTTTTCACTTTCATGCATTGGAGAAGGAAATGGCAACCCACTCCAGTGTTCTTGTCTGGAGAATCCCAGAGACAGTGGGCCCCCATCTATGGGGTCGCACAAAGTCGGACACGACTGAAGCAACTTAGCAGCAGCAGCAAGGCAACTATGTTCATAGAGGAGATGGCCTCTAATGATTTTCTTTACTGGTACTATCTTTAGGGATTTGGATCACTTTAACCTGGCCTTAGAATGAATTAGGTATGCTACCTCTCTTACTGTTCTCTAAAATCCTGTGTAAAAGATGTACAGAACAGTCTTTTGGACTCTGTGGGAGAGGGCGAGGGTAGGATGATCTGAGAGAATAGCCCTGAAACATGTATACTATCATATGTGAAACAGATTGGCAGTCCCGGTTCGATGCATGAGACAGGGTGCTCAGGGCTGGTGCATTGGGATGACCCAGAGGGATGGGATGGGGAGGGGGGAGGGAGTGGGGTTCAGGATGGGCAACACATGTACACCCATGGCTGATTCATGTCAATGTATGGCAAAAACCACCACAATACTGTTAATTAGCCTCCAATTAAAATAAATAAATAAATAAAACCCTGTGTAAAAAACCTTGGTTGAATTTCCAGCAGAAAAACAAACAAAAAAGAACACCGCCAATACCTTTCTTTACTTTGTCAACTAACTTCCTGATTTAAAATTCTGGAGGGTTTAAAAAGCTTTGAGTAGTGATGGCTGCACAACAAAGTGAAGGTATTTAATGCCTCTGAAAGGTATACTTAAAAATGGTCACAATGGTAACTCTTATGCTATGTATATTTAACCACAATTTTTTAAAAGAAAGAAAAATAAAAGCAGAGAAAGAGGAAAGGGGGGAAATGAAAGAGAAAAAAGAAGTAGAAAAGATGGACACCTGCAAATAAACAAAGAAGTCTGAGCACCTGCTGGCAGGCAACATTTAAGAGCAGCCTGCCGGGAGGCAGGCCCGGTTCACTCAGCCCACCAGCAGAGCAAGGGCCTGCAGAGAGCACAGGAGGCGGGGCCACCCTGGAACAGGAACACAACCCCCAGTACACACTCACACCGAGCTTTGTCTCTAAGATGTGGGGTTACACAAGGACGTCTTCCATGCCTCCTAAAACTTGGGTTGCATCTAAATGTCACTGTATTTCCATACCTAGGGCTCCTTCGAGAAAGAAGAGAGTTAAGTTTCCTTCATACCATGTAGGTCAAGATCCTCTTAAAAATGGAATTAAACTAACAGCAATATTTGAGATTTGGTTAACAGCAAACAAATATATCACTTACTGCAGAGAAAAAAAGAAAAGATGCTTCAAGGCAAAGACCGTAAGAAATCCAGTGTGCCTCTTGGCTTTGCAGTTCTCTTAAGAGTATTGTTTAATGTCTAAAAAGCATATTTTGTTTTCCAGAAAATATCTTTGACCATAATTCCAAAGTAATAAAGTGTGTTCAGTCCAGCTTCTAAATTTATAGCTATAAATGTAAATTATAAGAGGTGCATGCGTGCTAAGTTACTTCAGTCATGTCCAACTCTCTGCAACCCCATGGACTGCAGCCTGCCAGGCTCCTCTATCCATGGGATTCACCAGGCAAGAATACTGGCATAGGTTGCCGTGACCTTCTCCAGGGGATCTTCCTGATCCAGGGATCGAATCTGTGTCTCTTAAGTCTTCCGCGTTGGTAGCTGGGTTCTTTACCAACCACTAGAACCACCTGGGAAGCCCACAGTACTTATTTAATGTGTAAACTTGGGGGACAGATTTTTCAAAAAGTGATTGAAACCAAATAAGCTTTCCTGAAAATATTTCTCATGAATATACTGTATTCCACGCTGATCCAGTTTATGTTCCATACCTTAAGTGTATTTTCACAGTGATGACAGTCTATAGCAATGGTTCACTATGATAAATTTTCAACAAGGATTTGCTGGGATGAATGAATGAGAACCTAGCCTTGACTGCAGTCTGTTTTGGTAACAGGGAGATGACAACATAGGCTGAAATCTATTTTTTTTTTAGAACTATCATGGCCTTAACGATTGCTTCTGCAACACAATAAAGTCTAATATCTTTGGAATTCAACATAATAGACCCATTAGATTTTCCCCCAGAAAAAAATTAAGTGAAACGGAGGAGGGAGAAGGGAAGGGGAGGAAGGAATACCTTTCTATGTCAGAAGCAAATTCTCTCATCATGTATGGCTTAAGTTAGATCTCAGGCAAGCTCAAAAGCCCCCACCTCACTTTACTCTCAAGTGTCAACAGAAAACGGAGATGAAATATCTCTATTTTTATAAAACCGATTTTCCTTTATCTTAGGGAATATGGGATAAGGTCACTTACACATGATTTTTCTCATTCTTTTCTGCAGTGTTTCACCTAGCATAACATACTTGTTTGGGCAGCCAAGAGCTACAAAAAAGAAAAACGCTACACAGCCAGAGATTCCTATAGAAATATGTTTATTTCTATGGGTAGAATTACACCCCCCTACAAATTATATGGTGAAGTTCTAACCTCTCATACCTTCGATTGTTACCTTATTTGCAAATATAATTAGCAAAGATGAAGTCATGTTGGGGTAGGGTGGGCTCTTAATTCATTATGACTATTGTTCTTATATAAAGAAGATAGGGACAGAGACCAGCAATAGGGGGTATACATGTGAAGACTGGAATTACGCTACCAGAAGCCAGAAGAGACAGCCGGGGCAGATACCTCCCTAGCACCTTCAAAGGGAACACCGCCCCTGCTGACACCTTGATTTTGGACCTCCGGCATCTAGAACTGTGAGACCAAAAATACCTGTTGTTCTAAGACTCCAGCTGGCTGTACTTTGTTACTGCAGCCTCGAGCAAACTAATACAGACAATAAGAGGCTAATGTGTACCAACTAGCCTGATGGCTTCAAACTGCATTCAGATTCAGCTTCTTGCCCTACGGCTACTGAGCTGCAGCCACAGGGGCCTGGTCTCCTGACTTCAGGCCCTACCTCTGCCTGCTTCAGCTGCCAAACCCACAGCATCAACCTTTCAAAGGTGCCAACTTCTCGGCACTGCTTGTTAAGAAGTCTCATAATGACTCACCACTTCCTATAGGAAAAAGCTCAGGTTCTCCTGCCTCAAATGCAGGCCTCTCTCCCCTAAGCTAGGTCCAACTGGTAGGCAAGAGTTTCTGAGAAACCCTAAAAGATACAACCATTATTCTTGAGGACATGCTCCCTCCACTGTGTGCCACTCTCTCACTTCACCAACCCAAATCTTGACCATCCCATGAAGACAACTGTTAAGACCTGCTTTCGTCTTGGAACTCTCTGTACTCAGGCCCACAACAAATAAAGGCCACATCTCTGGCCCCTCTGCCCCCGCTGCTTGTATCAGGCATTCTGTACTCATCAAAGACTGCCTTGCACGGTTACCTAGCATTTTAAAAGTACACACTTCGATTCCTCTGCTGGACTATGAGCTCTGTAAGGATAGAATTCACGCTTTACAACTTTGGGGCTATTTCTCAAAGCCAAAGACAAGGCCAAGCATATTAAACGTAAGTTCCAAATTCTTGTTAACGATTAAACATGTATTTTAAATTCTTAGAAATGTTTATTTTGGCTTTCCCTTCAACTGGGGACTTTAAAATGGAACAAGTATACAGATTTTATATAATCCTAATGCTTCCACATATATCTGAATAATTTAAAACTTAGGAAGAATAGGAGGAAAAAAATCCCAAGGACGTTTAGTCCCAAGTTACTTACCATTCTTCATCACTACATTGGACCAGACGTTGGCATTCAAGGCTTGAACAATTCGCTTTACTCCTGTAGATTCTGGGAAGTCATCTGATCAGGGAGGGGAGAAAAAAAAAAAATATATATATATACACACACACACTTACACATATTCACCCACACATAAATATTTATATATATTCATCCTTCAGTATTCATAGAGGACTGGCTTCAGGACTCTCTCTCCACCATGGATACCAAAATCTGCAGATGCTCAAGTTCCTTATATAAAATGGTTTAGTGTTTACATCTAATCTACCCGCTGATCAATCCCTGAGTCCAGAAGAACCCCTGGAGAAGGGCACGGCAACCCACTCCAATATTCCTGCCTGGAAAATCCCATGGACAGAGGAGCCTGGCAGGCTGCAGTCCATAGGGTTGCACAGAGTTGGACACGACTGAAGTGACCTAGCACATAATCTACCTGCATCATCCCATATACCTTTTTTCCTCCCATATACTTTAAATCATCCCTTGACTACTTTTAATACCTAATACTATGCAAACTTAAAAAAAAAAGTTTGAAAAAACTTTAAAAAAGTTTGAAAAGTTTGAAAAAAAGTTTTTTCCAAAAAACTTTGAAAAAAAAAAAAAAACTAAGAAAATACAAAGCTTGGAGCTCCTGATAAGAAAATTCTAGAAACTGGACAGTGAACAAGATGGGAGAGGAGGAGGATGTGGAGTTCACCTTCTTCAACAAATAACGTCAAAAATACATCTACACATGGAACAATTCTCACAGAATACCTACTGAACACTGGCAGAAGAACTCAAGACTTCTGAAAGGGGAAGAAAATTTCCACATAACCAGGTAGGACAAAACAAAAGGAAAAAAGGAAGAGAAAGGAATCAGGACAGGACCTGCATCCTGGAAGGGAGCTTTGAAAAAGCAAAGGTTCCAATATCCTGGGAAGTCCCTGCACCAGCAGAGACATCAGCCAGGACAGAGTGGGAGCTCTGGAGCCTCAAAGGAGAGTGCAGCAACTGGCTGGAGAAGGCAAAACGGAGACCTACACAGACAGCAGGTGTGGCCGTCCTGCAAGGCCCAGTCTGAGACATGTGTCTGCCAGTGCAGGTGGGGCTGGGTGCTGCACCCCCGGCTTTGGAGGTCAAACTCAGGGGGAGGGCTGGGGTTGGCTGTATAGAGAGGGCCTGAAGGGTTGGAGTATGGTACGCCCACAACCAAAGGTGCGTGAGGAAGAAGCCTGGACCTGCCACAGAGGCAAGGTGCCACTGTAGGGGCCATGCAAGGGGAAAGGCAGGACGTTTAAGAGCCTCTTTCCCCGCACACGTGGCCTCGGACTTCAGGACACTGCCTCTGCAAGCTCTGGGGGCAACACCAACCACTACAGGCACAGAGAGACCCAAGATCTGGCACCAGTCACTGTCCCTGCTGTTGGGGAACCTACGAGTGCACAGGAGCTGCCGCCACGGGCCCTGGGAGTGGGTATCAGCCAATGCTGCCGTCGGCCTGGGAGAACACACGAGTTACAGCATCTGTGCCCCCCCCCCCCCCCCCCGCCCCCGCATCAAGGGGATAACAGCTGGCACATGCTGAGGAGAGGAGGCAGGCATCCACATAAAAGCAGCCCTTGCACCGAAAACAGTAAACCCACACAAGCTACACAGAGACACTCCCACAAATAAATAGCCTCCCACAAATAAATACCCTCCCAAGACCACAGCATATAAGTTTCTCCTAAACTCAGAGTAAGAGAAATATATGGAAAATGAAGATGCAGAGGAGCCAATACCAGTTAAAAGACCAAGAGAATTCCCCTAAAAGAACAATTAAACAGACCTCTCCAGTGTAATAGACTCCAAGTTCAAAAAAGAGGTACTGAAGATACCAGAGGAATTAAGAAAGGCTATCGATAGAAATGCATATTACTGTAAAACAAACAAATAACTAGAAACTATGAGGAGGCGGCAAGAAAATTAGAAAATTCATTTGCCAAGATTAAAACTAAGATAAAGGCAATGACTAGTAAAATTAAAAAGTGATCTGGAAAATAGAATAATGAAAATCACCCATTCAGAACACAGTAGCTGCTGCTGCTGCTAAGGCACGTCAGTCGTGTCCGACTCTGTGCGACCCCATAGACAGCAGCCCACCAGGCTCCCGTCCCTGGGATTCTCCAGGCAAGAACACTGGAGTCGGTTGCCATTTCCTTCTCCAATGCATGAAAGTGAAAAGTGAAAGTCAAGTCGCTCAGTCATGTCCGACTCTTCACAACCCCATGGACTGTAGCCCACCAGACTCCTCCATTGATGGATTTCCCAGGCAAGAGTACTGGAGTGGGTTGCCATTGCCTTCTCCAAGAACACAGTAGACAGAAAGCCAAATGGAAAAAAAAAAAAAAAGTGAAAATAATATAAAATACCTATGGGATAACATAGGCTTCCCCGGTGGCTCAGCAGTAAATTCTCCTGCAATGCAAGAGACACAGAAAACATGGGTTCAATCCCTGGGTCGGGAAAATTCCCTGAAGAAGGGCACTGCCACCCACTCCAGTACTCCTGCAGGGAAAATCCCACAGACAGAGGTGCCTGGCAGGCTATGGTTCATGGGGTTGCAAAGAGCTGAACGTGACTAAAGCAACTGAGCACACATGCATGGGATAACATAAAGGGTGCCCCTCTATGACGGTCACAGGGACTTCGGAAGGAGAAGAAAGATAAAAGGGGATTGAAAATGTGTTTGAAGAAATTATGGCTGAAAACTTTACAAACCTAAAGGAAACAGATATCCAGATACAGAAAGCACAGAAGTTCCTGAACAAGAACCCAAACAGACCAACACAAAGACATATTATAATCAAAATGGCAAAAGCGAAAGACAGAGAAGATCCCAAATGCACTAAAAGAAAAACAAAGAGTTAATTATAAGGGAATACCCATAAGGCCATAAGCTGATCTCTCTACAGAAATAATGCAGACTAGAAGGGAGTGAATAAACATATTTGAAGTCTTAAAAGGGAAAAATCTGCAACCTAGAATGCTCTACCCAGCAAGAATAACATTTAGAAGAGAAAGAGATAAAGAATTTCTCAAATAAGGAAAAACTAAAAGAAAAGAGCAATACTAGACCTATTCTAAAAGAAATATTAACGTCTTCTCTTATTATAAAAGAATCAAGAAGATGTAGCAAAGAGAAAATCACAATCGTAAAGTAAATCATTTAAATAAGCCAGTATACAGACCAAAAAGAAAAAAAAAGGCTTTAAATCTTTTTATGAAAGCAATGATAAACATAAAGAATGGCAAAAAGATAAACATGAAGATGTAACTGAGGACATCAAAATGATAAAATACAGGGGAGGAGAGTAAGAAAATACAGATTCTTTCATTTGAGTCTATATGACTACCAGTCTAAAAGCAAGCAGATAGGAAGGGGTTAACATACTTGAAAAACAGGGTAACCACAAATCAAAAACATACAACAGGATTCACAAAAACCAAACAGAAGACACAGGCATAAAATAAAGGGAAATCATCAAACCACAAAATGAAAAACAAAGAGACAAAGAAGAAACACAGAATCAACTGGAAAACAAGGTTTAAAGTGATATTAAATATATATTTACCAATAATTTCCTCAAATGTAAACAGACTGTTCCAATCAAAAAAGACGAGGTAGCAGACTGGATTAAAAAACAAGAGACTATGCCACCTACGAGGCACCCTTGTAGGCACTACAAGGCACTCTGCACTTTAGGGCAAAGAACACACAGATTGGAAGTGAGGGGACGGAAAAAGATGTATCATGCAAATGAAGATCATAGGAAAGCAAGAGTTGGCAATACTCATGTCAGACAAAATAGACTTTAAAGCAAAAGGCATAAAGAAAAATAAAGGAGGACATAGGGAGGCCTGGCGTGCTGCGATTCATGGGGTCGCAAAGAGTCAGACACGACTGAGCAACTGAACTGAACTGAACAGACCCATTTTTCATTTTCACTAAGAACTTTATTGAACAACGTATTCACTATTTTGTTCTACTATCTTCTGCCATTTTTCAGGAAACCTCATAATTCCACCTCCCCAAAACTTTGTATCTTTTTGAGCAAAGAACTCTTCCAGGTGTCTTTTACAATCATCCAGGGAATTAACATTTTTTCTATTAAGAGAATTTTATAAAGACTGAAATAAATGGAAATCCGAAGGTGCAATATCTGGTGAATATGACGATGAATCAGAACTTTCCAGTCAAGTTGTAACATTTTTTGCCTAGTCATCAAAGAAACACGTGGTCTTGAGTTGTCCTGATGGAAGATTATGCATCTTCTGCTGACTAATTCCAGACACTTTTCGTCTAGTGCTGCTTTCACTTGGTCTAGGTGGGAGCAGTACTTATTGGAATTAATTGAGCTCCAAAAGGAGCTCATAGTGGAGGACTCACTTCCAATCCCACGTATACACAACATCACCTTCTTTGGATGAAGACCAACCTTTGGTGTGGTTGGTAGTTCCACGATCTCTTGCTCTCTCTTCTCTTCCATTCCACATTATCGTACAATATCTACCTTTCATTGCTTGTCACAAATTGTTTTTAAAATGGGACGCTTTCATTATGTTTAAGTAGAGTCACGTGTGAAAATATGATCGAAATTTTTTTCACTTATGTGGAACCCAAACATGAAAACCAAAACAGAATACTATGAACAATTTTATGGCAACAAATTCAACAATGGAGAAGAAATGAAAAAGTTTCCAGAAAAATACATCCCATTAAAACTGAATCAAGAAGAAGATAATTTGAAAAGATGGGTCACTGGTAGTGAAAGAGAATCTGTAGTTGAAAAAACAAAAAATTCCCTACAAATGCAAGTCCAGGTCCAGGTGGCTCCACAGGCGAATTCTACCAAACATACAAAGAACTTTTATCCTTCTCAAACTGTTCCAAAAGACTGAAGAGAAGGGAACACTACCAAAGACACACTATGAAGCCACCGTCACCCAGATGCCAAGCTAAACAAAGAGACCGCCAAAAAAGAAAATTACAGGCCAGTATCTTTGATGATATTATGAAGTACAAAATATCTCTGATGATATTATGAAATACAAAATGAAGCAGGGCAAAGGCTAATACACAGTTTTCCCAAGAGAATGCACTGGTCATAGCAAACAGCCTCTTCTAACAACACAACAGACGACTCTACAAATGGACATCACCAGATAGTCAATAGCAAAATGAGACTGATTATAATCTTTGCAGCCTTAGATGGAGAAGCTCTATACAGTCAGCAAAAAGAAGATCAGGGGCTGACTGTGGCTTAGATCAGCAACTTATTGCAAAATTCAGGCTTAAAATGAAGACAGTAGGGAAAACCATTAGGCCATTCAGGTATGACCTAAATCAAATTCCTTATGATTATGCTGTGGAGGTGAGGAATAGATTCAAGGGATTAGATCTGGTAGACAGAATGCCTGAAGAACTATGGACAGAGGTTTGTAACATTGTACAGGAGGAAGTGATCAAACCATTTCCAAGGGAAAGAAATGCAAAAAGGCAAAATGGTTGTCTGAGGAGGCCTTACAAATAGCTGAGAAAGTAAGAGAAGCGAAAGGCAAAGGAGAAAGGGGACAATATACCCAACTGAATGCAGAGTTCCAGAGAATAGCTAGGAGAGGTAAGAAAGCCTTCTTAAGTGAATAATGCGAAGAAATAGAGGAAAACAACAGAATGGGAAAGACGAGAGCTCTTCAAAAAACCAGAGTTACCAAGGGAACATTTTATGCAAAGATGAGCACAATAAAGGACAAAAATGGCAAAGACTTAACAGAAACAGAGAGATTAAGAAGAGGTGGCAAAAAAGAAGAACTATACAAAAAAGATCTCAATGACTTGGATAACCACAATGATGTGTTCATTTACCCAGAGTCAGACATCCTGAAGTGTGAAGTCAAGTGGGCCTTAGGAAGCATACTACAAACAAAGCTAGTGGAGGTTACAGAATTCCAATTGAGCTATTTNTATACAAAAAAGATCTCAATGACTTGGATAACCACAATGATGTGTTCATTTACCCAGAGTCAGACATCCTGAAGTGTGAAGTCAAGTGGGCCTTAGGAAGCATACTACAAACAAAGCTAGTGGAGGTTACAGAATTCCAATTGAGCTATTTCAAATTCTAAAAGATGATGCTGATAAAGTGCTGCACTCAATATGCCAGCAAATTTGGAAAACTCAGCAGTGGCCACAGGACTGGAAAAGGTCAGTTTTCATTCCAATTCAAAAGAAGGACAATGCCAAAGAACGCTGAAACTATCGCACAATTGTACTCATTTCACATGCTGGCAAGAATGCTGAAAATCCTTCAAGCTAGGCTTCAGCAGTATGTGAACCAAGATCTTCCATATGTACAAGCTAGATTTAGAAAAGGCAGAGGAAACAGAGAACAAATTGCCAGCATCTGCTGGATCATAGAAAAAGCAAGGGAATTCCAGAAAATCATCTACTTTTGCTTCATTGGCTATGCTAAAGTCTTTGACTGTGTGGATCATGACAAACTGGAAAACTCTTAGATGGGAATACCAGACCAACCTACCTGCTTCCTGAGAAACCTGTATGCAGATCAAGAAGCAATAGTTAGAACCAGACATGGAACAATGGACTAGATCAAAATTGGGAAAGAAGTACGTCAAGGCTGTATATTGTCACCTTGATTATTTAACTTATATGCAGAGTATATCATGCGAAATGCCGGGCTGGATGAGTCACAAGCTGGAATCAAGATTGCCGGGAAAAATATCAACAACCTCAGATATGCAGATGATACTATTCTAATGGGAGAAGTGAAGAGGAACCAAGGAGCCTTGTGATGAGGGTGAAAGAGGAGAGTGAAAAAGATAGCTTAAAACTCAACATTCAAAAAACTAAGATTATGGTACCTGGTCCCATCACTTCATGGCAAATAGAAGGGGCAAAAGTGGAAACAGTGACAGATTTTACTATCTCTGATTCCAAAATCACTGTGGATGGTCACTGCAGCCATGAAATGAAAAGACGGTTGGTTGCTCCTTGGAAGAAAAGCTATGACAAACCTAGACAGTATATTAAAAAGCAGAGACATCACTTTGCTGAGAAAGGTCCGTATAGTCAAAGCTATGGTTTTTTCAGTAATCACGTACAGATGTGAGAACTGGACCATAAAGAAGGTGGAGAGCTTAAGGACTGATGATTTTGACCTGTGGTGCTGGAAAAGACTCTTGAGATTGCCATGGACAGCAAAGAGATCAAACTAGTTAATCAATCCTAAAGGAAATTAACCCTGAATATTCACTGGAAGGACTGATACTGAAACCCTAATACTTTGGCCACCTGATGTGAAGAGACTTATTGGAAAAGACTCTGATGCTGGGAAAGATTGAGGGCAAGAGGAGAAGCGGGCAACAGAGGATGAGATGGTTGGATGGCATTACTGACTCCATGGACCTGAGTTTAAGTAAACTCTGGGAGATACTGAAGGACAGGGAAGCGTGGCATGCTGCAGTTCATGGGGTCACAAATAGTCAACTGAACAACAACAATAATCTTTGATGAACACAGATGCAAAAATTTTCAAAAAATATTAGCAAACTGAATCCAACATCACTTCCTGGCAAACAGATGGGGATCCAGTGGAAACAGTGGCTGACTTTATTTTTCTGGGCTCCAAAATCACTGCAGATGGTGATTGCAGCCATGAAATTAAAAAACGCTTACTCCTTGAAAGGAAAGTTATGACCAATCTAGACAGCATATTAAAAAGCAGACACATTACTTAGTCAACAAAGGTCCATCTAGTCAAGGCTATGGTTTTTCCAGTAGTCATGTATGGATGTGAGAGTTGGACTATAAAGAAAGCTGAGTGCTGAAGAATTGATGCTTTAGAACTGTGGTGTTGGAGAAGACTCTTGAGAGTCCCTTGGACTGCAACGAGATCCAACCAGTCCATCCTAAAGGAGATCAGTCCTGAGTGTTCATTGGAAGGACTGATGTTGAAGCTGAAACTCCAGTACTTTGGCCACCTCATGCGAAGACCTGACTCACTAGAAAAGACCCTGATGCTGGGAAAGATTGAGGGCAGGAGGAGAAGGGGACAACAGAGGCTAAGATGGCTGGATGGCATCACCGACTCAATGGACACAGGTTTGGGTGGACTTCGGGAGTTGATGATGGACCGGGAAACCTGGCATGCTGTGGTTCATCGGGTCACAAAGAGTCGGACACAACTGACTGACTGAACTGAACTGAATCCAACAACACATAAGAAAGATCATATACCATGACCAAGTAGGATTCATCCTAAGTTCACAAGGATGGTTCAACATATGCAAATCAGTCAATGTGATACACCATCTCAACAAAAGATACAAACCGCATGATCATCTCGACAGATGCAGAAAAACCACCTAACTAAATGCAACATCCATTCATGATAAAAACTCTTACCAAAGTGGGTATAAAAGGAGCATATTTCAATATTATAAAAGTTATTGATGACAAACCCACAGTCAATATAATACTCAACAGTGAAAGGTTGAGAGCCTTCTCTCTAAAATGCAGAACAAGGAGGCCCACTATCATCATTTCTATTCAACACAGTATTGAAAGTCCTAGCCACAGCAACCAGACAAGAAATAAAAGGTATCAAATTACAAAGGCAGAGGGAAATGTCATTATTTGTAGATGACATGATATCATATCAGAAAATCCTAAAGACTCCACACAAAAATTACTAGAATTGATCAACAAATTCAGCAACTTAGCAAGATGCAAGATTAACATACAGAAATTAGTTGCATTTCTTTACACTAACAATGAAAGATGAGAAAGGGAATGTAAACAAACAATCCCATTTAAAATTACATCCAAAAAATTACTTAGGAATAAATCTTACCAAGGAGGTAAAAGACGTACTTATATGCTAGAAACTACAAAATATTAATAAAGAAAATTAAAGATGCAACCTAAATATCCATAGACAAAAGAACAGGTAAAGATGTGGCCGACATACACAATGGAGTATTATTCTGCCAACAAAAGAATGAAATAATGCCATTTGTAGCAACATGATGGACCCATATTGATTTGTACTGTATTTTAGATTCCACATATAAGTGATATCATATGACATTTGTCTTTCTCTTTATGACTTACTTTGCTTAGCATGTTGTATTATTTGAAGTCTGGGAGGGTTATGTGTGATACACACACATCCTTTTTTAAATGTTCTTTAATGATGATTCAAAGAAATGGAAAGATGTCCCATGCTCTTGGATTGGAAGATTTAATATTGCTAAAATATCCATACTAAATTGGGAGACTGGGACTGATGTATAAGCACTGCCATGTGTAAAAGAGACAGCTAGTGGGAGGTCAGCTCAGTGTTCTGTGATGATCTAGATGGAATGGGGAAAGGTGGGGGTGGAAGAGAGGTCCAAGAGGAAGAAGATATATAGCTGATACATAGAGCTGATTCACTCCATTGTACAGCAGAAATTAACACAACATTATAGAGCAACCATACCCAAAAATAAAGGCCATACTACCCAAAGCAATCTACAAATTTAATGCAATTCCTATTAAATTACCCATGGCATTTTTCACAGAACCAGAATAATCCTAGAATGTATATGAAACCATAAAAGACCAGGATTGCCGAAGCAACCCTGAAGGAAAAGAACAAAACATCTACAAAACAAAATCACAGAGAACAGACCTGTGGCTGCCAAGGGGGTGGGTGGAGGGGTGCAGTGGGAGGCTGGGGTCAGTGGAAGCAAACCACTGCCCATAGACTGGAAAAACATCCAGGCCCCTCTGTACAGCACAGGGAACTGAATTCAGTATCCTGAGAAGTTTTCCACCACAGTTTTGAAGAATATAAAACAGCATGTATTGGCACAGAAACAGAAATATGCATCAGTGAAACAGAATAGAGACCAGAAATAAACCCACACACCTATGGTCAATTAATCTTCAACAAAAGAGACAAGAATATACAATGGGGAAAGACAGTCTCTTCAGCAGGTGGTGCTGGGAAAGGTGGACAGCCACACGTAAAACAAAAAAGCTAAAATATACCCTCTCACTATACACAAAAATAAATTCAAAATGGCTTAAAGACTTAAATATAAGACAAGACCCCATAAAACTCCTAGAAGAGACTATAGGCAAAACATTCTCTGAGATAAATCATTTTATGTCATAAATCTCTAACATAAAACCAATGTTTTCTTAGGTTAGTCTCCCAAGGCAATAGAAATAAAAGCAAAAATAAACAAATGGGACCTAATTAAACTTACAAGTTTTTCCAAAGCAAAGGAAACAAAACAAAAAGACAACCTATAGAATGGGAGAAAATATTTGCATATGGTGTAACTGACAAGAGCTTCATTTCCAAAATACATATACAGTTCATACAACTCAACAGCAACAAAAAAACAAAAACACAATCAAAAAATGGGCAGAAGACCTAAACAGACTTTTCTCCAAAGAAAACATACAGATAGCTAACAGGCACATGAAAAGATGCTCAACATCATTAATTATTAGAGAAATGCAAATCAAAACTACAACGAAGTAGTACCTCACACAAATCAGAATGGCCATCATTAAAAAGTCTTCAAACAGCAATTACTGCTATTAGAGGGTGTGGAGAGAAGGGAACCCTCCTCCACTGTTGCTGGGAATGCAAATTGGTATAGCCACCGTGAAAAACAAAAACTAAAAACAGACTCATCTTATGATCCATCAATCCCACTCCTGGGGATATACTCAGACAAAACTATAACTCAAAAAGATACATGCAAACCTATGTTCACAGCAGCACCATATACAATTGCAAAGACATGGAAACAAACTAAATGTCCACAGAGAGATAAATGGATAAAGAAGATGTGGTCTGTATACACAATGGAATATTACTCAGCCACCAAAAAGAAGGAAAGAACGCCATTTGCAGCAACATGGATGGACCCAAAGATTATCATACTAAGCAAAGACAGTCAGAAAGAAAAAGACAAATACCATATAGTATCACTTTTATGTGGAATCTAAAATAACACGAGTCAACATATCTACATAACAAAAACAGACTTGTGGTTGCCAAGGGGGTGAGGGTGGGGGAAGAGGAGGAGGAGGAGGCTGGGGTTAGTAGAAGCAAACCATTACACATAGAATGAATAAACCACAAAGTCCTACTGTATAGCACAAGGGACTATATTCAATATCCTGAGATATTTTCCACCATGATGGAAAATAATATAAAAAAGAATATACATATATATACTCTTATATATTCTTTTATACACACACACACAACTTTCCTGGTAGCTCAGCTGGTAAAGAATCTGCCTGCAATATAAAAAAGAATATACATATATATACTCATATATATTCTTTTACACACACACACACACACACACACACCACCCCCACCCCACCCCCCTTCCCTGGTAGCTCAGCTGGTAAAGAATCTGCCTGCAATGCAGGAGACCCTGGGTTCAATTCATGGGTTGTGAAGTTCCCCTGGAGAAGGGATAGGCTACCCACTCCAGTATTCTTGGGCTTCCCTCGTGGCTCAGACAGTAAAGAATCCACCTGCAATCTGGGAGACCTGGATTTGATCCCTGGGTTGGAAAGATCCCCTCGAGGAGGGCATGGCAAACCACTCCAGTATTCTTGTCTGGAGAATCCCTATGGACAGAGGAGCTGGCAGGCTATAGTCCATGGGGTCGCAAAGGGTCACAGACACAATTGAGCAACTAAGAACAGCACATACATATACACACACAACTGAATCACTCTGTTGTACACATAAATTAATACAACATTGTAAATCAACTATGAAAAGTGTAGTTGCTCAGTTGTGTCTCTTTGTTACCCCGTGGACTGTCCATGGGATAACAAAGCCCATGGACAGGGGATAACAAAGCCCATGGACAGGGGATAACATAGCCCCTGTCCATGGGATTCTCCAGGCAAGAATACTGGAGTGGGTTGCCACTCCCTTCTCCAGGGGATCTTCCCAACCCAGGGCTCAAACCTGGGTCTTCTACACTGCAGGTAGAGCCCTTACTGTCTGAGCCACGACTTTAATTAAAAATATATTCTGCTAAGTCGCTTCAGTCGTGTCCAACTCTGTGTGACCCCATAGACAGCAGCCCACTAGGCTCCTCTGTCCCTGGGATTCTCCAGGCAAGAATACTGGAGTGGGTTGCCATTTCCTTCTCCAATGCATGAAAAGTGAAAAGTGAAAGGGAAGTCGCTCAGTCGTGCCCGACTATTAGCGACCCCATGGACTGCAGCCTACCAGGCTCCTCTGAAAAATATATTCTAAAACCTAAATTAAATAAACACACAGTATAAAGGTTTATATAGTAAAGTCAACCTCATTACCTCACCAATGGAATCCACTCATATTCCTCTGAAAATGTTAGTTTCCATCAATTACACAATCCTGGGATTGTACTAGAAATACCAAACTTGGCTATTCATAAACAATGAGTTTTCTCAAGGGCAGGAAAGGTCCTCTTGATATGCTATAAAATCCAGTAAATGCCCCAACTTTTCCTCATTGGGAACCATACAGTGATAATTACTAATAGATATCTAGATAACAATTTCTTGATGAGAAATAGACAGCTTAAGAGTAAGAAGTGAAGTCACTATAAGAGACAGGCAAGGGGTCATTTAAAAAAAGAAAGAAAAACCCACAAACACTGACAACTTAGTTTAATTAGTTCAGTATCGGTACTATCTTGCTTCTGGAATTTGACACTAAAAATAACAGGGCAGTAATCCTAGTCAGCATACCGATAATAAGGCAGTATTCTTATCTACAATGTAGACATGAGTGTGCACAAAGGAAATGAAAACCCTTCAGCTGAGTCTTACAATACTCATGTGGAAAACAGCAGCAGAATCTAAAAGTTTTCGTGTGGTTTAAAAAGTTTTTTAAGAGTTTACAGAGCACAGTCCGTACAGAACCTGTCTCTAGTGGCCTGGCCCAGTCCTGGGTGGTTTAATGGGAACAGCACAGAAGTAGAAGTCATAAGATCTGAATGTGAAGCCAGGCTCTGTAACTTATTAGCTATTTGATTAAGGGCAAATCACTCATGCTATTCTCAAAGAAAAGTGGGGATGACATCACTCTGTGTACCTTTCCCCTGGAAAAGATGCACTGGAACTGATGATATGCTGGGAGGGATTGGGGGCAGGAGGAGAAGGGGACGACCGAGGATGAGATGGCTGGATGGCATCACGGACTCGATGGACGTGAGTCTAGGTAAACTCCGGGAGATGGTGATGAACAGGGAGGCCTAGCGTGCTGCAATTCATGGGGTCGCAAAGAGTCGGACACGACTGAGCGACTGAACTGAACTGAAAGTAACATAGTGCCTGAAAGACAAGAGGCTTTTAGTAAATGATGAAATAATGAATCATTTAAATACCATCCTACCAACCTAACAGAAATATAGGAAGGATTAAACTGGAAATACTCGACAAAGACAAGTTTATCATCATCAGTGTTTAAATGAAGAGATAAAAGCTATGTTTATCTTAACTTTCAGTGATTCAAGTCTTGAAAGAATAACTAATACTTCAGATGATATATAACCAGGAGCCAAAAATATGAACAGAAATAAAGAATTAGAATTAATAAGATTAATTTAATACAACAAAGATAAAGTCTCATATTGATGTTTGAATAATACATGCCAATAAATGAGAGGGTATATGTGGGAAATGATGAGGGTATATGGGATGAGGATACATGGGAAAAAACAATGAAGGTATATGGGAATAATACATGCCAATAAACAATGAGAGTATATGGAATAATACGTGCCAATAAATGATGAGGATATATGCAAACAATTGGCACTGAAACATTCTAGGAAGGTTTTAGTTAATTTACCTAAAGACAATATGTTGAAGTCTACTTTTAAGCTCAGTTAGGGAATTCCCTGGCACTCCAGTGGTTAGGACTCCACATTCCCACGGCCACAGGCCAGGGTTCGATCCCTGGTCAGGGAACTAAGATCCTGCAAGCCACACGGCACAACCATAAAAAAGAGTCTATATACAAGACACAAAATCATAATAAAGGAACAAAATTGAATAATTTAAAAAAAAGATTATGCTGAATACAAGATCATTATTCACTATGGTTAATTTATGTTGATGTATGGCAGAAACCAGGCTTCACTGGTGGCTCAGATGGTAAAGAATCCACCTGCAGTGAGGGAGACCTGGGTTCGGTCCCTGGGTTGGAAAGATCTCCTGGAGGAGGGCATGGCAAACCACTCCAGTATTCTTGCCTGGAGAATCCCCAAGGACAGGGGAGCCTGGCAGGCTACAGTCCTACCAGGCTTCACTGGTGGCTCAGATGGTAAAGAATCCACCTGCAATGAGGGAGACCTGGGTTCGGTCCCTGGGTTGGAAAGATCTCCTGGAGGAGGGCATGGCAAACCACTCCAGTATTCTTGCCTGGAGAATCCCCAAGGACAGGGGAGCCTGGCAGGCTACAGTCCGAGTAACAAAGAGCTGGACACGACTAAGCGACTACGCACGCACACAAACACAGCAGAAACCAACACAATATTGGAAAGCAATTATCCTCTAATTAAAAATGAATAAATGTTTTTTAAAAAAGGAACATTATCCAGACAAGGGGTAAGGGAGCAGCAGAGCAAGATAGAGGAGCAGAGATTCCAAAATGAAAACAGATAAAGAAAATGACTCAAATGTTGATTCTCAAGGACAATAGGAAAAAGAGAACGTTCTTGTGCCAGAAATAAGCAATAACACACATGCTAGCGTGCAAAACAGGGCACAAGTTTCAAGAATTCTAGAAAAACATGGAAGAGAAATTATACTTAGTAATTTTCAACATTCTAAAAAATGTACAGGGAGAAAAATCAGCCTTTTTATTTCATTTTTGTCCTCTTTTTCTCTGGTGGGGCTTTATTCCTGAAGGCAACAACACTTTGGAAAAAATTCTAAGTCAGAATATAGAAAAGTGTTTCTTAATTTCTTAAAAAAAAAAAAAGGTTTCACATAATGATTACTTTTAGCCTCTCTATGCACTTTAATTCAAGTTGGCTGCCCTGCTTAGAATGTCTTTTGCAACAACCAGCATCTTTCTCTGGTGGGGCTTTATTCCTGAAGGCAACAACACTTTGGAAAAAATTCTAAGTCAGAATATAGAAAAGTGTTTCTTAATTTCTTAAAAAAAAAAAAAAAGGTTTCACATAATGATTACTTTTAGCCTCTCTATGCACTTTAATTCAAGTTGGCTGCCCTGCTTAGAATGTCTTTTGCAACAACTAGCATCTCCCCACCAGTCCTCTAGCTCTAAATCCAGTACCTTCTCTATTTCTTTCCCATGGATTAGCTTACAAGTGCGAGTTCACAGTGCCAATGCATTCTTCGAACTTCTGAAGCGAAATAACCTCTTTGATCTCTGAAACACCATAGCACCATGATTTATATTTTTTATACTACTTGGGAAGTTCCATGTATTCAGTAATTTGTATACAAATTTCATCTCTTGTACCAGATTATACGGTTTTGGAGGCCAAAATTGTCTTATCTTGGTAGACTCCACAGTAGCTAGCATAGTTGTACTTGGAAGGAAAAATATGAGAAGAAGAATGGGGAAGGGGAAAAAAGAGGGGAAAGAAATAGAAGGTCCAAAATATCGTAGAAGGAAGGTTAAGTACAGAGTTACCCACCTCCCCACCCCACCGCCAGGGGCAAGGGGACATTCTGCGTCTATTTGTGGTTTCAAATGTCCAAAAGACGTACAAATAGTACTGACATGCCCCCTAGGGTCTCTAGGAATTCAGCCTCAGGTTACTACAAATTCAAGAAACATAAACTTTATAACTATTTATGAATTGGGCCAAACCCTCCTTTTTGGCAGCAAACAAAGGATACGAGATTGGGGAAATGACTAAGATTTAAGGTAGAAATCTCTATCCATAAGAAAAACAAACAGGTCAAAAGTCCTAAAGTGGGTGGTAAAACCAAATAAATGGATTATTCGATTAATAGACTGCATCAATGGATTCTGCATAAGTCTTTTCAAAAAGCTAGGGAAAAATAATGTGTTTTGAATATCATTTTGATTCTTCTTCCTTGAATTAAAATAATCTCTCATCTCTTAATACAAAATCTATGTTTTCTCCAGACATAAAAATACTTACCATCTTCCTCAGGCAACTCTTCCGGACTAAGTTCTACCAATTCAAAGCCATGTTTGATACACCACTCTTGAGCTTGTTGTCGATTTACACCTAAAATAACATGCAAAAGATCCTTCATAAGCAGAAAAATAAATAAAACATGAACATTGCTGCAACACTCTCTACAAAGTGTTAATCTTTAATGTCAATGTTATTCTAAAGGCATCCAAAATAAATTAATAAAAAGAAGATGAATTTTCAAACCCCAAGTGTCCATTCTTAAAAAATTAAATACTGCAAGAGAAAAAGCTGAAGATATTTTTGTAAGGTAGTAAAATCATACAAGACATACGGTTCATACGAGACATACTGCTCTGAGCTAAGGAAACCAATGTTTTGTTTACCAAGGAATGGCAAACATATGTGCCACCTACCGCTGTGCCTTACCGTTCTCAGATACTCTATCGCAAACCAAGATCATCACCTCAGGTAACCATGACTCTGCCAGAGGAAGCCAGGAGGAAACACTATCAAGACCAGATTTCTAGAGGGATAAAAATATACAAACAAAAACAGAAAAAGAGACATTGAGAGAACTCACAGAAAATGCAAAGGGGAAAGAAAAAGCACAAAATAATTTTTTATTCAAGGTCCAAGGAAAACAAAATCTTACTTGTGTGCTGTCAAAGTAAACCACAAATGCTTGGACAGACTCTGCAATCTCTGCGGTGACTAGAAATTTGTTTGGCACCACACACAGATTGATATCTGCTGAGTAGTATTTATTATCGATGGTCCAGGGATAAAACCTCACAGCATCATTGGCGGTCACTTCCACAACAACATCTTCTGTTCCAAGAATATCTAAATAAATGACACAACATTACCATGGAAAGTGCAAAATCAATATACACTGGTCAAGCTTCTCAGTAAAATATCATATTAAAAAGGCATTTACTTCCGCTGCTTCTCTTTATGCAAGGATTTCAAAGTTTTCAAAGGGGATCCCATTTATTATGCTATTTTCTTCTTTGATAATTTGACTGTAACAGTGACATAATTTATTTCAATTAATTGGCATTTTTCTTTAAGAATATAAAAACTAGGGAATTCCTTGACGGTCCAGTGGTTAGGACCCTATGCTTCCAATGCAGGGGACATGGGTTCAATCCCTGGTCAGGGAGTTAAGATACTACATGCCACCTGGAGCAGCCAAAAAGAGAATGTGAAAACTACTGTGACTAGATTAGACAATACTAGAGCACAAAAAAGTCATCTAATGAAACATCCACTAAAGGGTGTGTGGAAGAGAAAATGTAACAGTTACATTTATTTTATTGCTTACATACTTCATGGCAGCTGAAAGACTAAGAAAAGTCAAGAATATTTAACTATTTTGTACTTACTGCAAGCTAAAAGGAAGATGGCAGCAAGGCTAACCATTCACAAAATGGAAGGGCTACACACAGTCCCTACACCAAACGCCAACACGTTAATTCAACTAATAAAAGAATGGATATCGATAAATGACCCTATTCCATTTATATTCAGCCTTGTTAGATTCTTTGAAAGCCAGTTCAAATTCTTGTTGACAAAGACACTTTTGGCAAATGTTAATATAAAAGGGCCAAGAATATTAAATGATTTAGGAGAGAACCAAATCTTTCAGAAATCCATTATAACTTTCAAAATTCTTAAGAGTAAAAGCCAAGTCAATGATGAACAAATACAGTTGTGGTCACGGGACCATTGGAGCATTCTGCTTCTATAAAGTCATACAATATTTAGAACTGGAAGAGACATCAGAAATTGTTCTAACCCAAACTCCCATCTCTCATACCCAAATCCACAATCTTCATTCTACACAGATGTAGAAAGTGAACTTAGAGATCTAAAATGACACGCCACTAACTGGGTTATTATAAGAATATACAGCAAAATGGCCACAAACTCCTTTTTAATACATACTAAGATGGACATACATATGAGCCTCCAGGTGGCTCAGCAGTAAAGAATCTGCACGAAGCGCAGGAGATGGAGGTTTGATCTCTGAGTCAGGAAAATCCCCTGGAGAAAGAAATGGCAACCCACTCTAGTATTCACACCTGGAAAATTTCAAGAACAGAGGAGCCTGGCAGGCTATATAGTCCATGGAGTTGCAAAAAGAGTCAGATATGACTTAGTGACTAAAACAACCAGATGAAGATATAAAATATCCCTCAAGGAAAAGAACAAAGCAGGAGGCATAAACCCTCCTAGACTTCAGACAATATTACAAAGCTACAGTAACCAAAAGGGCAAGGCACTGGCATAAAAACAGGCATATGGATCGATGGAACAGAATACAGAGCCCAGAAATAAATCCACACAACTACGGTTAATTAATCTTTGACAGAAGGCAAGAATGTACAATGGAGAAAAGACAGTTTCTTAAGCAAGTGGCACTAGTAAAGCTGGACAGTCACATGTAAATCAATGAAGTTAAAACACACCCACACACCATTCACAAAAATAAACTCAGTGACTTACAGTTGCAAATGTAAGACACCATAAAACTCTTAGAAGAGAACACAAGCAAAACACTCTCTGACATAAACCATAACAATTTTTTCTTAGATCAGTCTCAGTTCAGTTCAGTCGCTCAGTCGTGTCTGACTCTTTGCGACCCCATGGACTGCAGCATGCCAGGCCTCCCTGTCCATCACCTCCCGGAGTTTACCCAAACCCATGTCCACTGAGTCAGTGATGCCATCCAACCATCTCATCCTGTGTCGTCCCCTTCTCCTCTCGCCTTCAATCTTTCCTAGCATCTGGGTCTTTACCAAATGAGTCAGCTCTTTGAATCAGGTGGCCAAAGTATTGGAGTTTCAGCTTCAACATCAGTCCTTCCAATGAACACCCAGGACTGATTTTCTTTAGGATAGACTGGTTGGATCTCGTTGCAGTCCAAGGAATTCTCAAGAGTCTTCTCCAACACCACAGTTCAAAAGCATCAATTCTTTGGCGTTCAGCTTTCTTTAGAGATCAACTCTCACATCCATACATGACCACAGGAAAAACCATAGCCTTGACTAGACGGACCTTTGTTGGCAAAGTAACATCTCTGCTTTTTAATATGCTGTCTAGGTTGGTCATAACTTTCCTTTCAAGGAGTAAGCATCTTTTTATTTCATGGCTATAGTCACCATCTGCAGTGATTCTGGNACAGCATCATCTTTTAGGATTTGAAATAACTCAGCTGGAATTCCATCACCTCCACTAGCTTTGTTCATAGTGATGCTTCCTAAAGCCCTCTTGACTTCATATTCCAGGATGTCTGGCTCTAGGTCAGTGACCACACCATCGTGATTATCTGGGTCATGATCTTTTTTTGCACACTTCTTCCGTGTATTCTTGCCACCTCTTCTTAATATCTTCTGCTTCTGTTAAGTCCATACCATTTCTGTCCTTTATTGAGCCTATCTTTGCATGAAATGTTGCCTTGGTATCTCTAATTTTCTTGAAGAGATCTCTAGTCTTTCCCATTATATTGTTTTCCTCTATTTCTTTGCACTGATCACTGAAGAAGGCTTTCTTATCTCTCCTTGCTATTCTTTGGAACTTTGCATTCAAATGGGTGTATCTTTCCTTTTCTCCTTTGCTTTTTGCTTCTCTTCTTTTCACAGCTATTTGTAAGGCCTCCTCAGACAGCCATTGTGTTTTTTTTTTTTGCATTTCTTCGATCAGTCTACCAAGGCAATAGAAATAAAAGCAAAAATAAACAAATAGGACCTAATCAAACTTACAAGCTTCTGTACAGCAACGGAAACCATAAATAAAACTAAAAGATAGCCTATGGACTTAGAGAAAATATTTGCAAATTATGCAACTGACAAGGGCTTGATTTCCAAAATATACAAACAGTTCATATAAATCAACAACAACAAAAAACCCAATCAAAAAATGGGCACAGGACCTAAACAGATATTTCTCCAAAGAAGACACACAGATTGCAAACAAATAAAAAGATGCTCAACATCATTAATTATTAAGAAAAATGCAAATCAAAACTACAATGACCACCATCAAAAAGGCTGTATATTACAAATGCTAGAGAGGGTATGAAGAAAAGGGAACCCTCTTACACTGTTGGGAGGAATGTAAGTTGGTGCAGCTACTATGGAAAACAGTATGGAGTTCCTCAGAAAAATAAAAATAGAATTACCATACGATTCAGCAATCCCACTCTTAGATATCTACCCAGACAAAACTGTAATTTGAAAAGATACATGCACCCCTATGCTCATAGCCGCACTATTCAGGGCAACCAAGACATGGAAACAATCTAAACGTCCATTGACAGATGAATGGATAAAGAAGATGTGGTGCATAATACAATGGAATTCTACCATTAAAAAAAAAATGAAATGATGCTGTTTTCAGTAATGTGGATGGACTAGAAATCATCATACTAAATAATTCATGAAAAAAGACCAATAGCATATGACATCACTCATGTGCAGATTCTAGAATAAGATGCGGGGTGGGAAAGAGAGGGACTGGGAGTTTAGGGTTAGCAGATGCAAACTATTATACATAGGATGGATGAACAAGGGTCTACTCATAGCACAGGGAACTGCATTCCATATTCTCTGGTAAACCATCATGGAAAAGATGATGAAAAATAATATATATATATCTTGAATTTCCTGATGTTCAAGCTGGTTTTAGAAAAGGCAGAGGAACCAGAGATCAAATTGCCAACATCCGCTGGATCATGGAAAAAGCAAGAGAGTTCCAGAAAAACAGCTATTTCTGCTTTATTGACTATGCCAAAGCCTTTGACTGTGTGGATCACAATA
>SJYT01010544.1:28503-142169 GCA_006410635.1 Cephalophus harveyi | reverse complement strand
GAATTGTTATTCTCATATTAACAGAAGTTCTGTGCCACTATTTGAAAATCAGAGTTTACCTTTTATCTTTAAGAAATCAGTAGTTCTTTTTGCTTAATTTCTATCTCAAATTATAATCTTTTATTAATTATCAATAATGCCATAGTGGTCCCATAACGGACATTATGACAAGCACAATTAAGAAATAAGCAGCAGGAAGAACACATAAGTTACTAAAATCAAAGATTCTGCTTTCATATAAATGTCTTGCAGAAAAAAAAACAAAGAACTCTTAGATCAAAGTCAATGTTGCATCCAAAACTAACATTTCAAACTTCAAGCAGGTGGTATAGCAATATGCCAATAAAAGCACATATGGAAGAACGCAAACTGAACCAAGGGGTGTAGCAAAAAAAAAGTATAAACTGATTTTTTTTAAGTGTAGGACAAGCCACCATATGGAATCAGTATTCATTCATGGGTAATTTTTTAAAATAATGAATTGACTTGTTTTTTTTTTAAACTGGGGAAGCTAAAGGAGTACAGTGATGAACTTACAGTTGTAAAGGGGAAGTAGAAGGAGCCAGGACCAGTATTCCTACCAGCACCGCTACAGCCAGTTCTTGATATTTCCTAGACTGGTTGTAGTGTCAGACACTAGAATGTGGATTACATTTTTTTTCCAATCAGTGTCTTCAACTAACATGAAAAAATTAAATCAATGAGGATGTCATATACTTCACAAACTGCAATACAGAATATTTGGATCCATTTAAGGATGGTTCATTTTGTTAATAAATGTCTAGAACACAAGAGGACAATGTGTTACTCAGTGCTCCTAAAATTCCAATTACATACTGTCATTGATTTTCAAACAAGAAGGTATTTACTTAACACGTAGAAAGAAGTTATTTTTCTCTTTTCTCTACATTGGAGAAGGCAATGGCAGCCCACTCCAGTACTCTTGCCTGGAAAATCCCATGCGCGGAGGAGCCTGGTAGACTACAGTCCATGGGGTCGTGAAGAGTCGGACATGACTGAGCGACCTCACTTTCACTTTTCACTTTCATGCATTGGAGAAGGAAATGGCAACCCACTCCAGTGTTCTTGCCTGGAGAGTCCCAGGGATGGCAGAGCCTGGTGGGCTGCTCTCTATGGGGTTGCACAGAGTCGGACACGACTGAAGCGACTTAGCAGCTGCAGCAGCACCAATAAGTTTGAAAAATGAATTTCACCTTTCAAAGATTGAGGAGCTGAATGGGTTTTTTGTTTTGTTTTCATTCTTTGTGCTGCCTAAAACAACTTGATGGCTCAATTTACTTATCAGATTTTCTTTCAACATTTTATGTCTAATCTGATACTTTCAGGAAGGCTGCATATGGGCTTTATTATCACATCTGTGCCATATTAGAACTAGAGAGAGAAAAGTGAAGATTGGCTCATTCTAGTTCTTATCATCAATATCATAATGCAGAGTTTAATTTAAAAAATGTAAATGTCTACACTAAGTATAGCTTTTCTCCATCTTTTATATTTGGTTTCAAGTGTTTAACGAGTTTATTCTTTTCCAAATTAAAGCAAAAACCACTCAAATGCACTAAGAGTTTATAAGATGGTCAGTATAATTCACTCATTTCCAGATAAGAAAACTGACAACCAAAAAAAAAAAAAAAAAGCCACCTGCCTAATAGGAGCAGAGCCTAAAACAGAATCCAGGTCACCAGCATCCCTCCTACTCCACTGTGGTCATTACACACCACAATATTTAGCATCGGAGCTAAGTCACATTCAGGTGTCTAGTAGCCACAAGCTAAAATCAACTGTGGGCCTAAGTATCCTCTGCCTTTTCATGAAAACCAAAAACAATAGGCAGAATGAGGATACCCAAAGACATGAGAGGTACAACTAACCCATCAGAAAACTGTCTCCAGGTTTGGGTATTTATATGTCAAAAATGAGTCACAGTGATCTCGTGGGAGTTTTTTGCCAGACAGACTTCCTAGAAAAACCTGCCGTGGTCTCTCTCTTCTTTGCCCTACATGCATGCTAGGTTGCTTCAGTTGTGTCTGACTCTTTGTGACCCCATGGACTGTAGCCCCCCACGCTCCTCCGTCCAAGGGATTCTCCAGGCAAGAACACTAGATTGTGTTACCATGCCCTCGTCCAGGGGATCACCCCAACCTAGGGATCAAACCCGAGTCTCTTAACACCTCCTTCACTGTCAGGAGGGTTCTTTACCACTAGCGCTGCCTGGGAAGCCCTGCACTCAACTGGATTTTGATGGAAATCAAAGTCACAATGAGGCACGCACGCAGTCAAGAGCAGCTTCTCCCTCCTCCTGGAGGATGGTGGCCTGTCTCATGCACACTGCCGGCAGCCACCTGGTGGAGCTGCAATACATCATTTTTTAAGAGACAAATACTAGGTGATTAATTGCTGGGTCTGTTACTACAAATGGTTTCACAGCTTAAAACAGTTAATTCGTAATGCTTTTAGATGAGAAGTTAAATGTCAAATCGGTTCCAGTAGCAGGTATAAAAGTTTCCCCCAGCTTTAAGCACAGTATAAATCTCCCTCCCTGGTTGAGAAACTTACGTAGCCATCATTTCTCCAGAAGCTCCTACTTATTTCTCACTTTGGGGGGAATTTATTTCCCCTATAGTCCCTCCCTGACCACACCGGAAGTCAGTGAAGAGATTCAAGAGTTAAAGAGAACTGTAAGCCAAAGAAGTTTCAGGCCAGCAACTCAAAGACTCCTTCTTCTTCTTCTTGCCCCTCTGTGTACTACTTCCCATCTTTTCTGAGGTTCCTTCCCTCAGAAAAAAGTATAAATTTGAAAAGGAATCATGAAAGAAAGGAGGCAAGTAGCTTTCTGTGGTTTAGAATCAATAAGAGGTTAATATTCTCTTTATTGTGAACTAAGAAGCAGACTGAAGATCCAAGGCAAATTTCCCAAAGAGCACAAATATCCAATTTCAAACATACATACATATAAATATAACCTTTACCTTGCTCCTTTTCTATCTACTCCAGCCAAAAAAGACCAAATCAGTGCACTCAAGCAACTGATACTCTTTTAGATTATTCCTATCTCCTTCAGTCGGACAATTAAAGACACTTTTAATACCAGTAGAATTAACGGGCACTTAATTAATCATGATATTCTTTGCGAAGAGTCATCCAGTAGTTAAATCATATTTTCTACGCCTTGAGGGAAGTGATAGTTACCATTTCAAGCCAAGATGATCCTTCCAGAAAGCAGTACTCTTCTGAGAATACAGTTAGTTTTATTCTTCCTCAAAGACCTGAAACTGCCTTTGCAGCTGAAGACTGCAACCTCTACCCCCAACACCAGTGTCCTTCATGGTACACACTACTCTGGGGACCCACAGTTGCTTCCCTTTCCCTTTGAGATGACAGTACTACTAACCTGAAAAGGCCAGGAAAAGGAGACAGCACAGACCTAGGGTCAGAGGGACCTGTATCTGAATGCCAGCTCTGGGTGAGAACGACAAATTAACCTCTCTGTGTGTCAGCTCCTTGCCTGCAACAGGAGACAAAAACACTCCTCAAAGGGCACCTTGAAGATTAAATAAAATGATGCACAAGAAGCCCAGGTGGGCACCGGGCACAGAGCAGGCCCTCAGTCAAGTCCAAGTCCTGCTCCTCAGCTCAGCTCCTGCACACGTGAGCGCACTCCTGACTCTAGCAGGACAAGTCACGCCGCCCCGAGGGAGTGGGTAAGAAACACTAGTTAGGAGATAACCACCTCCCGGAAGCCGCCCGGGCCCCTCCCTCCCCACAGCCAGCCTTCCTGGATTTTTCTTCTCCACTGTTACTGTGCAGACTGAGACAGAAGAGAAAGCAATTAGGAAAATTAGAGGAGGCAGCGGAGTCAGACGTCAGCTGAAGGGGAAAGCAACCATCGTGATAGAAAAGAATTGAGTAAAATGTGATTCGGGAACATATATGACAGCCAGGGTTTTCATTAACTAGAGAGAAGGAGAGCCAGAAATCTTTAAAAAATCATAATGGCTCCGAGCTGTTGCAACTAGTGACCATTTCATAACCACAGTTTCATGAGAACGTTTTATAAGGTGGGTGCTGCTCTGTCAAAAACTCTGTGGCCGTCATTAACTACCAGATGATTCCCCAGTCACTAGGAGTAGCTCATACTGCTGCAGTGGAAAGGGCCTTTGGAGCCTGTGTGCCATTTAAAGGTTAAAACTGCAAGGTTAGGGCCGGGACTTTACAGAGACAAATGTCGGGAAATTCTTATCTGTGATTCTCTGAGTAATCATCCTGCAGCCTCCTGGTGCCCATAAATGCAACATCTGTCTGCGTGTAGGAGAGAGCTCCATCAGTGGAGCAGTAGTGAGTGACTGAGAGGAGGAACTGGACTGAGTTAGAGCAATACATGCCTGCTTTACCCAGAGAACAGCAATTCTGGTTTGCTCACAACACTTAATTACCTCTCCCTCACACACTCCTCTCTGGTCACTCTCGAAAGTCCCATTTCCATATGCTTTGGGGCTTTCTGTATCACAGCGGAAGTTTTAAAAGTTGAAGCAGAGGAAACCCAACTCTGTCCTCCTCCTTTTCCTTAAGTTCACTTTCTTCTAATACCCATCTGGAAATGGTTACCACATCTTCAGGTTAAAATAACTGGGACAGTTAGCGAGTTTGGGATGGACATGTCCACAATGCTATATTTAAAATGGATAACCAACAAGGACCTATGCTATAGCACAGGAAACTCTGCCCAATGTTATGTTGCAGCCTGGATGGGACAGCAGCTTGGGGGAGAATGGATACATATGTATGGCTGAGACCCTTTGCTGTCCAACTGAAACTATCACAACATCATTTATCAGCTACACCCCAATATAAAATTTAAAAGTTAAAAAAAAAAAAAAAACTGGGGGTGGGGTGTCTCTGCTTGCCCATGAAAGAGCAATATGCACAAAAGAACATAAAGAAGTTGGCAGGTAGGGGAGAGAGATTATGGAGAAGTGCCTTAGGAGCACCAAGGAAGAACCACCAGCCTCTAAGTTTCATGGGCTTCTTGCAAAGACCACTTTATCAATCCCAGTGGCACAGCTGACAGACAATTCCTACTTATAGTTGGGGAAAGGAGGGGACTTCTCTGAATTCCACTCCTATTCTCATAGTTTGAGATACAAAAGCAGTGATTCTTTACTGGGAGATGATCTTGTCTCCCAGGGGACGTGTCAACACCTGGAGACATTTTTGGCTGTCACAACTAGGGAGAGCTACTGGCACCTAGTGGGCAGAGGCCAGGAATACACCGCACAGAACAGCCCCACACAACAGGGACCTGCTCGGTCCAAAATGTCAACACTGCTAATGTTCAGAAACCCTAATTTAAAGCAAAAGAACCTGTGGCTCTGACTTAACTGTATTCATGAAACAAAACAGAAGTTGTGGAATGCACAGCTGGTTTTATTCTTTCTTACAGAACTGAAGCGAGCCCTTTTACAGCCAGGCACAATAACCTCCCACCACAGACATAAATGCCATTCATTTGCATCTGATCAAAAACCTATCTTAAAAGTATTCTTTAATTCTTTTAACCGTAAAAAACACCTGGCAATTAATCTTAGATGTTTTGAAACTAATTTATAAGTGGTGGTTTTCTGAAGAACACATAAGCCTGAACAGGACAATTATGAGATGAAAATAATTTTTATACTCAAATGGTAATTTTCATAAACAAATCAGCATCACGTAATAAAACCTCACACCAAAAATACTAATGTCAGCTCAAGCTGACAAGAGAATCTGCAGCAGATGTTAACTTATTCTGAAAGAAGGTAAACATATTTGAGATGAACCTCCCAAAACAGAATAAATTCAATGAAGAACATTTATTCTGTAGTCCTGGTATGCATGCATTGAAAATAAGCTTGGTCCAATGAAAAACATTACAAAGGTAACAGACCCAACATCCCAGTACCCCAAAGTTTCTTCAAAACAGGTTAAAATCATAACTGGACAACACACAGTCAAAGGATCATAGAAAAAGAAAACCAAGATATCAGTAAATTGGACTTCATCAAAACTTAAAATTTCTGCATTTCAAGATACCATCAAGAAAACCAAACGATAAGCCACAGAATGGGAGAAGATAGTCACAAATTACATACATGAGAAGGAATTTGTATCTAGCATACATAAAATACTTACAAATTCATTAATAAGAAGATAAAAGTTTTTTTAATGGGAAAAAAGAAAGATATGGAAACAACCCAAGTGCCCATCAACAGACAACTGGCTTACAAAGATGGAGTATATAGATAAAATGGAATATTACTCAGCCATAAAAAAGAATGAAATATTGCCATTTGCAGCAGCATAGACGGGCCTAGAGAATATTACACTCAGTGAAACCAGAGGAAGACAAATATTATACAATATAACTTATATGTGGACTCAAAACATAATAAAAAAAAATCTATATACAAAACAGAAATAGACTCACAGACATAGAAAACAAACATGGTTACCAAAGCAGGGAGAGGGGAGAGAAATTAGGAGTACAGGATTGACAGATACAAACTACTATACATAAAATAGGTAAGCAACAAGATAGCACAGGGAATTATATTCAATATCTTATAATAACCTATAATGGAAAATTATCTGAAATATATATATCTATATAACTGAATCACTTTGCTGTTTAACACAACACTGTATTGTAATTCAGCTATACTTCAATTTTTTTTTAATGAGCCAAAGATCTGAATAAACTTTTGACCAAAGATATATGAATGGACTATATACACATGAAAAGATTCTCAACATCGTCAGTTACTAAGAAAATGCAAATTAAAACCACAATGAGACACTACCTCACTCCCACTAGAATGAAATTGAAAATACAAACAAACACAGCTGTTGTCAAAAATGTGGAGAAACTGAAACTCTCATACATTTTCCCCAGTGGCTCAGAGGTAAAGAATCTGCCTGTAATGCAGGAGATGTGGGTTGATCCCTAGGTCAGGAAGATCCCTGCAGAAGGAAATGGCAACCCATTCCAGTCATCGTGCCTGGGAAATCCCACAGATTGAGAAACCTAGCAGGCTGCAATCCCTGGGCTCGCAAAAGTCGAACACGGCTAGGAGATTAAACAACACACACATTGCTGATGGGAAAGGTAAAATGGCACCGCCACTCTGGAAAAGTCCAGCCGTTTCATAAAAAAATACAACAGTTTCTTAGAAAGTCCACAATGGCATTCATATTACTATTCATAGCACTTGTCCATAATAGCCAAAAACTGGAAGCAACCGAATGCCTATCAACTGATGAATAGGTAAACAAAATCTGACCTAGTCATACAATGGAATACCAAGTACATGCTGCAACAGGGATGAATCTCAAAAACATCAAGCTAAGTCAAAGAAGCCAGGCACAAACGATCACGTACTGTATGATTCCTTTTATATAAAATGTCCAGAAAGGGCAACTGTATAGTGGTGGGAGGTATATTAGTGGCTGCCCAGAGCTGGGAATGAGGAATGACTGCTAACAGTTAGGCTTTCTTCTAGGATGACAGGAATGGCCTACACTTAAAAACAGGTGGATTTTATAGCATTTAAAGTACACCCCAATAAAGGGGCTTGGAAGAAAATCATGGAAACTGGCAGATAATGCTCTCACTTTATGGATAAGGTAGGTGACTGAGGCACAGGATTTAGACGCTGAGAACAATGACAGCACATGCAAAGACAGTTAAGTATCTGTGGGATGAAAAATTAACTTGCTTAAAGTCAGGTAGCTAGGAAGTGGGTAGAACTCAGCGCTCAATTCACAAATGTTTTCCCCACAAAAGCCCTAAAAACCCCAGCAGAATTCAGATAGAATGGTAATTCTCTTATGTCAGCCTAAGTGTTATTACCAAATGATCCTGCTCATTTTTCTGCTCTGAGCATACTGATTTTGATTCAGGTACGATACTACTTTACCTCTGTGTAGAACCAGCTTTCAGGTCTATGTACAAAATTAAACCCTAAATAGGTCATTTGTTACTGAACCTGAAACATCACAAAGGCTCTTTAAGAGTTCCACAACAATCCTCTCTGTCTTAATATACCTTAGTCTTGCTTCTTAGATAAGTAATTATCAGGGAAATGTTTGTGCACTGGCTCCAACATAAATACAATGTCATGTCCAGGATTCTCATTCTTGCCAGACATATTTATAACAATTTTCATACTTATAGCTTTAAAAAAAAAAAAGGTTTCATATCAGATTTCATTATTTATTGAGTGTCACTATTTGCTAAAAAATTATTCAGGGCAAAAGGTAGCAAGTTGTTTAAATCAAATGACCACTGCATATCTTCTGGACGTTTTTACCTTTTGCTGCACAAAAATAAGCCATTGAGTGGCCCAGAAAGAAAGGTCTGAGTTTTGACACACTCAGCCTTCCAGGATGATGCAGTACTCTCAGTATCATGAACGGTTTTGTGCACCACGGTCTGATGTGCAACACTTCCCCACTGCTGTTCTCCTCCTGCTCCCTAACCGCCGTTACTGGGAAGACAAACACCTTATAATCATTTAACTCATCGACAATGGCTATAGGATTAGTCAAACACTTCATACAAATTCTCTACTCAATGGATTAAAAAAACAAATTGGACAACAACAGAGGCATTTTCATTTATTATTTAACTCACCATAGTTCATCTACTAAGGCTACAACTATCACAAAAGAAAAGGTATAAACTTATTTTGAACCATAAAAGTTCTCAATGTAGTAGTAAAATCTTCTGTCATTTCTCCTGTCCCTCAATTCACCTTGAAGACAAGCAGCTCTGGTCACCAGAAAGTTCGTATTTCATACACACAAAAGATAGAATTGAATCTTGTCTCCCCCAACTTTTATGACCTAAACAAACTTAGAAAATCACAATCTCTTTGAGCTTTAATTTTACATACACCTATACACTCACAGAGACACACAGAAAGATAATAGAACGTGTTTTAAGCCCCTTTAAGTCTGGAGAGGATGTGAACTTGTATTTAATCTTAAGGTTGATAACTTAATATTCCTCATTCAATAAAGATAAAAATCTTGAGCCTTCTTTTAATGTTATTTGAAAATTAAATATATTAAGTATTATAGTTGAAAACAAATCAAAGTTCCTCCACTACCATTTGAAATCATCCTCATGGTAAATTTTTCTGCCCCAATCTATCTTCCTTTGAGGAAAATACAGACTTGGAAATACACAATCCAATCAAAGGCAGAGTTCTCCTACCACAACAAAATAAGCAACTTTGTTTAAGCAAAAATTATTACTTATTCCCAGAGTAAACTAAAAGGCTCCATTCAGAATACCTCAAGCTGCTACAGAAAAACCCAAATTAGAAGTCACAAGTTCCTATCCCTATTCTGTTGCTAGATAACGTTGGCTAAGTTGTATAATAGCCCCTACCCTGAATTAGGAATGTTCTCTTTAGTAAATTACTTTAAGATCTTTTGTAAACTGTAGGAGTCTGACAGACCTAGAACAAACTCCCAGCTTCACAGAATGAATGCTTCCGAATGCAGCAGTGGGCAGTCTGATGGCCAGCTTTGCCTGTGTAATTCCCCAAAGTCTAGTTTATCCATCTTATAATTGAGCTACCTGGCTCCACAGCTGTAGAAACCTGAGGACCAGCAGATTGTTTCCACGGGTAAAAATGCATCTGAATTCCAAAACAAAATGTCAGATTCTTTACTACAAGTGAAGTGTCTACTGCAACTTTAAAATGGGGCTTGATTTTTCAGTTTTCAAAAGATAAACATGAAAAATAAGTATTATATAAACTTTGATCTGTGTTTGATGTTTTTGAACTGTGGTGCTGGAGAAGACTCTTCAGAGTCCTTTGGACTGCAAGGAGATCCAACCAGTCAATCATCAAGGAGATCAGTCCTGAATATTCACTAGAAGGACTGAGGCTGAAGCTGAAACTCCAATACTTTGGCCACCTGATGCGAAGAACTGACTCATTGGAAAAGACCCTGATGCTGGGAAAGATTAAAGGCAGGAGGAGAAGAGGACGACAGAGGATGAGATGGTTGGATGGCATCACTAACTCAATAGACATGAGTTCAAGCAAGCTCCGGCAGATGGTGATGGACAGGGAAGCCTGGCATGCTGCAGTCCATGGGGTCGCAAAGAGTTGACGATGACTAAGCGACTGAACTGAATTATAGAATCTAACATAAAAATAACCAATACTTAGAATTTCACATTTAGAAGGGATGCTGTTAGACATTATCTGGAACAACCCTTTAATTTTAATGTTAATTTTATATATCAGAACTAATATATACAATGGGTGTACTATGGGTTCCCTCAATTGAGGGGAAAAAAAATCCAGACACTGTTAAAGACTATTAGGCATGCACATACTCTATCTAAAATACAGACACTTTGGGCAATTTTTTTTTTCCCTTCACTCAGAATTAAGACTTCAACCATTCTAAATGGAAATGCCGGCATATTTTAAAACCTTCTTTTAATCTTCTCTCTTCAATGCCACCACCTTAAATTTAAATAGTTCTGATTGCTGAGGAATTTCAACATATTTCATTTGCACAGCCCATGCACTCAAATCCTGAAAGAGAACATATCCTCCACACTTGGTACTTCAGCAATCTAGGCAACTCACCAAGTGCTTCTGAGCCACAGTTTCTTCATTTGTAAAATTCAAATTTTCTGACTTTGTTAATTCACAGGGATACAAGAACCAAACTGAATTATGTGAAAACATGTTTGGGAAGAGTATTGATATACATTAAAATGCTTGATTTTAAAATTTCCAAATTCCCACATTTCACAGGAAGAAAAAAATTTTGCTCCAAAAGTTTAGGTGTAGAACCTAAATGGCTTACAGTTGCTAAATATGCATTACATATACTAAAACCAAATGGGATTTTTCTATCGAAAGTTTCCTCTAGGAAAGTTGAATAAGATGTTAAGACTTAGGTATCTACTAATAGATTTAATATTTTTCACAGGTGGAGCACGCACTTTGACCACCTCCTTCCTGAAGACAGGGACAGTCTCTTAGCCATCATTTTAGCTACAGTAACTGGCTTCCCTGGTGGTTCAGTGGTAAAGAATCTACCTGCCAGTGTAGGAGACACCGGTTGGACCCCTAGATCGGAAAGATTCCCTGGATAAGGAAACGGCAACGCACCCCAGTATTCTTCCTTGAGAAATGCCATGGACAGAGGAGCCTGGCGGGCTGCAGTCCATGGGGTCGCAAAAAAGTCAGACACGGTTTAGTGACTAAACAACAAACTGGCACACAGACTAGCTCTGTTCTTCATATCAGAATACACTTTCCAGAATAAAAGTAAAATGTTCGTATAAACATATGTGAGGTGCAAAGAGGTCTGGCCTGTGGGTACAGACACTTGCTCTCACACCACATATAGCCTTGTACAAGCATCAGGAACCTTCACTCCCCTTTAAAAATCTAAAAGGGTAATGCCCCTTTTATCTGAGGTCAGATGCCTACCCAGAAAACTGCACATAAGGCCCCTGAGTGACAAAATGAAAAAAGCTTCTCACAAAGTCCATACTTTACCCATAGTGGCGGCATACTGATTTTTATTTCATGAATACTTATAATAAACTTGGTTATTTGGTTAAGAAATATTTCCCATTGTTGGTTAAAAGCAATGCATTAGATCAAATGTTGAAGGAAAGAAACCGGAGAAATCCTAAATGTTCTGCTTCCTAATGCATGGAAGCAAGCCAGATCTTCCCAAAAAGGTAAATTCAGAATCAGTCCAAAACCATACTATGGCTTAATGTCACTGAACACTTAACAAAAGTCATTCATTATGGTAGTCTCCAACTTTTATGCCAAACTTAGATTCAAACTGTGATGATTCCATCTTTAATTATGATAAAACAGAATCAAAACTCAGCAAATACTACATTCTAATGTTACCATGGTTACCCAAATCATTAACCTGGGTAAAATCTCTCTTTTATGGTTCACTTTTCCTTACTCAACTAATCTCTTCATTAATTGTTCTTATTTTTCACTATAAAACATTAATGGAACCACAAAGGAAAGGTTATCTAACTTTAACCAACATAGAAGCTATCCAAGAAACATTTTATATACAGAAATAAAGTGGATTGTTTTACAGGATTTATTTCATTTCCAATGATGCTAATATATTTTAAAGTACAGTATTACCATTCACCAACTATAGGTAATCAGCTCCTTCAAGAAATGACTGTGTCTGCAAATTCTTAAACTGCTAGGGGAAACACCAACTGAAACTGCCTGCCCTGGGCAGGCAAGATAGTACCACTTGCAAGCTTATCTTAGGACGGCAGGTCCTGATAAGGAATGCATAACTAACAAAATATCACCAACTGGAAGAATTGAGGAAAGGACAAGAGAGGAGACTCCAGTCCATATGTCCTACCAACCTCCCAGAATCCTCCTCGCTGGAAGCCATCTTCACTAAGCCATGCACTCGCCACCGGGAAGGACACTAAGTCAGAAAGACTGGCCAGAGAAGCTGGAAACTAATTCCATTCCCATGAAACACAAGACTATGAGCCACGTGGCAAAGCTGCTCTGCTGCCTCCCCTTACCCTGCTGCTCTCTGCCCAGGTGCCCCTTCCCAATAAAGTCTGTAGAGTTGTCGGCATGTGTGTCTCCTCTGACAATTCCTTTTTCTGAGTGTTAGACAAGAGCCCACTCTCGGGCCCTGGAAGGGGACCCCTTCCTGCAACGAAAGCACGTGATAGCCACGAGAAAACTTAATACTTTCAAGACTGACTTTGAAAGGACTTTAATGGAAATAAAAATGCATATAATTCTTTTGGGAAGTTAAATACACCAAGAAGCTTAAGAATTCTGAGCAAACTCTAATACGTTCTCTAGATGTAATATACAATGAAAATTAACTTACAATGTAATGATAAGTTTTTACAAATGAAAAATATGAAATATTATATGAAAATATAAGTATATTTATATAAATATATATATAAATCATATGCCTTAAATGTTATAAATACATAACTTCATACATTTATATAAATATATTTAATATTTCAGATACAATATTTGAATTTTTATATGTAAAATTAAAATATAACATGCTATATATAAAATGTTAAAACTATTATAAAATATCAAGATAAAAATTGTATATATATTGGAAATGCAATTACCAATTTTAAAAATCTGTGCATTGGGGGGAAAAAAACTGGAAGTAAATGGACAGGAATGTTAACACAGTATTTGTGTTTGGGTGATGAGACCCTGGCTGACATTTTCTTTTCTCCATTATGCTAAATCTTATTTAATGGACTATGCACTACTTTTACAATAAAACAATTTTTAAAAAGAAAGGAAATAAATGAGAAGAAGCACTGCTGAGAGGTAAGGAAATGGCATAATTAAAGCAGCTGGTTACCACTTAGTGTATAATTAAACTTCTACTCTGGCAAGGAACTTTTTAGGTGATCACAAATGATAACTAAGTTACATAGTATTTGTGCTGGAGAGACACCCTGCCTAATTCTGTCATTTGACCAGTACAAGGAAAAGTTACATTTATATAATGCTTTATAGTTTACCAAATGCTTTCAAAATGTCACATCATCTATCCTTCAAAGAATCCCGTGAGGTAGATTCATATGCCCCATTTCAGGGCTTCCCAAGTGGCGCTAGTGGTAAAGAACCTGTCTGCCAATGCAGGAGACCTAAGAGACGCGGGTTCGACCCTTGGGTCGGGAACCTGGATCTTCGCAACCCACTTCAGTATTCTTGCCTGGAGAATCCCATGGAAAGAAGAGCCTGGCGAGCTACAGTCCATGGGGTCGCAAGGAGTCGGACACGACTGAAGCAACTTAGCCCGCCCCACTTTCAGGATCAGGAAACCGAGGGCTAGAGAGATAATGTGCTTTATTAACAGTATTTACCATTTACCGACTGATCACTCAAAGTGTTGAGCACAACAGTCATGTGAAAATTATCACCACTTTACAGATCAGAAAACTGAAGAGCATAGGTTACAGCTGAGAGTCATCGTTCCGACTGGAAGCCACAATTTGAAACAGAGGAGTCTTGAGTTATAATCAACTTTGCGGAGTCTCAGTGGAAGGGTCGAGCCCAAAACCCTATGCTCTCTCTACTCCACTGGTCCCCCCTCCTCGCCTACGATTCTTTGAAGAGTGACTTAGGTTGACAACCACTATGAGGGTCTAGAGGGAAAATACTAGGTCCAATAATAACCAAAAACTAATGCTGGCGGAGGGCCTCATCTCAGGAGGAAGGCAAGGCAGTGAATAACTCAGTGGAGGGGGCAAGTTTAACAAGTCTTAACATATACACATGGGGCGGGGGGGTGCAGAGGAACCACACTCTCTACTTCAAGAGCAGGCATGACAACATAAATCACGAATCCTGCACCTGACGGTCGCGTTCACAAGTTCAATTCCCAGAGAGCCTTTTCTGTTCACCTCAACGGCTCCCCGCCGACAACCCCTGGGTTGAGGTCCTACTTAACAGAAAACGCTGGAACAAATCCCATGGTGGGCCAGGCAGAGACAGAGAAGCAACGAGTACTGTAGCTAACAGTGGACACCTGGGGGACTAGGCACCATGACCACATCCGCGGGGCACCCAAGGGGCCTGGGGCCACCACCGAGGGGAGGAAGAGTCCAGGGCTCGCGGCGAGGACCGAGGCCCCGAGAGAGACCGCGGTGCTGGGACTGCCCCCTGCCGAGGCTCGTACTGGGGCTTGGAGGTCGGCCCAGGAGCCTCGCTACTCACGTTGCACTAGCCGGTCTGCGGAGAAGGTGGAGGAGCAGCTGGTAACGAGCGCGCAGGGGACGCCTGCAGCCATCGCTGCGCCCGCGAACCGGTTCCTTCCCGGAGCCACTTCCGCCTCGGGCGATACCACGGCCGCCGGCGCGCGGGGGAGACGCGCAAGAAAGGCGCGTCTCAGAAGGCACGGCCTCCTCCTTTGCCCCCTCTTCCGTTCCCGGCGTGGACCAGGCTGGGCTTCGCGTGGCGTTGCCATGGGGACGAGCTCCCTCCGCGGCAAGTTCCCGAGTCTGGAGACCCCGCCTTCCTGGGGAGGGATTCTCGCCGGGCCGTAGGCATGGCCCAGGAGAAGGAAAACCAAGACCCCGTCGGATCTATCTTAATCCAGGTGGGAAACGGGCCTCTCCTAACCCTGTCCAGCTAGAACCCTTCGAGCGAGCGAGGCCCAGCAGAGCCTCTCCACTCACGCTTACCCGCTTAAAGCACCGCTTCTCAGATTGCCTCCAACACCACGGTTTAAAGAACTCCCAAGCGTGCCAACCTCGACCTCTCTCGCCAGCCTCACACAGGCCTCTTGAGCCTGACGATGGAGGTTGCGCGGTCGAAGCACGACCAATCCGTCTCTGGTAAAACTCCAGGACGATACACCCCTCTGGGACCTTTACTTTGGAAAAATCCGTGTTCCATTTAAATGTTATATTCTGAAAAGTTTGATCCTATGATGTAAGGAAGTGGAGGAGATACAAATCAGACACGTGTCTGGGCAGAAGTTGAAACAGATGAACTGCTTTCAATCTCCTGCATTGCAGGCGGATTCTTTACCAGCTGAGCTACAAGGGAAGCCCTGCTTTTCTTAAGTACCCCAATTTTTTTCGCTCTAAAAGTCCTTTGCATATAATGGATAAATCAGACACGTGTCTGGGCAGAAGTTGAAACAGATGAACTGCTTTCAATCTCCTGCATTGCAGGCGGATTCTTTACCAGCTGAGCTACAAGGGAAGCCCTGCTTTTCTTAAGTACCCCAATTTTTTTCGCTCTAAAAGTCCTTTGCATATAATGGAGTTCTGGGGATGGAATACACACCATGGTGATTACAGTTAATAATTCTGTATATTTGAAAGCGGCTGAGTAAATCTTACAAGTTCTCATCACAAGAAAAAAATTATAACTATATGTTGTGATGGATGTTAACTAGCCTTACTGTGGCAATCATTTAGCAATATGTACAACTATTGACTGATGTTGTCTATGTGAAGCTAATATAATGTTTATGTCAATTATATTGCAATAAAAAATAATAAAAATTCCTTACTTGGGAACAAGATAAAAGCTTGCTAATCAAGTTAAACTTTGAATGTGGAAAGGTGACAAAAAGCGCAGGAAAGTAACTTTCTCTAATCTGAGGGGGGAACATCAGGAAAGTTTTGATTTCTCAGTACAACTCAGTTTGTGACCGTTACACTCAGATTTTTAGGCGGATTCTTTACCAGCTGAGCTACAAGGGAAGCCCTGCTTTTCTTAAGTACCCCAATTTTTTTCGCTCTAAAAGTCCCTTGCATATAATGGATTTCTGGGGATGGAATGCACACCATGGTGATTACAGTTAATAATTCTGTATATTTGGCGGCTGAGTAAATCTTACAAGTTCTCATCACAAGAAAAAAGTTATAACTGTACGTGGTGATGGATGTTAACTAGCCTTACTGTGGCAATCATTTAGCAATACGTACAGCTATTGACTGATGTTGTCTATGTGAAGCTAATATAATGTTTATGTCAATTATATTGCAGTAAAAAATAATAAAAATTCCTTACTTGGGAACAAGATAAAAGCTTGCTAATCAAATTAAACTTTGAATGTGGAAAGGTGACAAAAAGCACAGGAAAGTAACTTTTTCTAATCTGAGGGGGGAACATCAGGAAAGTTTTGATTTCTCAGTACAACTCAGTTTGTGACCGTTACACTCAGATTTTTACTATTGACTGATGTTGTCTATGTGAAGCTAATATAATGTTTATGTCAATTATATTGCAATAAAAAATAATAAAAATTCCTTACTTGGGAACAAGATAAAAGCTTGCTAATCAAGTTAAACTTTGAATGTGGAAAGGTGACAAAAAGCGCAGGAAAGTAACTTTCTCTAATCTGAGGGGGGAACATCAGGAAAGTTTTGATTTCTCAGTACAACTCAGTTTGTGACCGTTACACTCAGATTTTTCCAGAATGTTGAAAGCACTACTTCCCCCCGCCCTACATTTATATGTGATGGTTCTGAAACGTTTTTGACATATCATCACCTTTATCTCATATATAGCTCTACTTGACTAAAAATTTGAAGTAATTTCCCTAAGGACTATCAGAACTCTACTCAAATATGCACTTGGTCTAATTTTTCTTCTGCCATGATTTGGTCCTCCCCTCTGGGAGACTTCTTTAAACCCCTAAACTCACCAATTTTATAGGCTTCCCCAATATGAATCATACCCAGATCTTCTTACCTCACCTTTTCTTATCCTTGCTTTCACCATCACCCTAGAATGAGTTTAGCCAAACTGCCAGGTGTGAGGGAAGAGTCTCCACAAGACCGCCCTCATTTAGACACCAGGCACAAGTTCAGGGGTCCCTAGAACTATCCTTAATTCAGACCAGCTGTCTACACTTTTGGAAGCCCCAACCATGTCACATTGGCTAATTTGCTAGAGCACTCACAAAACTCAGAAAAGCACTATGTTTATAATTACAGTGTTTTTTATAGCAAAAGAATAGAAATTAAAATCAACCAAGGGAAGAGAGGCTCAGGGCAGAGTCCAGAAGGGGTTCAAATGGAGCTTCCAGCCATTTTCTCCCAGTGGAGTCATAGAGAGCATTACCTCCTTTCAGTCATGATATGTGACAGCATATACAGATTATTGCCAACTAGGGAAGCTTTCCCAAGACTTTAATGTCCAGAGGTTTTATTGGAGCTCAGTCACAATGCCCATTTGGCTGACTTTAGTCTTCAGCCCTTCCCAGAGAGCAGACCAGTGATTTCAGTCTAATTCCTCTGGAGATTAGAACTGATACAGCATAGCTCAAAGTCCCCATCATAAACCCCATTCCCATCAAGCGGGATACTCCGGGGGCCTAGTGATCACTTCCCAGGGTCTAAGGGCAGAGGCTAGATCTCTCTTTGGGAAGAACTAGGAATAATCATATCTATGTTGATCAACACCCCTACTGGCTTGAAAGGGTTACTTTGTACACACTTAAGTGGAGGGTTATATAGAGAAAGAGAGGCCACCCCTTAATCTGATTATTGAATCTGATCTGTAAACACAGTGTAAAATTCTCCCTGATACAATGTAGAATATATATAATGAGGGGAAAAAATTAATATTATATGTAGTCATGAATGGATGTGAGAGATGGACTATAAAGAAAGCTAAGCTCTGAAGATTTGATGCTTTTGAACTGTGGTGTTAAAGAAGACTCTTGAGAGTCCCTTGGACTGCAAGCAGATCCAACCAGTCCATCCTAAAGGAAATCAGTCCTGAATATTCACTGGAAGGACTGATGCTGAAGCTGAAGCTCCAATACTTTGGCCATCTGATGTGAAGAACTGACTCATTTGAAAAGACCCTGATGCTGAGAAAGGTTGAAGGTGGGAGGAGAAGGGAACAACAAAGGATGAGATAGTTGGATGGCATCACCAACTCAATGGAATGAGTTTGAATAACTCCAGGAGTTGGTGATGGACAAGGAGGCCTGGTGTGCTGCAGTCCATGGGGTCACAAAGAATTGGACACGACTGAGCGACTGAACTGAACTGACTGAACTCTTATCAACCTCTTCTGTCTGGTTTGCCAGGAGTGTACACCATATAAAAAAAAAATGAGAATGACTCATTCAAGGTCTTATCTTTAGCTCTTATGTCAAAGTGTGATCCTAGGACTAGCAGAGAAATGGAATTATAAGACTGCTTTTGACAAAACTGAGTCTCGTTGCATGGCTCTTAAATTCTAGGAAATTCTCCAGTGGTCCAGTGGTTAAGATTCCTCATGCAAAGAGCCCAGGTTCAATCCCTGGTTGGGGAACTAAGATCCAACAAGTATCTTGGCATGGCAAAAGGCTAAAAAATAATTTAAATTGTAGAGCAATTTTTGTCTGCATTAAATCTTTTGAGAGCTTCTTATTAAGTAGCCCTGTCCCCAAACTGTCAAAATCTTTCTCCAAGTGGGAAATGTATGGAAAGCAATGTATTTGATGATCACAAAAATGATGGGTGACACATAAAATTTCAGTATGGGAGAGTGAATCTATTTGAAGAAAGAACAAAGATTTAGAACCTAATCTTTTTCTACCCAGATCTGGTGAAACATTTCCTACCGTAGTTGTCTCTGTTGCCGCTATACAAACAAATGTGCAGTTACTAAGAGGGAAGAAGACAGTACCTGGCTAGGAAAGTAAAAAGCTCTTGAGAAAGATTAAGAGAGTAATTCAAATCAGTGAATATTTACTAAGTGCCAGTTACATACAAAGTGTTTCACTAGGTTTTACCAATCAGGAGAAGAGAATTAACATTGGCTCGTGTCCTCCTCTGTGGCTGGCCCTGGACAAAGCACTTTACATCTTTTTAACTCATTTTATTCTTGCCACTGTGTTGAAAGGTGCTATTTATCCCCCTTTTACAGATAGGAACACTAAGGCTCTAAAAAAGTAAATTTGCCTATCTCAGTTTAGTAAAGAAGGAAATAGAATTCTAGCTTATAGCCATCTAATTCCAAAGCCTATATTAGTTCATTTACGCATGTATTGTCTCATTTTCATTCCATAAGAAGAGTAATTCTCTTGTTCCCCCTTGGTGAAGACACTAGAGGAAATGTGGATGGTGTGCACGGACATTGTGTGACTGGTAATAGAACAAGGAATCATGTTCATCTGCCTTTTACCGAGTTATTACTATTAGACTGTTACATATTATCTCACAACTCTATGAAAACATAATGATTCCTACAAAACGGATGAAGTAACCAGATTTTCAGTTCCCTGATAAATAATCCAGTGCTGTTTTCACTCCCTCCAGCAGTTGACAGGTATAATTTTAGAAGGATACATGAAGCTACAAATACTAGAGCTACAAGAAGGAAATTCGGTGCATTCCAAAGTTGAGCCAGAGGCTTCCCTGGTGGTCCAGTGGTTAAGAATCCTCCTGCCAATGCAGGGAACACGGGTTCAATCCCTGCTCTCGGGAGATCCCAAATGCCTTGTGGCAACTAAGCCTGTGAGCTACAACTACAGAGCCAGCTCTCTAGAGCCACAACTGTTGACGCCCTTGTGCCTAGCGCCTGTGCTCTGCAACAGGTCACCACGATGAGAAATCCATGAGCCACAGCTAGAGAAAAATGAAGACCCAGTGCAACCATAAATAAATAAATTTTCTTAAAAAGGAAAAAGTTAAACCACAAAATTATGGGCCTGGAAGTGGGCTTGCCCTTGAACTGCCTTTTTGTACTTTCCAAATGTCTTTAGACAATAGACTGTAAATAGCTTGCAGCAGTAATTTGGCCAAAAAAATCGAAAAAAGTATTAATACATCTTCATCCTTAGTGCCTATCAGCAAATAGTAGGTGTGTTCAAATTTCAATCTGTGAGCCCTGGAGGCTCAACATGATAATTTGTGCAGGGTACAAATGACCTGATCTGTCTGCCAGATTGTGCTGCTCATCAGTGAAAAGATGCAAATCTTTTGATCTTTCAAATACTTGGCTCCTTGGGAATGTTTGAGAGTAATTGATAACATAGGCTGGATCAATGTGTAGGTCCAGTTATACCAACAGAGAAAAAAAGGTAACTGTTTCAAAATGCCTTTAGCAACCCAATCTGCAGATTGTTATTGGTGTGACTATTGCTGAAACAGGTGTTGGGTTCATAAATTTGCATAGCAAAATGTTTCTCTTGTGGCAGCAGCCCATGCCATAATTGGTACCATCTGTATTTGTCTCTGGAAGTTTAGTTTCTAATATGAAGGCAGAGAATCTTACACTGTCTAATTTCATAATGCTCAGGTTACTCTGAGGGTGCTTGACTTCGGAGAAATGTTCATCATTTCTAAGGAAAATATGAACTGAAGGAAAATGTTCAAGTAATGACATGTTGCTTTTTCTTCATGGATTGTTTTCATTTCTGAGTACATAAAACAAAATTAAGGCCACACCTACAGAACTGCTTCTTCAGAGCACTGAGTGGGAAAGATCTAGCTAGAATGGAAAACCAACAGACCCTGTCAACATATTTATAATTCTCTTTTGACAGGCACTGTTTTCACTAGAACCTCTCTGTTCTGGAAGTTTTGTTTTTTCTTTTTAACCTCTCAATCAATCAGTAGAAATCAGAGTTTGGAATGAACTTTTTCTTATATCTGACTCAGCTTCTTTTCCACCAGAGAAAGCAGAAGGTATTTGGGTTGCAATTTTATCTTGGGTCTGTTTCTAATGGGGGAAGGATAAATAGAAAATTGTATGAAATCTTAATTTTTCAAACTCTGAAAGACAGCAACTGGAGCCATCTAATAAAGCACACCCTAGAACTATAAGCACAGTCTTTTCAGTGAACACCACCTTTAAATCAACTTCATTGTCTTTTGCAATTCAAGCAGATTGCAAACCTTTAAGCCAAGTAACTGTTTTAGGTGTAATATTTATGTATTCTTTTACATTTTTCTTTCTCTAGGTCCATGAAGATCTTTATGAATTAAGGGAGAAATTAACAAAATTCCCACTTGAGGGAAAAGGTGGGGCTCTAGACATTCAGAATCTTGAAACAGCCATCAAAAGGACTGAAATGGGGTTAAAAGTAAGTAGAGCTTTAGATATTAAATAAAATCCTGGAAGGAGACACAGATTCCTCCAGAAGAACTGTGCTTCTCACAGGCTCTGTGTAATTCTGGAACAGAGGGGACTTTGGTTGGTCATCAGTTTTCCCATCCTGTTCCTTTTTTAAGAATGGTGATTATTAGCTGATTGATTGATTTACATCCTGTCACATGCCACAAAGAATGTGAGATATGGATAATATATGATTATGCAGTAATTCATGACCTCTAAAATGTGGTTTGATAAAAAGAATTTATAATTTAAAAAAATAACTACTCTTAGCCCAACAGTATGCCTGACAGAAAAGGATTCATACCAACACATCGCAGAGAATTTCTAGTAGCATCACTGGGATTCTAAAAAATAAGAGTTTACTCTTCCTTAATAGCTTAAGTATTATAAGATTAAGTAATTTTTAAATATTATAACCTAGTACATAACACTGGAAATAGAAGTAAAGTAGATAGGAGGACTTCCCTGTGGTGGTCCAGTGGCTAAGACCGCAAGCTTCTAATGCAGGGGAGGCCTGGGTTCAATTACTGGTCAGGGTACAAGATCTCACAAGCTGTAACTAAGAGTTCACATGCCCCAACTAAAGATCCCACATGTTGCAATGAAGACCTGGCACAACCAAATAAATAATAAATAAATATTTTAAAAAATAGATAGGAATTTCATTATTATAGATGGACCTAAGGGCACAGGAGAATCCAATCTTCAGACTAGGATAACACTCATATACAAAACCAGGATCCATTAGCACGAGTTTCCAATAAAGACAGCCTCCATCGTCTAGACCTCTATCAGCATCTCTACTCTTACCTCCAACCTTCACTGTTCCATCTTACTGGCTTCCTAGCTCAGCTCCTGAGGCTGAGAGATGGGGTAATATGTTGTTGCCTCATCAGATTAGCATGCTGTTGTCCTATATAACGTGATGGTGAGAGGGCTGGACCCAGCTGGAGTCTTTGTAGTTGGCCATTTAAAATCATCTGTTACCTAAAGGCCAAACTCTTTCCTCAGATGCTTGCTTGAAGTCCTGGTAAGAGAAAGACATTACTCTGTGTCCACGGTACCAAGCAAGTTTCCCCGACCAAGTAGCAAACTGACTACTGTGCAGTTTCATTTGTGAAAAATGCTTCAGGTCACTTAAGCTTTGAGTCTCAACTGTTTATGATGCTTTTTGGGATAAAGTAATTTGGCCTTGAGATGCCTAATGATACCTTAGGCTTGTAATAAACATAGCACGTTATCTCTTTTGGCTTAATTACATCAGTCAGAGGGTTAACCTAATGAAATGGAGAAAATTAGGTGAGGATTTCCAGTCCACTCTAAATGGCCTAAACTTTAACTTTTCTGTAACAGATACACATCGAGAAGTATTTAAACGTTGTACACCAACATGTGTTAACCACTCCTATTGATTATAACTTATATTCTTCTCATGCTTCCAAATGGTAAGTAAAATAGCCATTTTAGGGTCTAAAATAAGTACAAAAAAAACAAACAACTTTTCTCACTGAGATGACTGTAAAGACAAAATTTCCTTTGCTTTGTTTATATCTATTCTAATTTCCATACAAGTTTTGCATATGAAGTTAATGGCAGAATTTAGACTTTAATAAAGTTATTCTATGTTATTTTTACTGCATTTTAATGCTTGACATCATGACAGTTATTTCAGGGTCCTAGTTTTGGTGTTACATCTTTTGTATTTTTAGTAAAGCATATCCCAAATTCAAGGGCTTCGCTGGTTGCTCAATGGAAAAGAATCTGCCTGTCAATGCAGGAGATGGATATTCAGTCCCTGGGTCAGGAAGATCCCTTGCAGAAGGAAATGGCAACCCACACTAGTATTCTTGCCTGGGAAATCCCATGGACAGAGGAGCCTGGCAGGTTACAGTCTATTGTGTCGCAAAAGAATCGGACACAACTTAGTAACTACACAACAACAACAACATGCCAAATTCAATTCCTATAGGAAATAGTTTAAAGCAAATCGATTTTACGCTATTTAGATCATCTGGAGCTTTCTTTACAGTTTTTAGCCCGTCATGTGTGGAAACAGCCTCAGACTTTATTTTTTTGGGCTCCAAAATCACTGCAGATGGTGACTACAGCCATGAAATTAAAAGACGCTTACTCCTTGGAAGAAAAGTTATGACCAATCTAGATAGTATATTCAAAAGCAGAGACATTACTTTGCCGACTAAGGTCCGTCTAGTCAAGGCTATGGTTTTTCCTGTGGTCATGTATGGATGTGAGAGTTGGACTGTGAAGAAGGCTGAGCACCAAAGAATTGATGCTTTTGAACTGTGGTGTTGGAGAAGACTCTTGAGAGTCCCTTGGACTGCAAGGAGATCCAACCGGTCCATTCTGAAGGAGATCAGCCCTGGGATTTCTTTGGAAGGACTGATGCTAAAGCTGAAACTCCACTACTTTGGCCACCTCATGCAAAGATTGACTCATTGGAAAAGACTCTGATGCTGGGAGGGATTGGGGGCAGGAGGAGAAGGGGACGACCGAGGATGAAATGGCTGGATGGCATCACGGACTCGATGGACGTGAGTCTGAGTGAACTCTGGGAGTTGGTGATGGACAGGGAGGCCTGGCATGCTGCGATTCATGGGGTCGCAAAGAGTCAGACACGACTGAGCGACTGAACTGACTGACTGATGTGCTTTACTATAAAGATGATTTTGGGATCTAGGGTAAACAAAACAAAAGTAATAAAACTTACTTGAAATGGTGGCTCAGAAGGTAAAGAATCTGTCTGCAATATAGGAGACCCAGGTTCAATCCCTGAGTCAGGAAGATCTCCTGGAGAAGGGAATGGCTACCCACTCTAGTACTCTTGCCTGGGGAATTCCATGGACAGAGGAGCCTGGTGGGCTATAGTCCATGGGGTCACAAAGAGTCAAACACGACTGAGCAACTAACATATACATTAAAAATACAACCTAAGAGATGATTTATTAAAATTAGTATTGAGTTAAAGAGAAATGACCTTTTAACACACAACTATGTATAAAATAGATAACTAATAAGGACCTACTGTATGGCACAGGGAACTCAATACCTGTAATGATTTATATAGGAAAATAATCTAAAAAAGAGTAGATATATGTATCAGTATTACTATCAGTTCAGTCGCTCAGTCATGTCCGACTCCTTGCAACCCCATAAACCACAGCACACCAGGCCTCCCTGACCATCACCAACTCCTGGAGTTCACCCAAATTCATGTCCATTGAGTCGGTGATGCCATCCCAACCATCTCATCCTCTGTCGTCCCCTTCTCCTCCTGCCCTCAATCTTTCCCAGCATCAGGGTCTTTTCCAGTGAGTCACCTCTTCACATCAAGTGGCCAAAGTATTAGAGTTTCAGCTTCAACATCACCCTCCAGTGAACACCCAGAACTGATCTCCTTTAGTCTGGTTGGATCAGACTTGCAGTCCAAGGGACTCTCAAGAATCTTCTCCAACACCACAGTTCAAAAGCATCAATTCTTTGGTGCTCTGCTTTCTTCACAGTCCAACTCTCACATCTATACATGACTACTGGAAAAACCATAGCCTTGACTAGATGGACGTTTGTTGGCAAAGTAATATGTCTGCTTTTTAATATGCTGTCTAAGTTGGTCATAACTTTTCTTCCAAGGAGTAAGCGTCTTTTAATTTCATGGCTGCAATCACCATCTGCAGTGATTTTGGAGCCCCCCAAAATAAAGTCTAACACTGTTTCCACTGTTTCCCCATCTATTTACCATGAAATGATGGGACCAGATGCCATGATCTTAGTTTTCCTAATCTTGAGCTTTAAGCCAAGTTTTTCACTCTCCTCTTTCACTTTAATCAAAATGCTCTTTAAGTTCTTCTTCACTTTCTGCCATAAGGGTGGTGTCATCTGCATATCTGAGGTTATTGATATTTCTCCCAGCAGTCTTGATTCCAGCTTGTGTTCTTCCTGCCCAGCATTTCTCATGATGTACTCTGCATATAAGTTAAATAAGCAGGGTGACAATATACGGCCTGATGTACTCCTTTTCCTATTTAGAACCAGTCTGTTGTTCCATGTCCCGTTCTAACTGTTGCTTCCTGACCTGCATACAGGTTTCTCAAGAGGCAAGTCAGGTGGTCTGGTATTCCCATCTCTTTCAGAATTTTCCACAGATTATTGTGATCCACACAGTCAAAGGCTTTGACATAGTCAATAAAGCAGAAATAGATGTTATTCTGGAACTCTCTTGCTTTTTCAGTGATCCGGCGGATATTGGCAATTTGATCTCTGGTTCCTTTGCTTTTTCTAAAACCAGCTTAAACATCTGGAAGTTCATGGTTCACGTATTGCTGAAGCCTGACTTGGAGAATTTTGAGCATTACTTTACTAGCATGTGAGATGAGTGCAATTGTGCAGTAGTTTGAGCATTCTTTGGCATTGCCTTTCTTTGGAATTGGAATGAAAACTGACCTTTTCCAGTCCTGTGGCCACTGCTGAGTTTTCCAGATTTGCTGGCATATTGAGTGCAGCACTTTCACAGCATCTTCTCTTAGGATTTGACTTAGCTCAACTGAAATTCCATCATCTCCACTAGCTTTGTTGTAGTGATGCTTCCTAAGGCCCATTTGACTTCACATTCCAGGATGTTTGACTCTAGGTGAGTGTATATACTCTAGGTGAGTATATATGTATAATTGATTGTAAGCCAACCATAGTAAAAAAAAAAAAATTAAAAAGAAATAAAAAGAGAAATAACCTTTTCTTACTTTGGACCTTCTTCAGTCTAGGCCTTCTAAATTGAAGTGAACATAGATCAAGGTTTTGTATGAAGCTTAAAATCCTGTGGTCCTTTTTGCATCATAAATATATATCAAAGGTAAATGAATCATATCAGACAGGGAGGTCAAGTTTCAGAGAGAAACCCAGAGATACAACCAGGTCCCAGCTCTCGTAGTGGGGAACAGAGCCTCGGGTGTTCAGTGTACCCGTGTCCTTTTCCCCTCCATGAAGGTAGTGCCACAGGCAACCATCATCCCTTGGCAGAGGCAACCCTTTCCTAGTCTGTCTAGTTTGAAGTCATTTATATCTTACGGTTTTGTTTGTTTGTTTTGGCCATACTGTGCAGTTTGTGGGATCTTAGTTCCCCCATCAGATATCAAACCCATGCCCTTGGCAATGAAAACATAAAGTCTTAACTACTGGACCATCAGGGAATTACCCTATCTTAGATTTTTAAATTTGAGAATAAAAATATGATTTTCAAATAGGTTTCTATAAATCATCGTTTGAAACAAGGAATCTGTAGGGAAAATAACAAAAGGGATTCTTGGAGAAGAAAATATTGGAGGTTATTTTACTATCTCATATTGACTCAGTTCTAAATTAAAAGAATAGGGACTTCCCTCATGCCCAGCAGTTAAGACTCCACACTCCCGATGCAGGGGGCCTGTGTTTGATCCCCAGTCAGGGAACTAGACCCTACATGCAACAACTAAGGCCCAGCACAGCCAAATAAATATTAAAAATAATAATAAATTAAGAGAGCCACACAAGGCCAACTGGGAGGGCTATTTAGATGGCAGCCAGGAGATCTGTAGTAGGTGGGGAGTGTGCATCCAAGAGATGGAGTGTACACACAGCAATGAGAAAGCTCCAGCATGGAGAGGTAGGGGAAGTAGGATGGGAGACGAGATGTCTGTCGCCAGCTCTAAAGAGAGTTCTCCTATTCTGTGTCCAGTTCCTTTTTGTCTTCTCATCTTGACAGAGTTTCTGGGCTGCAGTTTTGCACGCTATGCTAGCTGAAGAGAACAGACTAGGTAGCAGAGAACCAAATACAAAGATTCTGGCAGAGCACTTTGCTTGCACAGTTCTCCATGGCCAAGGAGTGCCCTTGCCCCTGTTAGGTTCTAGAAGAGTGGAGAAAGATGTGAACTGGGGCGTGGAGCTGGAACCCAGAAATGGTCTTTGCATCCTTCCTTTCCTGTTCTATAAAGTAATACAACCACTGGCTGTCTTATCAGGAAGACGGGAGCCTGGCAAGTTCGTAGGAGCCCTACAAGCCTGGGGGAGCATCTCAGTCATAGCTGTAGATTTGGAAGGCTAAAGTGGCCTCAAATTTGAAAATGAAGTGAGCCATGATCAAAAACTGGAGAGTCCAAGCTGGGTCTTAAAAGTAAGCAGGTGCAAGGCAGTGCCTGGGAGTGGAAGATGTAACTTTTTATATATAGGATGGATAAACAACAAGGTGCTACTGTATAGCACAAAGTACTATATTCAGTATCTGATGATAAACCATAATGGAAAATAATATTTTAAAAAAGAATGCATATATAACTGAATCACTTTGCTGTGTAGCAGTAATTAACACAACACTATAATCCAACTATCCTTCAATTTTTAAAACTTAAAAAGAACAGTGAGGCCCAGATTAGAGTCCAGTCAACTGTCTGCAAGTGTCCTCTCCTACACCATAGCTATATAAAAGCCAAGAAGTCTAATTTTCACAGAGAATGGTTTTCCTTTTTCGCCAGTATTGCTCAAGAAAAAAATCTGGTGATATTTTGTCTAGTAGAGACAAAATCCAGTAGGTACACAACGTGATGACAGTGGATTCCAGCAAATGGAAGATTTCCCCAGCAGTCATTCAGAAAACAATGATAAGGATATTATCAAAAGTGGTATATTTTCTCCAAAGAACTCAAAGTGCTTCTGTATTGTTTTCAAAATAGGTTTCATTATTATTCCCACTTTGGCAATGATTCCTCTTCTATGTCAAAGTGTGGTTCTTCCTCTTACCATTGCTGGCTTGCACAGATTTTATTGCATGAGATATCTGCTCACACTGTTCTTAACGACCACCCTTTGCTTATTGACACTAGGAGGGTGACTACCATCTGTACCAACACCATCAGAGCTGCACAGAAATCTTCATTTTATATTCTGTTACACTAGTGTTTGAGGGGGAAAAAAAGAACAAAGCAAATAAATAATAGTGAGAAACAATGAGAAGGAAAGAAGAGGTTTCTGTTAAACGATAGGCATAGATTAGAAGGTATATTCTCACTTAGTTATTGGACGCCCTTAGAGCCATCCTCTTCTGTGTTGTTACAAGGCAGTACAGAAATCCCACTTATTCAGAATATGACTACATCCTAGAGACACAGGGGACAAGATGTTTACATTTGGTCATCTAGGTGAAGGGTATTTGCATGCTCACTATCCTTTCAGTTTCTTTGTGGCTTTCAAGTTTTTTGAAACAAAAAATAAAAATTTTAAGAAGCATCATAAAATAACCAAATAGGAAAAACAGTTCCAACATATGGGATACAAAAATTACTAATACTCTTAAATACAAAGTGTTTTCTTGCCATAATCATAATAAAACACCTTGACATAGACAAAATGACAGCAGCGGACTACTCACAGAGCTAGAAATGCAAAGAACCAGTAAATATGTGAAAAATGTTTAGTAGCACTGTTGAACCATAGGAATACAAATTGAACTATATAATGAGTTGGCTAAAAAGTTCATTTAGGTTCTTCTATAACATCTTACATAAAAACCTGAATAAACTTTTTGCCCAAACCAATATTACTCTTTTGCCTAACAAATTAGCAGTTCAGTTCAGTCACTCAGTCGTGTCCAACTCTTTGTGACCCCATGGACTGCAGCACGTCAGGCTTTCCTATCCATCACCAACTCTCAGAGACTACTTAAACTCACGTCCATTGCATCGGTGATGCCATCCAGCCATCTCGTTCTCCATCGTCCCCTTCTCCTGCCTTCAGTCTCTCCCAGCGTCAGGGTCTTTTCCAGTGAGTCAGGTCTTCGCATCAGGTGGCCAAAGTATTGGAGCTTCAGCTTCAGCATCAGTCCTTCCAATGAATATTCAGGACTTATTTCCTTTAGGATGGACTGGTTGGATCTCCTTGCAGTCCAAGGAATTCTCAAAAGTCTTTTCCAACACCACCCTTCAAAAGCATCAATTCTTCGGCGCTTATCTTTCTTTATAGTCCAACTCTCACATCCATACATGACTACTGGAAAAACCATGGCTTTGACTAGATGGACCTTTGTTGGCAAAGTAATGTGTCTGCTTTTTAATATGCTGTCTAGGTTGGTCATAACTTTTCTTCCAAGGAGCAAGCGTCTTTTAATTTCATGGCTGCAATCACCATGAGTGATTTTGGAGGCCTAGGAAAGAAAGTCTGTCACTGTTTCCATTGTTTCCTCATCTATTTACCATGAAGTAATTGGACCGGATCTTTGTTTTTGAATGTTGAGTTTTAAGCCAGCTTTTTCACTCTCCTCTTTCACTTTCATCAAGAGGCTCTTCAGTTCCTCTTTGGTTTCTGCCATAAGGGTGGTGCTGTCTGTCCATCTCAGGTTGTGGATATTTCTCCCAGCAATCTTGATTCCAGCTTGTGCTTCATCCAGTCTGGCATTTCACATGATGTACTCTGCATATAAATTAAATAAGCAGGGTGACAATATACAGCCTTGAACTACACTCTTTTCCCAATTTGGAGCCAATACGTTTTTCCATGTCTGGTTCTAAGAGTTGCTTCTTGACCTGCATACAGATTTCTCAAGAGGCAGGTAAGGTGGTCTGATATGCCCATTTCTTGAAGAATTTTCCACAGTTTGTTGTCATCCACACAGTCAAAGGCTTTGGCATAGTCAATAAAGCAGAAGTAGATGTTTTTCTGGAACTCTCTTGCTTTTTGTATGAGCCAACGGATGTTGGCAATTTGATCTCTGGTTCCTCTGCCTTTTCTAAATCCAGTTTGAACATCTGGAAGTTCTCGGTTCATGTCCTGTTGAAGCCTCACTTGGAGAGTTTTGAGCATTACTCTAGCATGTGAAATGAGTGCAATTGTGCAGTAGTTTAAACATTCTTTGGCATTGCCTTTCTTTGGGATTGGAATGAAAAAACTGACCTTTTCCAGTCCTGTGGCCACTGCAGAGTTTTCCAAATTTGCTGGCATATTGAGTGCAGCACTTTCACAGCATCTTCTTTTAGGATTTGAAATAGCTCAGCTGGAATTCCTTCACTTCCACTGGCTTTGTTCATAGTGATGCTTCTGAAGACCCACTTGACTTCACACTCCAGGATGTCTGGCTCTGAGTGAGCCATCATGGTTGTCTGGGTCATTAAGATTTTTTTTGTATATTTCATCTGTGTATTCTTGCCACCTCTTCTTAATATTTTCTGCTTGTTAGTCTTCACTTCCACTGGCTTTGTTCATAGTGATGCTTCTGAAGACCCACTTGACTTCACACTCCAGGATGTCTGGCTCTGAGTGAGCCATCATGGTTGTCTGGGTCATTAAGATTTTTTTTGTATATTTCATCTGTGTATTCTTGCCACCTCTTCTTAATATTTTCTGCTTGTTAGGTCCATATAATTTCTGTCCTTTACTGTGCCCATCTTTGTACAAAATGTTCCCTTGGTATTTCTAATTTTCTTGAAGAGATCTCTAGTCTTTCCCATTCTACTGTTTTCCCATTCTATCTCTTTGCATTGATCACTGAGGAAGGCTTTCTTATCTCTCCTTGCTATTCTTTGGAACTCTGCATTCAGAGGGATTTATCTTTCCTTGTTTCCTTTGCCTTTAGCTTCTCTTCTTTCCTCAGCTATTTGTAAGACCTCGTCAGACAATCATTTTGCCTTTTTGCATTTCTTTTTCTTGGGGATGGTTTTAATCACTACCTCCTGTACAATGTTATGAAAGTCCATCCAATGTTCTTCAGGCACTCTTTCTATCAGATCTAATCTCTTGAATCTATTTGTCACTTCCACTGTAAGGGATTTTATTTAGGTCATACCTAAATGGTCTAGTGGTTTTCCCTACTTTTTTCAGTTTAATCTGAGCCACGATCAGGTCCCTGTCTTGTTTTGCTGACTGTATAGAGCTTCTCCATCTTTGGCTACAAAGAATATAATCAGTTTGATTTTGGTTTTGACCATCTGGTGATGTCTATTTGTAGAGTTGTGTCTTGTGTTGTTGGAAGAGGGTGTTTCCTATGACCAGTGCATTCTCTTGGCAAAACTCTGTTAGCCTTTGCCCTGCTTCATTTTGTACTCCAAGGCCAAATTTGCCTGTTACTCCAGGTATCTCTTGACTTCCTACTTTTGCATTCTAGTCCCCTATAATGAAAAGGACATCATTTTTGGGTATTAGTTATAGAAAGTCTTGTAGGTCTTCATAGAACCATTCAACCTCAGCTTCTTCAGCATTAGTGCTTGGGGCATAGACTTGGATTACTGTGATATTGAATGGTTTGCCTTGGAAACGAACAGAGATCATTCTGTCATTTTTCAGATTGCACCCAAGTACTGCGTTTTGGTCTCTTTTGTTGACTCTGAGAGCTACTCCATTTCTTCTAAGGGATTCTTGCCCACAGTAGTAGATGTAATGGTCATCTGAATTAAATTCACCCATTCTAGTCCATTTTAGTTCACTGATCCCTAAAATGTCACTGTTCACTCTTGCCATCTCCTGTTTGACCACTTCCAATTTACCTTGATCCATGGACTTAACATTCCAGGTTTCTATGCAATATTGTTCTTTATAGCGTCACATTTTACTTCCATCATCAGTCATATGCACAACTGAGTGTTGTTTTCACTTTGGCTAAGCCTCTTCATTCTTTCTGGAGTTATTTCTCCACTGATGTCCTGTAGCATATTGGGCACCTACCGACCTGGGGAGTTCCTCTTTCAGTGTCCTATCTTTTTGTCTTTTCATACTGTTCATGAGGTTCTCAAGGTAAGAATACTGAAGTGGTTTGCCATTCCCTTCTCCAGTGGACCACATTTTGTCAGAACTCTCCACCATGACCCATCCATCTTGGGTGGCCCTACATGGCATGGCTCATAGTTTCATTGAGTTAGACAAGGCTGTGATCCATTAGTTTGTGATATAATTTGTGACAGAAAACTAACAAATTAGCAAAACATATAAAGCCACCCTAGTACTCAGTGCAGCTGAGGGGGTGGAAAAAAAGGGCAGGTTTTTCTTTAAGATATTAAGAGTTTTCCAAAATTAATGACAGATGATAAACCACACAGAGAATACCAGGCAAGTAAGTAGGCATTTAGTGTAAGTAGGCATTTTTCTAGCCAGGAGTTATGCCATCTGCTATAACCATCAGTATCTGAGGCTTCAATTTCACCAATTATCTTTGTTTTTAGCCTCTCTATTGTCTTTGTGTTTCCCTAGAGTCTCCTTCCTGTGTAGAATGTGAGCCTTGCAGTTCTTTCATCTGTAATCTTGTGTCTGCAGAAGTGGATGTAGTGTGTGTTGGGGGGAAGCATTCAATAATCCTGTGATTAGGTCTCAATCTTTTGGAAGGTCTATGCCCCTGGACTGTTCACAAATTTTTCTCAGCATTTTTCCCCCTCTTTGGTGAGATAGGAAGACCAAAGGGGGTGGAGTTGGCTAATTGCCCTCCTTCAGATCAGATAAAGCTCTGGTAAAATAGTTCTCTGTGGGACACAGCCTTCATTGCAGAGAACAGATCAAAGAACAGAGCTTGGAGTGTTTTGAAATGGCCTCTCTTCCTTTTCTTTGCCCTGCTAGAAGCAGGAGGGGTTTTTCCTCTGATGTTCACAGAGAAAATAAGGTGGGGCTCCTAGAAGTAAAACTGATGAAACTGTAGGCTGTGCTAAGACTTGGCCCCTCAGAGATTTTAACTCTCGTGTGAATCTATACTGAACCTCCAGCACTTTGTTGACTGGAATTTAAGTGTTCTTCCAGTACTGGCTCTAGCAGCCGGTTTCTGCTCTTGGGTTTTATCCACTTCTTTTTCCAGTTTTGAAGGCAGCAGCTTTCCCTGCAGTTTCCTCAATTCTTTGATGTATCTAAGAAGAGTTGCTTTTGTTTCTTCAGCTGTTTCTTATTGTGAGGGTTGGAATGATAACTTCCAAGCTCTTTCCATGTTGAAACAAAACCAGAAGTCTTAGATTGCTTTTTAGTGATAATTTTACAGAAGTGGACAATAGAATCAAGAAATCAAGTCATTGGTTGTTAAGTTTAATTGACCTTAATTATGTTAACCATTTTAAAGAACTGGAACCTGCTTTAAATTAAGACCTATGTTACACGCATATGCACATTCTTATAACTTTGTTTGTGCATTGCTATCCCATGGAACTCCTGACTGCTTAACAAGGAAGACCTTTAACACTTTTTATCCTCAGTGCTAAGTCGCTTCAGTCGTGTCCAACCGTTGCGACCCCGTAGACTGAAGCCCTGTCCATGGGATTCTCCAGGCAAGAACACTGGAATGGGTTGCCATTTCCTTCTCCAGGGGATGTTTTCAATGCAGGGATCAAACCTGAGACTCAGGTCTCCTGCATTGGCAGGCGGGTTCTTTACTGCTGTCGCCACCTGGGAAGCCAGTTGTAATTGCAAAGACATTGATCCCTAAGTCTTTGCGATTACATAGAACAGTAGAAGTTTAAAGATATAAGGATGAACTGCTTAGGAATAGCATTTTTAATATATTTAACATTGGCTATCTTGTGACTTAACTTTATTTAACAAAATACAGCATATTGTATTTTTTTTAACCAAGAAATGTTTTATAGTGCAGTCATTCTGTCAATTGTAAGTCATATAAACTCAGCCAGAGATATAGCTTTTTATTCATGCTATAATGGTCCTTATCAGACTTGGAAGTTCTTATGCTTAATAAACAACTGCAGTTTTATTGTGGTAAAAATACTAAAGTTGGTCAAATTTGTTGTAATTACCAATAGACTATTTCCTATCAAATGTAATTTAACTAGGAAGCGTTGTTTTAAATTACAGTTTTGAAGCTTTAAGGATAGCAAATTTGATTTTAATACTTTTTTTAAACTTAGGTTGTTCCCAGCTGTACTTGATCAGAAAACATTTATTTTCCCTCTGGAATCTGAGGGGAAACTTTGGCAACCCCAAAAGGAGCACAGTTCATTTCCACGTGCCTTTCCAAGAATACAGGTAGGACAAGAGAAATTCGCAGAGACGGAAGGTGGATTGGTGGTTCCCAGAGGCTGGGGGAGGAGTGGGGAGAGCGGGGAATGACTGGCAGTGGCTGTCAGGTGTCTCTGGGGATGACGAAGTGTCCTGGAATTGAGCAGTGGTGATGGCTGCACGACTCTGGGAATCCACTACACATTGACTTGTGTACCTTGAAGGGTGAATTTAAGGTTTATGAATTATATCTCCATAAAGCTGTTGGAAGCCTTTTTTTTTTTTTTTTTCTCCAAGAGTGAAGGCAGGAAATTGTGTTCTAAATGGAAAAACATGCCATTGTTGTTTCAGATATGTTCATGGCATAGTCAATTTCTATGACAAAAGAGCTTTCTTTGTAGTTAATTTCCAGGTGGCAAGGAATAGAGCCCAAGAAGTTTCTGCCTTTTGGGTGTCCTCTCAATTGAATCCCTGTTCCCTCCCTGACTCCCCTAAAGTGATAGCAGCTCACTTCTTCTGGGTACCAGGTGTTATTTTCAGTGCTTTGGGGATGCTAAATTGTTTAATCTTCAGAATAATCCTGGAAGGAGATATTATTATTATCTTCCTTTTATTGACAAAGAAACCAAGATTCAGAAATGTTAACTATTGGATGGGCAAAGAGAACACAGCTGGTATCAGAGCAAGGATCATGAATCCAGAAATGTAGGAATCCAGACTGTGCTCTTAACCACTGTGATACCCCTTTTAAAACAATAGCTTTATTGAGATTTAATTTATATCCCACAAAATTCTCCCTTTTAAAAGTGACTTTTGGTATATTCACAGAGTTGGGCAGCCATCATGTGGCACCCTTTTTACAATGGCTTGTATCAGTTCCAGGTACTCTGTCCATAAACATCTTTGCTGTGGACATCTTTGCTGCAACTCTTTACCTCAAGCATTTTTGCTGCATAACTCACTGGCCATAAGGCAGTTTTGCTATATAAAAAAATAAAAGAGGGACATTAACAAAGACATAAAGAAGTATGAGAAGTGAATGACAAAATTTAAATGACTTTTTTTGCAAAATATGGAATATTTGAATTAACATGTGTAGATCATGGCAATACTTTCCAAATAACCGATTTTATTTTGTGGGTTATACCTAACCACTTGCCTTTCAAGTCTTTCATTCATAGTATTTTATATATATTTTGTTTGTTTGTTGACTTGGCTCCTTGTATGGATGGCATCACACTTTTTGATTTTTACTGTCATTTTTTTCCTTCATTAAGAGGGATCTGTGCATGCTCATTCTCTCAGTTGTATCTGACGCTTTGGACCCCATGGACTGTAGGCCACCAGGCATCTCTGTCTGTGGAATTTTCCAGGCAAGCATACTGGAGTGGGTTGCCATTTCCTCCTCCATGTGACAAATATGCCAAGATATACCACAGTATAGCAGTTTTCACAGTGCAACACAAAACTCAGGTGCAAACACACACCCAAGTATTTGGAAACCACCACCTCCAGTCTTTCCCAGCGTCAGGGTCTTATCTAATGAGTCAGCTGTTCCCATCAGGTGGCCAAAGTATTGGAGGTTCAGCTTCAGGATCAGTCCTTCCAATGAATATAGGAGAAGAGATAGGAAGAGAGAAATCCATAGAGACAGAAAGTAGATTAATGGTTGCCAGAGGCTGGAAGGAGGAGGAGGTGAGAGTGGGTAATTTCTGTTGTTCATAAGCCTCCAGTCTATGGCATTCAGATACAACAGCCTGAACTAATACAGTATAATTAACATCCTGATACTCTTGTATGACTTCCACTTTGCACTCTCAAAGCAGCTCACTCCTATCTTTGTAATTGGACTTGTCACATTGGGTTTCTTCAGTTACCATCTGTGGAGTGCTGACTATGTGCCAAGGACTATTAGAGGCACATTGGGAGGAACAATTCAGACCAGGTCCCCATTCTTGTGAGATGCAGATACACCATCAGTAAGAAAATACCAGGTAATAATAAAGACTCTCATGGAAAAAAAAAAAAAGTGCTATCATAAATGGAACTTAAACTTCTCATCTTTGTTACTATTAAGCCTCTGCTTTCATTAAATTTTTATTTTGCCAAGAGTCTCAGGGGAGCCAGAATGGTTCATAAACACAAAATTGGAGATCTCTAGGTTATAGAGACAATGAAATAAAATATATGAAATTAGGACTATTTTAGAACATATAGTTGCTGTTACTAATATTATTCCAGGAAAAAAAGAAAAAAAAATTATGGCCAGAAATTTATTTTCCCCAAAGAGTTTTGAATCCTGGCAAATGATTATAAAGATAAGGGATCTTATATGCCCCGTGTTCTTTTAAATACTGCAAGCAGGGGTGAGCTTCATTTAGAAAGAGGCATGGACTGCTTCCTACCCTGACTTTACCTCCAGGGCCTGGATCCCTATTGTTGTTTTATATCTAATATCAGTGACATCTGCTTAAAAATGCATAACTGCTGACACAAAGATAGCCCTAATTTTGCATTGTAAAGTCAATGACAAACAGTGCTGTTTTGCCAGCTGTTCTGTGAGCCTACTGCACCAACTTAAAACCTTGTATTATTGAGTAGTTGTGAAATCCAACTGGGATATCGCCACCTTTAATTGCCCACTGCCAACCTTTTAAACTAGGTAAACCCCAGTTGCTGCTTTAAGCTCTTTCTCCAAAGTGAAGAAATTGTTTTTGGAATTCCATTTCACATGAAAAAACTAAAATGACAAATCATTTGGAGTTTCTCAGTTGTAATTAAGAATCACAATAAAGAATTATCACTCTTCTGTAACATTTAAAAAGCCATATTCTGGTGCCTTTTCTTTATAGTATATCTTAGCTTCTAATCAACACGAGCCCAACCCTTCTTTTAGGCGCCTTGAGCACACATATACTTAGAGCAGTCAAGGAAAAGGTTTGAAATAGCAAACACAAAAGAAGGAGGGAGGAAGAGAAGGAGAAAAACTTTATAGGCCAAGAGAGTAATTGATTTTCTTGTTGTGTCTGGTGAGCTGTCTGAAGGCAAATTTCAGAACAGAAGTTCCTAAGCTGTTTAACCGGCTAGCTCTCCTTTGGTATTCACTCAATCCTTTGTTCTGTGAGTGGGCCAGGCTGCATGTTAGGTTGTTAGGTTAGAGCCTTTTGCGGGAAAGTTCTCTTTTCGGCAGTTGTGGTTAGGCGTGTATTCTGTGGATTTTTAATTTTTTTTCCCAATTATTTTGCCTTCTGAGATTCCAAAACTCCCCACAGACCCACCTGTGAGAGGGTTTCCTACTGTGTGAATATTCATTGGAAGGACTGATGCTGGAGCTGAAACTCCAATACTTTGGCCACCTGATGCGAAGAACTGACTCACTGGAAAAGATCCTGATGCTGGGAAAGATTGAGGGCAGGAGGAGAATGGGATGACAGAGGATGAGATGATTGGATGGCATCACCGACGCGATGGATATGAGCTTGAGTAGGCTCCAGGAGTTGGTGATGGACAAGGAAGCCTGGCGTGCTGCAGTCCATGGGGTCGCAAAGAGCTGGACAGGACTGAGTGACTGAGCTGAACTGAATTGAAATTGTTTAAATCCAAGGAACTACTTAGAAGCATGATACAAATCGTATGTTTACAGAGCAGGGAAAATAAATGGATCTCATTGCTTGAGAGTTATTCTCCAAATGAATTCCATAAAATGGATACTCTATCAAAAGAATGTAAAAATATAGATTGTGATCTAATTTGATACAGCAGTATATAAGATCTGTGTATAAGATGGGAAGGATCTTTAATTTTGTGAATATGGATCTCACTGAGAATGATTTTCAAAATTTGATCAAAACTTAAGTTTTGAGGATTTTTGTCATTATGAGGAATAATGTGATGAGAGATCAAAGATGGAAAAAGGGTAAGAAAGGGTTGCTTTACATATTTTCACTGTGGGTTATAACTCACTTAATATTGGGTGGGAAAATTTTGCTAATGAAATACCAGGTGGATTTTATAGAATAAAGTGGGGAAAAGTGAATGCCTACAAGAAACCAACAAGCATTGTGAACTCTGCCTTCTTGTTAGAATATAAACTCCATGAGAGCAGTAACCTTTAAAAACTACTTTTCCCTTTCTGTGACTTCTTAAGACCTTCTTAGTATGAAACTATTCAAACAAACCAAAAATAGTATATTAATAACTATTTTTCTTTCACCTGGATTTAATAAGTGTTAACCTTTACCAGTTTCACTTCACCTATTTTTTATTGAAATGTTTTAAAATATAGATTTAATAACATTTCATCCTTTAATGCTTTTACATGCATCTTTAAAAATGAACACATTCCTCCTTACCCACAATACCATCATCCCATTTAACAAAATTAACAGTAATTCCTGAATATAATAGATATCCAGTTTATATTTAGATTTCCACAGTTATCCTCCAAATGACTTTTACTGTTCTTTATATAAACTTGGTTTATATATTGTTTATTTCTTTTTTTAATGCATTCTTTTTTAAAATATTTTTCTCCATTATGGTTTATCAAAGGATATTGAATATAGTTCCCTGCGCTATACATTAGGGGTTTGTTGTTTATCCATTCTAAATATAATAGTTTTCATCTACCAGCCCCAAACTCCCAGTCCATCCCTCTCCTGCCCCCCACCCCTTTGGCAACCAAAAGTCTGTTCTCTATGTCTATGAGTCTATTTCTGTTTTGTTATTTTATTTCTTAAGTCTTTATTAATCTATAGTAGAGAGACTCTGTTTAGTTCATTGCTGTAACCAGTGACTAGACAGTGCCCAGCCTGGAATAGGCTCTCAGTAGATGGCAACACGATGGTTAGAAGTATGGGTTTACGTCCCATACTAGCTCTCCACCACTATCTGTACCTCAGCAAGTCACTTAACCTCTCCATGCCTCAGTTCCTCATCTGCAAAACGGGCTTTGTGATACTCTGTTGTAAGGATAGATGAAGTAACATATGGACATGTTTATAACAGTGCCTCATACCTGGTGAGTGCTATGTAAGTGTTCATTCTTCTGGTCAACAAATAATCAGAAGAGTGAACACTTACATAGCATTCACTAGGTATGGGGCACTGTACCTGATATGTACCAGGCACTATTTCAGGCATCAACCGAACTTCTCTATTCTCAGGGGGCTTACATTCTAGTTAGGGTAAGGTAAGAAAAACAGAAAACTGTGTGAAACGTAACATATGTTAGTTGGTGAGAGAATAGTTAGGGTAGGAACGTAGGGGCTGTTGGGATGGTTTCAGTTGTCAGGTGACTCTTGAGCAGAAATCTGATGGACATGAGGGAGCGAGGCATTGTGCAGATACCTGGAGGAAGAGTATCCCAGGCAGAGAAGACAAAACCGCTAAAGACCCTGAACTAGGAGTGTGAACAGCAAGGAAGATGGAGAGGAAGGTACAAGGAGGAGAGAAGCAGGGACGGGGTGGAGGTCAGATCTTACAGTGCATTGTGAGGACTGCAGAGATCATGAGTTAGATGGGAGGTTTTTCACCAGGGGACCGATTGGGTATGATTTACAACTGACAAGAGTCCCTCTGACTGTCATGTGGAGACTGTGATGTAGGAGGACAAGGGCAGAGGCAGGGAGACCATGCGGGAGCCTGTGTTAGCCACGATGATGAAGTCATATCTCATCCCCATGACATTTCTGAAGGAAGGAATTACTGTTATCCCCATTTGACAGATGAGCGTACCAAGGATGAGAGATGATAGTAATTTAGAACTAAGAAACAGGAGAACGAGGATTCAGACTCAGCTCAGAGTAACCTCAGAGTGCTGGCTTTTCCTCACTAGTGTTAAAAATACAAAACCCTGACCTCCATCCCTGTGTTTGCCACAGGAAAATTTACAACTTGAAACTTGGGGAAAATAAAGAAAGCAGCTGAATAAATTGTTGATTTTTTTTTAACAAAAGGTCCTAACCATCCCCAGAATTATCCTCAGATATGTTCCTCTACACTCTCCCAAAAAAGGGACTTCCCTGGTGGTTGAGTGGCTAAGACTCCCAATGAAGGGGGTTTGATCAATGGTCAGAAAACTAGATCCCACATGCTGCAACTAAGACCAGTGCAGTCAAATAAATATTTAAAAATAAGTAAATACATTTTCCCAAAGAAACTTCTCAATGTAATGCTCCTGATAAAAGTGACCTTTTTACTTTCTGATTTGTTGCAGTGACACCAATACGGCAATGGTGAAGCCCCATTAGAATTATTCATAATACATTATTATACTCTATCATGTGCAATGCTGTTTTTCTGTAATTAGTTACCATTCAGGTGGTTTACATCTATAAAGAGGTTTATACTTTACAGTGTACATAAGTTGTGGCTAATGGGACAGGTAATTAAACATGGTATTTGGGGTTATTTCTATTAAAAATGGGCAAAAGTAGGCCCTTAGGCCTATATATTCTAATAACACTATGCCATAGGAAATTTGCCACAGGAAAATTTACAACTTGAAACTTGGGGAAAATAAAGAAAGCAGCTGAATAAATTGTTGATTTTTTAACAAAAGGTTTCTATGAGAAGATTCAAGTAGATACATATTTATGACTCATAGCATCTTTTCCAGAATCATAAGCTATTTATTACAACTGAAAAGCATAATCAAAATTTATTATTAATATATGATATCCCGTGGTTCAATGACATTTCAAAGATGGCATCCTAAATTTCTCCTGCCTCTCTCCCTGGCTTACCAGGGGATGCTAACTTCTGGACATGTAGGGGGACCTTATTTCCTGGCCACCAACTCATGAGAGTTGCTTGTAGCAAAGATAGGGAGGTTGTGGAATTAGCAATTGGCCCCTGTGCCATAAAAATTGGACAGGATGTCACCTTTGGCACACACTACTGCTCTAAGCTGCTGACTGTACCACCATGGGATATTGTAAGAATAACAGAAACATGGTAAAACCAAAAAATGTCTTTCCTCACGGGTGTGCTATTTCATTTCTTCAAATGTTTTGATGTCAATGCTACAATGTGTTAGGTGCTAGAATGCAGATTTTTACTGCTGTCGGTGTTCACAGCCCGTAATCAGGCATTCTACAGACAGAGTGGCAAGTGTGATATTAGAGGTTTGGCAAAAGCACTCTGGCTAGGGGGATATGCTGAATGCCTGGGCTTGTTGTACCCAGTCAGTACATCATCTCTAAAATCTGTTTCAAGCACAGCAATCTCTGACCTCCTTGTCCTGGCCTGCCGGTTCACATAATATGTTCTTCCAACAGTCCTTCATTACCGTGAGGACATTCAATCCACTGACCCCTCATTATTTCACTATTTATCACTTTTGTCTTACTGTACTTGATTTCTTAGCTAGATTAGATAGATGGCTGTGGCAGAAATTGTTAATTCCCTATCCAATATTCATCCGACATCTGCATTACTATATACTGGGATTTTGTTCAGGATGGCATCATGCCAAGAGGAATTAGTGTCCTCATTTCTGAGCCTTCTTTGCAGTTAAGTTTGACCATGTGTCCCAGTTCTGTCCAGTGGCAGTCTCCTGGAGTTGGTTCTAGGGGATGTTTTGCTTTCCTGATAAGAAGGTATAGTAACAACTGGCATGTCCCTTCTCCCCTTCCTCTCTTGCAACCATGAGGTGACAACCACAGGAACAAAAGGCAACACTCTGAAGATGGTTAGGACATAAAAGAGGAAAGGGACTGGGCCCCAAAGGTTTTGCTGAGCTGCAGATTTTTAGCTAGATATATGACTGCACAATATAAAGATCCCATTTTTCAGTGTCCCTTGCAGTTGGACATAGCCATATGATCAAGTATTGGCTAATGAAGTGTTGTTCTTGTTTAATCACTAAGTAATGTCTGACTTTTTAATGACCCTATGGACTGTAGCCTGCCAGTCTCCTCTGTCTATGGGATTTTCCAAGCAAGAATACTATGGAGGTTGCCATTTCCTTGTCCAATGAAATATTAGGGGGTGAGTATTTTGGGAAATTTTCTGGAAACCTCCTTAAAAGATATCTGACTTTTACTCTTCAATCCTTTTCTTCTCCTTTCTCTATTCTGCTGCCTGGAATGGAGCTGTGTTGGCTGGCCATCTTAGGCCAGGAGGAGGAGGCCCATACATTAGGGATAGCAGAATACTAAATTGAAAGGGACCTGGTCCCTAGCAACTTGCTGAACTTCCAGACCAACCCTGAACAGCCTATCTCTGGACTTCATATACACGAGGACAATAAATTTGGTCTTATTGAAGTAATATTCTTCCAATTTTCAGTCACATAGACAAACAGCCCTATTCCCATTACCCTTTTATAACCATATTTAATTTCTCTTATCTCTATATTTATGTTTTAGGTCTTCTACCTTGTCAGAGTGGAAGAAATGTCCCTTCTCTGGTTAAAGCCAGCCTCTTATTTAGCTTAGCTCTTCCAGTTATTCCCCTCTCATTAATCATCGGTTTCTGATTTTTCCATCATCCCCAGATCTTTGTGTGACTATTCCATTCAGGCCTCAGTATACTTGTCACCTCCTCAGAGAGGCTCTCCTTGACCACCATGTTTAAGGCAGCCTCCCCTTCTCCTAGGGTATTTTATTTAGAGCACTTATAGAAATGTGAAATTAAGTCTATATCTGTTTACATGGTTATTAATTGATTCCTCTCATTCCTTCAAGAATGTAAGATCCACATGGACAAAAACTTGTCTTTATTGACCAACACCTCAATGAGGCTTTCCATAAATGTTGGAATGAATGAATGAATTTTGTTGGGAGTAGAGAAGGAGAGATGGAGGTTAGGGGAGATCTCCCAGAGGAAGTTGCACCCGATCCAAGTTTCAGTGTTAGTAACAGTGTGCCCAGAGAACAGCTGAAGGTGGAGGGGAGAAGAGGACATTCCCAGAAAATGGAACAGCCTGCTCACCTGTAGAAGTGGAGAGAACATTTTATATGTGGGGGCTGGCTGGTCACTGAGCAGTCATGAGGAAGTGGCAGAATACAGGGCTGGAAAGTAGGAAGGGCCCCTCTAAAGGAAACCACTGGAGGCGAGATACATGTTTCAGTTAGTAACCAGAGGTTCAGTCATACTGAAGGTCATGCAGACTCAAGGAGACCCATCTTAGGGCTCATTATAGAGGTCCATGTAATAATCAATGCGGGCACAGATCGGAGCAATGCCTGTGGGTATTCGAGAGGAAGTAAAGGATCTGACAGATAGGAAGCTGAATCAAGAGTGTATCAACCAACATTTCTTTGTGATGTGGCAGCAAGTTATGATGGAAAGTGGTTTTTGAAGACAGAGACATAAGCAAAATCCTGTCTGTTCACTTTGGGGTAATATCACTTAGTCATTTATCCTCACTGGTAAAGAGGATAATAAGAGGATAATTTCATATACTCCCTCTTGCCATTTTAAGGACTAAAGTACATCATTTGGATTATGACAACCCCCAACATATTATGGTGCCTGGCACAAAATGGGAGCTAAATAAATGTTAGTTCTCTCCCCTGCTGCTGCTGCTGCTAAGTCGCTTCAGTCGTGTCCGAATCTGTGCGACCCCATAGACGGCAGCCCACCAGGCTCCCCCGTCCCTGGGATTCTCCAGGCAAGAACACTGGAGTGGGTTGCCATTTCCTTCTCCAATGCATGAAAGTGAAAAGTGAAAGTGAAGTCGCTCAGTCGTGTCTGACTCAGCGACCCCATGGACTGCAGCCTACCAGGCTCCTCAGTCCATGGGAGTTTCCAGGCAAGAGTGCTGGAGTGGGATGCCATTGCCTTCTCCAGCTCTCTCCCCTAACCTTCCTCTTTTTCTACAATTCAACTCCTACCAGAATCAGAAAACAGGATGGGCACATCTGAATGGAATTAAAATGTTAAGGTTTTGTGAACTTGAGGCACCTGGGCTTTTAGAAGCAGCTTGGGGTTAAGAGATGCTGTGATTGTTGGTCCCCTAGCCTAGCAGGGATATAAGAGGGGATATCGTAAAGCATGGACATATTATTACACCTAACACTTAATATTACATTTGCCTGTAATACAGGGGACATAAAAGACTCTGGTTTAGTCCCTGGATTGGGAAGATCCCCTGGAGAAGGAAATAGCAACCCACTTCAGTATCCTTGCCTGAAAAACCCCATGGACAGAGGAGCCTGGCAGGCTACAGTCCAAAAGGTCACAAAGAGTCGGACATGACTGAGTGAGCACAATACTATATAATTCTCAGTCCATATTCAGTCTTCCCCGGTTGTCTTAAAACTATTTTTCTATTGTTTGTTTGAATCAGGATGCAAAAAATGTCTGCACATTGCATTTTTTGTTGTTATTGTTGTTGTTCAATTTATTCATTTTGAAAAACTGAAGCATAGTTGTACAGTATAAGTTACAGGTGTACAATAAAATGATTCTCAATTTTTAAGATTCTAATTATTATAGAACATTGACTATATTCCCTATGTTGTACAATATCATGTGTTTCATTTGTATCTCATTTTATCTGTAACAGTTTGCTTCATGAAGCGAGTCACCATTGTAAGTCAACTATACTTCAGTCTTAAAAAGGTCACTTATTTAAGAAATCAGGTCATTTCTCAAATAGGTTCACCACCCGCTTAGTGTGGATTTGGCTGGCTACAATCTCATGGTGTCATTTTACACGTTCCCCTGTCTCTAGTATTTCTTGTAAACTAGCAGTTCTTTTGGAGAAGGTGATGGCACCCCACTCCAGTACTCTTGCCTGGCAAATCCCATGGACAGAGGAGCCTGGTAGGCTGCATTCCATGGGGTTGCTAGGAGTCAGACATGACTGAGAGACTTCACTTTCACTTTTCACTTTCATGCATTGGAGAAGGAAATGGACGGTCGGAGAAGGTGATGGCACCCCACTCCAGTACTCTTGCCTGGCAAATCCCATGGACAGAGGAGCCTGGTAGGCTGCATTCCATGGGGTTGCTAGGAGTCAGACATGACTGAGAGACTTCACTTTCACTTTTCACTTTCATGCATTGGAGAAGGAAATGGCAACGCACTTCAGTGTTCTTGCCTGGAGAATCCCAGGGACGGGGGAGCCTGGTGGGCTGCCGTCTATGGGGTCACACAGAGCTGGACACGACTGAAGCCACTTAGCAGCAGCAGCAGCAGTGGTTCTATCTGGGCTTCCCTGGCGGCTCGGGTGGTAAAGAGTCCACCTGCAATGTGGGAGACTTGGGTTCGATCCCTGGGTTAGGAAGATCCCCTGGAGGAGGGCATGGCAACCCGCTCCAGTATTCTTGCCTGGAGAATCCCCATGGACAGAGCAGCCTGGAGGGCTACAATCCATGGGGTCACAAGGAGTCAGACACAGCTGCGCACAGCAGAGCAGCAGTTCTATCTAGAAGCTTTTTTGGATGCAGGTAACATCTTTTTGGTGGCAACACTTCACAGGAGGTACCGTGCACTTCAGTATTCTTGCCTGGAGAATCCCATGGACGGAGAAGCCTAGTAGGTTACAGTCCACGGGGTCGCAGAGTGTCGGACACGACTGAGCGACTTCACCTCACCTCACCTCACCTCACCGTGCACTTGCTTTTACTGTTTATCAGGAGGCAGTTTCTTTTTTTAGTGATGTTAAGATTGATCTGTAAGTCTGTGTATTACCAGCTTGATCTAGTCTTATATAAAGTTCCCCACAACCTTTCACCCAATGATATTAACAAAAACTGATATTAATCTAATTATTTCATTAGGGATTGCAGAGTGATGATTTTATAATTCTGTCATTCCTTCTGCATTTATTAGCTTCCCTGAAGAACTTTCCCTTAGCAACTCTTTGGTGAATCTGAAAAACAGATTTTTCAGGAAAAGCAGAATAAATATATGATTCTTTCTTTTATCTACCTACTTTCAGATTAATTGGTCTATTTTACCAATTAGGTTTTTGGGAAGGGGGAAATATTAAGAACTATGGATTTTTATATATTTGAGGTGTTTCAGTGCATAAAGTATTACTTGTAGGATACTGAATAGTACTTTATCATTTGTGAGATACTTAACACACATTAGTCACTTAAACTTCACAAACAACCCCCTGAAGGTAAAGTATTATTAATACTTCCCAGTTTTACAGATGAAAAAATCTAGATCATATAGCTTGAAGTAGGACTTGGTGTCTACTGTTCTTTCAATTAAATATGATATTGGTTGAAAGAATCAGACCATTAAAAGGTGGCTGGATTCTTTTTCTTTTGAGATTAAATAGCAGATACTTTTAACCAGTGGGACTATAGTACTAACCAGTGTACACTTTAGAAGGCATTACTTGTGGCAAACACTGTTGAGAATAATGTTATGCTGATAATACTGTAACTTAGTAAATAGCTTGTCTCAACTTTGTTTGTGAAGCATTTCAATTTTGATTACTCTGTGTGGGATCTACTGCTCAGATGTATGTCATTTTATGGTCTGCTCATGTCTGGGGAGCTGGTATTATGTGCTGCCTAGTGTTTTTAATTCAGAACTTCTTTTGAAAGAAACCTTAGCCTCTTATGTTCAAGCCCTAGTTTTAATAGCATAAGCTATTTCCTTCTTATATCGCTTTGTGGGCATAGTAATAAAATAAATACCACAAAATCACTGATGAGATGAAAATTGAGCTCCCTGCTTCTGTGCAGCCATGTAGGTAAAACAGTAATTGGCTCTGATAATAACTTTTGTTCTTACAAACCAAAGTCTAAATGAGAGTCACATTTGATATATCTGCTTGTAATTACTATCAAAAGGAGAGAATACAAAGTTTAGATTGTTTAGTGACTCAAGATAGATTAAATAAATTGCTGTCTTTTCTTGAACAAGAAAATTTTCTTAAATTATTTCTGATATTTATCTTACTGTTGGCAAAAAATGGTCATCTTCCAGAACATTGCTTTTATGCTTATGGAATGATTAATTTTGTTTTTTTAAATCTATAATTGTTTTCCTTGAAAAACCTTATTACTGGGTCTGATAATTTATGCTCATAAATATTTTCCTATACCTCTCAATTTTCAGTGAGACCATTTGACATTTTTATATCATTTAAAGGTAGACTCAATATTTTTTAGAAGGGGAATTAAATGATATGTGCTATATATAATTTTGATATACCCATGCTTTGGTGTCAAAGGGTAAATAATAGAATATTAATATTTAAAGGATCTTTCTATTGCTTTAGAAACTAATAAATAATTGCTATTACAACCTGGCATTTCTTTGAATTTCTGCTTATATTTCGATTTCTTTCCAGAAGTATTTGTGTCTAGTGCCATAGAAATGTAAAAATGGAAGGGAATAACTAGATTTTAATGCCAGTTTTAACAATGTTTCTAAATTTGATCATTTTGTTTCTACACCAGTCCTATAGCCATGCAAAGTTGATGGAGCATAATAAAACTAAGAAAATGGCTATAGTCCACTGAGCGAATGATCCCGGAATTAAAAAGTTCTCACAAAGCTTGGACATGATAGATGAAGCTATTACCATCAATTGTATCCAGAACACACATTTAAAAAAAACCCTAATTACAGAAACCACATCCAGTCAATATAATACATATTAGCAATTTCCCCATCCTTGGTAGGATGGAAATTATTCTGCAAGTTTAATTAAGAAGGAAAAAATTATGTTCAGGTATTAATTTCAATAAAAGAGGCACTCAGCTTTCATGCAAAAACCCCGGAGTAGTGCTGTACGTGTGGGTTACCCACAGAAGGAAAGCCATTTGTAATTAGGCACTACATTATTTTTGTCACCACACGGACTTTAAAGAGAGAGAAAAGCTGTGCCTTATTTGTAACCTGTGTTCCTGCGTGAGTTAAAGTGCACAACTGAGTGCAGTTACTTGGAGATTTTGTCTAAAAACTATTTTTAAAAAAATAAAAGGAAGGTTTGGAGGCTGTATTAAGAAATAACTTATCTAGACAGCATGCATTCCAAAGGTGTTTTTGTAGCCTTCCCCTTCACTTTGACCTCAGGCACAGGCCATGTATGAATGCTTAGGATCAAAGAAATTACTGCAGCATGAGCTAATCTGTCTGGTTCCTATAACCGTTTTAACAAGTGCATCAGATCACCCTCATAACTAGGACTATATTGAAAGGAAATCAGTGTTTTTAATTGCTCACAACACCTCCTTTTAAAAAAAGTCACAAAGGCCACACATTGTATGATTTCATTTATAGAAAATATCCAGAATGGGCACATCCAAGAGAAAGAAAGCTGATTAGCAGTTGCCAGGCTCTGGGAGGAGGAGGGGATGAGCAGTGATTGTTAGTGAGTATGAGGTTTACTTATTGGGGTAATGAAAATGTTCTGGAATTAAGGCAGGGGTGATGGTAGTACAACATTGTGAATATGCTAAAGTTCACCAAATTTAAAACTCCCCAAAGACTTCAGAAACTCTTGGTACTACCATATTCCGTAAGTGTCAGCTTACCTTTTAGCATCAGTGCATAGAATGCTACCTTTTAGCATAGAATGCAAAACAGGGGAGGGAGGTGTTGGGGGTTGGTATTTCGACAGGAGACTGTCCAGTCTAGTGCCACATTTTGCAAATAAGGAAGCTGACTTCCAAAGAAGGAAACTGACTTACCCAAGGTCACGTGCAGACAGTCCAGGGTAGAGCAAGACTGGATCGCACGTCTCCAGTCACCTGTCCAGGGCCCCTTCCCACCACCACTATGCTGCCTACCCTGGTAGTTTATCTCAGCAGAAACTCACTTGAATTATTTTAAATTAGGAACACATGGTTCAAATGAGATGTCTGGGTTTTATTTTTTTCTAATGAAAACATACATTTCCCCTATAAAATAGCAAAATCTCTGTGAAGGAGGAGATACATTTGTTGTGGTAAATTTACCAAGTCCTAACTGAGATTTACCTGTAAATGTCCCTTGAGAAAAGTGGCCACATTAACAGACCAAGGGAGCCCTCTACCTGCATAGTTGTAGTATAGATTTCATTGGCAAAATTCTTGACCTGGAAAGCTAAAACTAAATCGAGACCAGGTGTTCTACCCTTTGTCCACCTTGGTTGGCTTCTAGCAGTATTTTGGAGAAAATGAATGGTGGATTTTTATGAGTAACAGGGATTCGGAAAGGCAAATCTGCAGAAAATTCCATTTCTGTGAATAAAAGACAAAATTAGTTACCTAAATAAAAGACCTAAAGATATATATATTTTTTTTTTTTTTTTCCAGTGAGAATTACATTAAAATAATTATTCTCAAAGAACTTTATACTCCTTTGGGGATATAAAATGTTAGCAAGCAGTTTTGTTCATCCAGCATGAAACTTTCATTGTTTCTTTGTTTCAGCGAAAGACAGGGTTGAATATAAAAATCATGCAGGATCCTGAAAGCATCCACCACAGAGCTGCTGTAAATGCGACCTATGGAATCAGTTTGCCATACATTAACCAGAGAAAAGCAAGTGTAAGTAATGAGTGGTTTTAATGAGCTCTTATTTTTTAGAACTAAAATTCATTCATTGGTGCTATAAGACATAAGGTAGATTTTAAGAATTGGATCCTTTTGTCCTTAGAATTTTTGGGAGATGAAATGGAGTGGCATTCATTCTGTTTGTAATTAGAAATGATGAAGAAAGTGTAAATTTCTTTTTTAAAGATCTATATATAGATCATTCAAATTTTTCTATTTTATCTGATATCCCTAAATAAACTAGTACCATAATTTTAACTAGTACCAAAATTTAACAAGAGGAGGTAATTTAACAACAAAAAGAATACAGAGCTGTTAAATATTTTCTTTTGTGTACAGGCTTCTCCTAGAAAAAGAAAAAAACCAACAGCAAGGCGTGAGCTTCAATTATATATGCTCATATAATAGGGAAAAATTTAAGAATATTATTCTAAATCTGAAGAAAGGGGCTGATCTTTTATGTCAGCAAAGTGATGAGAAGGAAAATAGTAAGAAGGAAACTGTCATTAAGGAATCTCAGAGTCTGTGCCTATTTTTGCCATTGACTTGCTGCTGAGTGTCCTAAAACAAGGATTGTACTCTTTCTGTGTTTCATGGTTTTCTTAGAAGAATCAAGAGTAGTGCTTGATTTTAATTAGAAAAATTATTTTATTTGAGATCATTTCTAATATTGAAAATAATTACCAAAGTGATATCTATAATTTTTAAATACATTTTTTTTAACTTTTGGCTTCTCTCCAAAGCTCTTAAATATATCCATTTTTTTTTTTTCCAGTGAGAATTACATTAAAATAATTATTCTCAAAGAACTTTATACTCCTTTGGGGATATAAAATGTTAGCAAGCAGTTTTGTTCATCCAGCATGAAACTTTCATTGTTTCTTTGTTTCAGCGAAAGACAGGGTTGAATATAAAAATCATGCAGGATCCTGAAAGCATCCACCACAGAGCTGCTGTAAATGCGACCTATGGAATCAGTTTGCCATACATTAACCAGAGAAAAGCAAGTGTAAGTAATGAGTGGTTTTAATGAGCTCTTATTTTTTAGAACTAAAATTCATTCATTGGTGCTATAAGACATAAGGTAGATTTTAAGAATTGGATCCTTTTGTCCTTAGAATTTTTGGGAGATGAAATGGAGTGGCATTCATTCTGTTTGTAATTAGAAATGATGAAGAAAGTGTAAATTTCTTTTTTAAAGATCTATATATAGATCATTCAAATTTTTCTATTTTATCTGATATCCCTAAATAAACTAGTACCATAATTTTAACTAGTACCAAAATTTAACAAGAGGAGGTAATTTAACAACAAAAAGAATACAGAGCTGTTAAATATTTTCTTTTGTGTACAGGCTTCTCCTAGAAAAAGAAAAAAACCAACAGCAAGGCGTGAGCTTCAATTATATATGCTCATATAATAGGGAAAAATTTAAGAATATTATTCTAAATCTGAAGAAAGGGGCTGATCTTTTATGTCAGCAAAGTGATGAGAAGGAAAATAGTAAGAAGGAAACTGTCATTAAGGAATCTCAGAGTCTGTGCCTATTTTTGCCATTGACTTGCTGCTGAGTGTCCTAAAACAAGGATTGTACTCTTTCTGTGTTTCATGGTTTTCTTAGAAGAATCAAGAGTAGTGCTTGATTTTAATTAGAAAAATTATTTTATTTGAGATCATTTCTAATATTGAAAATAATTACCAAAGTGATATCTATAATTTTTAAATACATTTTTTTTAACTTTTGGCTTCTCTCCAAAGCTCTTAAATATATCCTTCAGTGAAATCAAAACTAAAACAAGATTAATTTTAGAATTAAATTGCAAAGCCATTTCTAACCAGCATAATAGTCTCTTAATCTTTCAAATTTCCTACGTAGACATTTTCTACTGCCTACTTCATTCATGTAACCCTGAAATATATTTTTAGTTTCTTTATATGTGCTTTATGTTATTCTAACAGGGTTGGTTTAAGAGCATTTTATCATAGAAATCCTTTTATAGCCTAAGAAATAACTAGAAAGTTAGATATTTTTATTCCTGCTGAAACTTTATTTAAAATGTCACTATGAATAATGTGAAAGGGTTTTTATCTGCTTCCCGTGAGCCCAAAGCCCTTGAAATAAAAATATTATTTCTCTGGCTGTACAGACAGAAGCAGATTTCGCTTTTGTTGTTGTTGGTCTTCCCCATCAGTCTAGAATTAATATTGGCTTAGCTGGTGGAGCGCTGAGGCTTTGTAGCCCAAGGCAATTGCAGCATTTCCTGCAAACTTTTTCTGATGAGTATTGAAGTTTACAAAGGTATACCTCTAGATTTAGAGGGGATTAAGCTTTGCTTTAATGAATCTGAACAAAACTTCTGACATAAACAGGGAATTCAAAACAATATCCAAAATTTCCCAAGCAGGATATGTCTCTTGGATAGTGTACCCTTGTCACTAGAACACAGAGGACTTGGGAAAGCACTTGGCCTTGTAGACACATAGGTAATGTGTCTACATACTCATTGATTGTATTTAAGATCCTTTTTTCCCCCTGTAAAACTGGACTCCATAAAAATCTACACCAGATCACTTTAAAATATAGGTACATTATGTCCATCTTGCTCAAACTATTGGCATTTCAATCAAAATAGTTGACCCTATCATTTTATGTTGATATATGTATAGATGATGGTACTAACTGAAAAAGATATTCTCATTTTAGATTTGTAAAACAAGCTTTGTGCAAAAAATCCTATGAAAGAAATATTCCAGTGTTGGCTTTAAACAAGCATGTGGAATACTTGGGAATAAATACAGTTGTGATTTACCACTTATGAAAATGTTTTTGAAAGCACTTACCCAAACTGAAGCAATGTGTCTAGCATTATGATGTATAGTTAATTAGAAAAACAGCATCAGAGCTAATTGCTTTTTATAACCACTCTAAACACTCAAAGGGGATTATTATTTGGCTGCTGAGGGCCATGTGTTTCCTTACTTCTTATGAAACTTGAACGGCTTGTCAAAAGCCTATAAGTAATCTTAGATACTTTCGACAGAACAAATTTGAATTTGTTGCTAATTTACCTTACCAGTTCCCAGAAACCGGTGTTTTCTCCATTTTATGAAGAAGTATATACTTTCTGATAATCATAGGCTGATGAAAAGATTTTAGTGCATTTAAAACACATATACTCTACATACACATATACCTGCCCCCACAAAACTGCCTTTAGAATTATATATCCTGTAACTCTCTTGTGTAAAAGCAATTCACAAAAAAAGCATTAAAAGCGAAAGTCACTGATTTTTTTCAATATATTAAATTTGCCAAATTAAAAACCCTCTAACACATTCTTGAGTAGAGCCTTACAGGTTTGGATAGACCAGAAGAAATCTCTGATTCTGTTCATACTTACTCATTGACATTTAGTTCCAGTTAGACTTTGTAATGCAACACATTAAAAGATCTACAGAAAATTTGACTTTGATTTATTTTTTTTAAATAAGGGTTTCTTAAAAGGCTTGAAACATGTATCTGTTACCATGAATTTTAAAAGAACGATTATGAATGCATAACAAAATAGCCAAACAAAACATTGCTTTGAATTGCTGCACAAATAACTCTGATTATAACTGTTATGACCTAGAAAAGAATCATAAAAACATTTTTCTTTTTGGCAGCATATGAGTTGCTGTAGAATTATACCAGTTCTTTGGTCCCATTTTCCAAATAAATAAATATATAATGCAATGTAAACTTAGAATCTTTTATTTATTCATGAGGTTGAATTTAATACTATTATGATTTCTAGATTTTATGAGTCATATGTTATGCAGTGTTTTGCACTAACTTAGTTGGGTAGCAACCACACTTCACAAATCATAGTTTCATTCTTTACTGTTTCACTTAGGGTGTATGTAGTAATCTCTCACTGAAAGCGCATTCATTTCTGAAGTGATAAAGTAATGGAAAGTGAGGCAATTGTGTTAATGTCAAATGATTAGAAGAAGCACCAGGAGTAAGGTGGGGGTAAGTAGGAGGGGTGGGGGCAGAAAGAAGGACTATTTCACAACATGATTGTGTTTTAAGCCCATGCATATGGCCACAATTACAGTCTCAACGTAATTTGGCAACGGTAGCAGAATTAGATTTAAACAAATTGATGTTACACTGCAGTAATTCAGAATGAGCTTGTTGCATTTATAAACCATAACAAGAAGCAGAGTGAATTAATAAACCCCTCTTGTCACTAAAAATAAAAAAGGGAATAATTGCTGAGATGGAGTTAACTTAACAGATGACTATAGTCAGCATCCTTTCAGCCTAGATATGGGAAAGTGAAGGTCACCCCCATCTCAGATGACAAAGAGGGAACATTTTGTTGGTAAACAAATTAATCTTTTGAAAGGTCGCCATTTGTTTTAAGTTTTTATCCAGTTCTTGTCATCTGGAATCAGAGATTGACTGTCATTTCACTAGGCAGGGGTGCAGTTGAAGCAGACAAAGCTGCTTCTGTACATATCAGCATTCCTTGACGAAACCCGGTGCCTGATTGTGATGCTATGGGCTGCTGGTTTACAGCTGTCTCCGGACAAGAATGGAGGCCCACCCCTGAATTCCAATAAGATGGGCCTGCATATTCCGCCTGCTGTAAGCTGGCCCTCTGCCCACAAGTAAAATGTATTGTAGTTCAAGCCAGCAATTATCTCTTTTACTTCCTTCTGTGCTGCTTCTGTTCCTTTTTTCCAAAAACAGATGTGGATATTCACTCAAGTTCTGCATCTCTATTCTTTCCCGCACCTGCCAGGGCAGAGTTTTGACAGAGGTAGGGTTTGAGGGAGCCAGAAGGCAACAATCAGACGGGATTTCTGTGAGAACAGTTTCAAAAGAAAATGTTGAATTTTCAGGAAATGTAGAGTCAGCATCTTGTCCCCCTCCCTTTCCCCAGGAGCATTTGGTAAATTAAATTAGTTGAACAAAAGGAAATAGCTTTAAAGACATTTTGAAATGCCACATCCTATTTATGACACACAGTCATTACCCAAGAACTGCAACGGCATGTTCAACACCCCCACTTCTGTCACTAAAGGGAGGTTCCTCTTCAGGTTATCTTGAAAGAGCTTCCAAGAAAACAATGACTTTTCATGTTCTTCTGGACTCCTAGCCTCCTCCACCAGCATGGTGGTGATAGAGTGGTGTATTGGCCTTGGAGGCTGAGGTGACTGAGAACGTTAGTTCTGCGTTGGTTTGGAGTGCTGGCAAACCTGAAGAAAGTGATGTGGCAATGCCACTGGCTCACGTCTAGTCCTCTCACAAAAGCCCTTCTGGAAGTGGGGAGAGGAAATTGGAGGCCATGCCCTCATCAGGTAACGCACATTCTCTAAGTTCTTGTGAACGCTGTTATTTCTTGAATTTCTGGGCTGAGATCCTGCATGCGTTCCCAAACCAACCCCACACCAAACTCCAACCACTTTTTAGCTGGGAGCATCACATTTCTGGGTTAGACTGCCTGCTGTGGACTCTTACTCATAGAAGGAGAACCTCACAGAAATGGCCTCCATTTCCTTGTGGGTAAAATGTCCATGATAAAAGAATCTCATAGGATTATTTTGAGTTTTTTGTTTTTTTGGCTGTGTTGGGCCTTAGTTGTGGCATGCAAGGTCTTTGCTTGTGGCATTCGGACTCCAGAGAGCACAGGCTCAGTAGCTGCAGCACAGGCTCTCTCGCTGCAGCACACAGGCTTAGTGGCCCCACAGCAAGTGGGATCTTAGTTCCCTGACCAGGGATCGAACCTGTGTCCCCTGCATTCGAAGGCAGATTCTTAACTACTGGACTACCAAGGAAGTCCCAGGATTGTATTAAGATTTAAATGAAATAATTCAAAGCACTTAGCAAAGGTCCTGGGACAGATAAGTACTCTGAAAGTTTTAGTTATGACTGTTGACAATATCACATATTATCTTAAGCCATGTTTTATACAGTCATTTAAAGCTTACATTACTGTAGGGGGTCAAGGGAGTGAACCAAAGTATTACTGAGGTTCCTTCCAGAGATTCTCTTTAACATTTCACATGATGGTGCCTTCTTTCCCATACTGCTAGGGGACAGTTGTCTGGTCCCTTTGTCTGTTTTTCACATCTTCCACTGCACCAAGCAGTGTTTTGCACATAATAGGAGAGGATTAATTGGTCTCATCCAGCCAGTCCCCACACTGAAGCTGTGTTACTTCTTGCCAAATCTGGAAGTGAAGTAATGGTTTTGCTGACTCTTAGTAGGCACAAGGCATCCTCCCACTTAGCCATCTGATGAAGTTTATCTGGTGAAACCCTCTTGTTCCTGGATTCTTGTAACAGCCTGGCCACTAACTGTTTCTAGGAGCCAGTCACTCTAGTTCAGTTATTCTTATTTTCCTAGTTTATAAAATAGGGACACTAGATGGGAGGCAGTCGGATGGGAAGAAGGGCTTGGAGTTGAATGGATCAGAGTTGGGTCCTATTTGCCATTTTCCAGTTGTGTAACCCTAGGTAAGCAAATTAACATCTCTGATCCTCTGTTTCCTTCTTTGTAAAATCAGAATAATGGTGTCTACTAGGCATGGGTGTTATGGGGATAATATCGATAATATATTATCGATAATTATAATTAACATTATATAATGTTATAACATTATATAACATTATATAATTATATAACATTGCTGGAACATAATAGGTGCTTAATAAGGTTCCTGTCTTTCTGGAAAATTAATGAATATTAAAAACCTCATACTTCCCCCTTTTTCACACCCTTGTGTCCAAAAAGGGATCTGATTTGGTTCTTTTCACGCTCCACTATAAGTGAGTAATAGGATTTAAATGCCCTGGTTTTCACACTGTTACAGAGAGCTCCAGTGAGCTTCAGGGAGCCTGCAAGCATTTAATTCATATTTCATTTTTCTGATATTTAAGCTATTTTGAAGCATAATAAAGAACAAAACATACATATGGAAGTTAAACACCAAATTTTAATGCATTCAGTACCATCAATGGGTTAGTTTGTGCTATTTGGTTAACTCCATGAGCACATGGGCACAGATGTGTGCATGTCGATGTATGTGTGTGCGCACATTTGAATTTCTTTTAAGGGTGTTTTTTAAAATTAGATATGGTTTATCTGTGTACCAGTCATATTTTGAAATGCACATCCACTCATGTACACTCCTACAATAATCATACGAGATAAATAAGTGAAGATTAAATGAGCTAATACTTGTCAAGTTCTTAAAGCAGCTCCTAGCCCCAGGTAAGCATTCTACTAATATTAACCGGCATTAGTATTACATACAACACTTGTGTGCTCCCATCCATTAAAAGCCAGGCAAACTCTCTGGTGCACGTTTGGCACAGAATAATAGTGAACTGTACAATTACAATAATGCATATTGTATCATGATAATACAGTATCATAAATTGTTTCATTGCTCAGTTTAAGTTTGGGTTGAGCCTTACTTGATTCAAATGTGCTATACAATCTGATATTGCAGGATTGTGGTGTTACTTTGTTTACATCTGTAGATAAAAAGTCAGCAATAAAACATCATCTTGAAATTTTGGACTCAGGTGCAAAACAAGATTAGATTGTTTTGAAACTGAATGAATATCTGAAAAAGAAGGGTGCTGAGATATCTAAAAATAAATTTAAATTGGACATGATGAACATCTTAAAATGTTCCATGGCACATTTGAAAAGTATTTTTGGTCATTCAATTCTTCAATAATAACAGCCCTCATGAAGTATGCCAGACCCTGTGTTAATTGCTTATGTACACTGTCTTACTTAACTTTTTCACCTATAAAATAGATGCTATTTTTGTAATCATTTACACATGAGGAAGCTGAGATTAAGATTAAGCTACTTGCCTAAGGTTATGAAGTCAGGAATTCAGGATTCAAATTATTTATTAATCTACTTGTCAAATATCCCCAAATTAAGTACTTACCAACTAATTTTTAATTACTAAGGAATATGAACAGTTGTTAAATATCATTAGTGGTTTGAAACAAAAAATTCCTACTAGTCTTTACTTAAACTTCTGGATTATTTTAACTGCAGAAAATCCTGAGATAATAAATGCCATAACAAATCATTAGCAAGAAATTACTTATCTATTTACATCAGGATTTTCTCCATCTTGTGCAGGCAAAAAAAAATACAGAAATAAGGTGTATGCTCTGATAAATGTTAGATTGCACTATTATCCATAAATCTTGATGTCATAATTTGTCTTTATCAAAATAGCCCGTTTCCAATATTGTAAATACATATATATTCTTATTTACATATAATATAGCATATAACATTATACTAAATTTATATAAAACTTGCATCTATTTACCTATCAGCATTCTATTTAAAGTTACATCTGAAAAATAGATTCTACTACTGAATATAAATTTGAAAATCTTTGGCATAGAGAATTACCTCTCCCAGGGGTTTTTGCTTTTCAACAAGAGTAAATCCTCTATTTAATTAAACCAAAGGAGTTAGACTCTATTAAGGGATTTCAAGCATGAGTGGACAAGGAGAAGAGGGATTTGGGGGGTGTGGGAAGAGAGCCTTTGCATTGCCCTGGATTCATCCCATGTCAGCAACCACCTGCTAACTAGCTAGCCCTGCTCCCTGATGTGATCCAGTGTCTTGGCACTTTGTGACTTGGGCTCTGGACTTGACTTTCCATATTTGTTTGACTCTGTACTAAGAGGTTGTGTTTCTAACCTCATAGTTTGAAAAGCTAAAAATTTGAAAAGCTTTGTAAAGCTAAAAATTAGGCAGATGGAGGGGCCTGAGTCAGCACTGTGATAAGTTTGACACAAGGGGTTCTTGGATAAAACTGTACATCAGTATAATTGGTTTCCAATGTAAGTTATTATGCAATTATAAAACCATTATTCTAAGAAAGTTTACATAGCCTTCACCAGTTTGCCAAAGAGATTCATGACACCCATCCACAAAAGTTAGAACTCTTTGTGATAGATCAAACTTTCCTTTCACACAAACTTCAAGTATGGGGCAAAGTATGCATCAGAACAGAGGAATATCCTGAAAACTCTGTATTCTATATGGATGAAAGAGCTACTTCTCTTAGTTGATTGCACAGGAAACCCACCAGTTGCCACTCGGATTTTCCTAAGAGTTGTGTCTTCATGAGTAAAAATGTAAAACTTCATGTTTTTATCTACTGTGGCTTTTTTATTGCAAGGAGGAAAGTGGAATAGTTACAAAAATGGTAATGCTTGCAATATTACCGTGAGTGGTCTGCTTAAAATGAAGCAAAGAAAAAATACCACAGCAAGTAGCACAACAGCATTAGCCACAAGAGAAATGGGCCTAATAGAATTTTTTTTTTTTTAATCATAGCCCAGGTTAATTATCTACTGAGGGGTACTTGAGATGAAAAAATACTATTGCTGTGTTCTCCAATATTCTAACCCATTGTACCTTAAACTGTACTTGAATTCAAGTATACATTCTTGCTTTTTAAAACCTCTTTGGTAGAAAAAAAGCAAGTATCCACAATCCACAGTGGTTCACCCTGCTGCTGCTAAGTCGCTTCAGTCGTGTCCGACTCTGTGCGACCCCATAGACGGCAGCCCACCAGGCTCCCCCATCCCTGGGATTCTCCAGGCAAGAACACTGGAGTGGGTTGCCATTTCCTCCTCCAATGCATGAAAGTGAAAAGTGAAAATGAATTTGCTCAGTCGTGTCCGACTCTTCACGATCCCATGGACTGCAGCCTACCAGGCTCCTCCATCCATGGGATTTTCCAGGCAAGAGTACTGGAGTGGGGTGCCAGTGCCTTCTCCGTGGTTCACCCTATACTTTCTTTAAAAGCACAGTTTCTGAATCAGAATGTAATGAGGCCCAGGAGGTATTTACTTGGAGACGAAAAACACCTGATTTAATTCCCATCTCTACCTTCAATGGTAATCTGAACAAATCTGTTTATGGTTGGTAACTAAGAGATCTGAAAGTGTGCAACCGTGCACACTCTTAGAAAGAGTGTTGGAAAGAACCACAGATTGAGACAAAAGTCAGAGCACTAGGGTGCTCATCCTGCCTCTGCTGCTGCTATAAGCCTTCAGAGACTACATCACTTAGCCTCTAAAGATTGTATGCTGAGATGTCAAATTGACTTGTTCAGAGTCATCATCACAGCCACAGCCCTGAGGATGCAACTCCCAGATTAACGTGCCTCCTTTGGTGCCTTGTGGGACCACCACTCTCTCAGGGGAGGCAAGTCATGATCAGTATAACTGACAGATGGAGGCAAGCTTCAAGACAGGCCTTTGTGAAACTGATGGACATGGCTGACAGCAGACCTGCTGTGTATTTTAAGCTCTGGAAGCCACAGAAGCAAAGGCAAAGGTGGAGAATAATGAAAGTAACGCAGGATGGCTTAGAGATTTGCCCAGTCGTGTTGACTTTTTATAAAGCAAGAAGCCAAAAGATGTGGTTCGATGTGTAGAGCCAGTTGATGGATGCCCTGGAATGGGCCACTGAAATCTAATTGTGTGACCTCCATCTAGATCATAAAGAGAAAGGCTTAAGGCAGACAGTTTCTGAAATTAGATCACTTCTCCAGATGCTCTAACTGAAGGGCAGCTTGAGAATTCTCCTAAACAATCTCTCTCCCTTGATGTCCTCATTGGTTATTAAACTTTATTTCCTATCCTGTTGGGTATAAAGATTTCTTGACTAGCACTATCTGCTGAACTTGAGAGAAGTTCGTGAAAACGCCTGATTAGAGTTCTACAGGCAGCACTTAACCTTTTACTTACCCTCCGTCTCTATGAATGGCCACTAAGAGCCGGCTGGTCTAGAAGGATGGCTGAGACTTCCTCTTAACCTCTCTTTCGGTGCTGATGCTGAATTACCCCACAGCTGCCTAGGACTCTGCCATAACCCTAACCCCTGTCCTGTCTTACTTCTTCCTCCAATGCTGGTCAAAAGCGGGTCTTGTTTGGGACAGGAGATGTGGAGAGAGGACGTTAAAGAATAGGAGTGGTTGATGCCTCCCCGGTACTTGCTGCCCTTCTCTCTGTCTTCTGCCCCCAAGTCACGCAATTCCTCCCTGTCAATTATCAGCCTCAATACTCCTCCCCCACATTCAGCCTCTTACCAGCTCCCTGTGGTCCCGTCTGCTCATGCAAAGAAGTGCCCAGGAGACTATCACAGTCCAAGTGCTTCCTAAAACATGGGTGTGTTTCCAAACTTATCATCTGTTTATACTAAATGGTGTTCATTTGATTGGCTTTTTCCTTCCTGAGTTTCCCCCTCTTTTGAAAGGAGTAAAAACCCTAAGGAAATCTTCAAAGTGTTCTTGTTTAGAACAGGAATCCCAGAGGTAAATCCTCTAAGGCCCGCCAGGTGATAACTGACCGAAAGGACCAGGTCTAAGAGCTGGGACGCTGGACTGAGGAGACTGGCCCTTCTGACAGGAAACAGCTGCCTCGGCTCCAACCCTTTGGCTGGGTTTTCAAAAGTAGCTGGAAACTTGTATTCATATTTTTGGTGAAATCTCCTGATTTTCAAGTGTTTGCTTAGATAATTTAAAAAACTCTTGGACTACATAGCTATATCTGTCTTGCAGGTCAGCAACCGGCAGTTCAGAGGCCCCTGGAGGGCTAGTACTTTGGTGCAGCACAGGGTACAACACTCTACAGGATTAGAGGTTGATTTTGTCCAAGTTGATCCATCTCTTGGGTGCAGCTGGACTCACAAGAGGCTGATGTATAAACTGGAATTCTGCTTTATTTATCCTAAGGAGAGCTATCATGGCCAAACAGACCTGAATGTTCAAGTCAGCTGATCTGATGAGCATATTGTGTCCTTATTACAAAGCTACACAGAAAGCCCTGTTAGAAACCTGCTTAGTGAACAGAGAAACTGAGTAAGGGTAATTAGTTGGACGATCTTCACGGTGAACAGCGTCACACATTTATAGTCTGATGCATCCATCTGTGAAGCCACTCCTGCCAAAGCGATATGAATACATCCCTGTGAAGTAGGTGCTTTATGGCACTAAGCAAATTTGATTCTCTGATTCAACCTTTTATAATAAGTAGCTACTGTCTGCTTGGACTTGATTATGTGAATTATGCTGCACTGTGATGAGCTTCTTAAACTGACNACATTTATAGTCTGATGCATCCATCTGTGAAGCTACTCCTGCCAAAGCGATATGAATACATCCCTGTGAAGTAGGTGCTTTATGGCACTAAGCAAATTTGATTCTCTGATTCAACCTTTTATAATAAGTAGCTACTGTCTGCTTGGACTTGATTATGTGAATTATGCTGCACTGTGATGAGCTTCTTAAACTGACAACCATATTTATCCCCCTGGAATAAATGATTTTACCCCCATTTTACTGATTAAACAAACAAACTGTGGCTAAGAGAAATTAAGTTACTTGCTCCAGTCTTACAATCAATAAGTGGTAGAATCCAGATTCAAATCTAGGCCTACCTGATGTTAGAGCTTTCTTTCTTTTTCTTTTTTTTTTTTTTTTAATATTTCTCTCTTTATTTATTTGGCTATGCAAGGTCTTAGTTGAAGCGTGCGGGGTCTCTGGTCGTGGCATATGGGATCTAGTTCCCTGAGCAGGGATGGAACCTGGACCCCTTGTGTTAGGCAGCACAGAGTCTTAGCCCCTGGACCACTGTGGAAGTCCCTAGAGCCTATGTTCTTAACCAATGCCTTCCTCTTTACTAAGAAAGGGAAAGTTGCTCAGTCGTGTCCAGCTCTTTGTGACCCCAGGGACTATACAGTCTGTGGAATTCTCCAGGCCAGAACACTGGAGTGGTTATCCTTTCCCTTCTCCAGGGGATCTTCCCAAGCCAGGGATCAAACCCTAGTCTCCCACATTGCAGGCAGATTCTTTACCAGCTGAGCCACAGGGGAAGCCCAAGAACACTGGCGTGGGTAGCCTATCCCTTCTCCAAGGGATCTTCCCGACCCAGGAATCAAACTGGGGTCTCCAGCTTTGCAAGTAGATTCTTTACCAACTAAGCTATCAGGGAAGCCCTCTTTACTAAATTTTCTGGTAAAAAGACCACTCACCTTCAGCTGACTCTGGTTTCTTTGATGAGACTAACATTCCAACTTGGGGCCTGAGTCTTTCACATTAAACCTCTACATGGAGCTGGCCACACTGATAATTTAGTTATTTTTCTGGTTTCACATTCAGAGTTGGGGATGAAGTGAGAGAATATATCTCCTTGTCACTACTATAAATTTCTTCTGCAAGTAATTGTATTACCCAGAAGAGGAAAGAGTCTCTAGCTGGAAGAAATAGGATGCATATGGGAGAAAAAGAGAAAGATAAGAAAGGTGAGAAGGAACCAGCCCATAAAGAGAAGTATTCTTGGGGGATTTCCTGATGAGATACCCTGCTTCCCTTGTCTTCCCATATTTCCCATGCCACCTGGGCCATAAGAGCAAAGATTCTCCTTTTTCCATGGCTTGCTGGTGAGAGGTCCAGAAATGTCCAGTCACTAGGTTCAGTTTTACTAATATCTCCCATGAGTTTACCTAAGGATCTTACCAGCTTAAGATGTTTCCAAGAAAACTTATTTGAGTTTCAAAGTACTCATTTTCAATTCTAACTTAAATGACCCTATTCTTACAGAAGGTTGTCAGGAGAAGCTGTGAACTGAAAACAGGCAGTGACCCCCAGAGAAGTAGCTGATACCCAAAAACTCCTCTTCTCCACCCATTAAAAGATGCACTTGATACCTAATATTGGAGTCATTCAGTATAAACACAATTTAGGGGAAAAGAGGATTGACTTTCAGTGAAGGATTTTCAAAGCTGTTACCTTGGCATGGAATTATCATTTAATGGAAAACACTGAAATCTCAGGGGAAGTACCTGTCACCATCTTTCCATAGTTTTGGGTTTATTATTCCATTTACCAGTAGTTTCAAGAGTAGGACCTAGATTTTACTAGAGGAGAGGATAATTCCCCCCCAACCTTGGGGGGAAGTAGAACTCTGTTCTAGTCTGGAGCATTTACAGGACACATAGCTGTGCTTCCAAGCAGTGCTGCCCTCTAAGCTGAAATGTATTACCTGCTCGGGAAAATGCACATTAAGTAACATGCCTGAGTCCTTCGGTGTTGGGCATGGTGTTAAGTACAATATTCATGGGCTACGTCATGCAATCCTTTAATCCTACAAGTACTATTACTACTTTCATTTTGTATTTGGGGAAACTGAGGCAAAGGTGGTTAAATAACTCACCCAAAGTCACATAGCTAAAGGTCAAAGGGTCATAATTCAAACTCAGTCAGTCTGACTTCCAAGTTAGCATTCTTAATATACCACCTCTGGTAGCTTTGAGGATGGTGATACTGACCCACATCCAAGGAACAGACCTGGGACCCTGCCCAAAATTAATGGCCAAGACATTTGTGGAGAAATTTCTCTACCTTGGTCTGGAAATAAAAGTAAAAAATCAAACCACTTAGTGATAAGCTACATTAACTTAAGGATTAGAATAATAAGAGAAGCTGGTACTTTTCCCCCCTAGCTGTATTGAGATATAATTGACATGTAATACTGTGTAAATTTAAGGTGTATGATGTCATGATTAGATACATATATTCCTTATGAAATGACTATGAGAATAAGATTGGTTAGCACATCTGTCATCTCACATAATTACCTTTGGTGTGAGTGAGTGTGTGTGTGTGCTGAGAACATTTAAGATCTGTTCTCTAGAGCTGGCACTTTCAGCGTGAAAATTTTCCCCAGCTAGATTGTAAACCTGTTTGAGAGCAGGGACCATATTTCCAACATCAAACAGAGTGCCCTATCTGGCCAGAATCCAGTGAAAATTGACTCTTGATATGTGTATGTGGTTAAGGACTTTGAAACAAATTGTTAGGGAACTGCATAATTGAGATAGTCTGTGTTGAGTTAAGTAATGAAATACCATGTACCTTATTTGATTACATTTGTAGAGCTCTCCTCTTTCGGGTCATAAAAAGGTCTTTCCAGATCTCTTCAGGTAGAATTAATTTTCTCTTCCTAGATCATTGCTGCATGCTTTTAAAGTCTTTACATGAATTTACTGAGCAATGTCGAAGAATAGTTGAATAAATAAAAAGATATATCATACTCCTGAAAAGGAAAAATGATTATAATAAAAATGCCAGTTCTCTCCAAATTAATCTTTATATCTAATGTAATTCCAATCAAAATTCTTATGGGTTTTATTTGGTTTGCATGGAATATTAATCTTTTCAACTTGCCAGTGTTCATCATCTTAAAAAATAATTGGGCAAAGATTTCACTTTTTTTCCTAAAGAATATTAATGAAGGTGAGCTTTTTCTACTTCTTATTAAAACATGATATAATTACAACAATTACAGATTGGGAGTTTGGAATTGACATATACACACTTATATTTAAAATAGATAACCAACAAGGACCTACTGTATAGCATAGGGAACTGTAATAATCTAATGGGAAAATAACTTGAAAGAGAATAGATACATGTATATGTATAACTGAATCACTTTGCTTTATACCTGAAACTAACACAACATTGTTAATCACTATACTTCAATATAAAGTAAAAATTTAAGAAATAACAATTTTTAAAAATTAAAACATTTATAACAGCATCCTCTGGGCACAAAAATTAACAGACCGATTGATGGAATAAAAGAAATGAGCATAGATATTGGCATTAATATAAAAGTCACACTATAAGTCAGTAGGAAAGGGAGGGCCTGTTAGATAAATAGTGCTGAGTCATTTGGGAAAAAAGCATTAAACTAATCCTAACCTTATAATCAAAACAAAAGAAAACTCCAAATGGATCAAATTAAAAGTTAACAAAGGGGAAAAAAGAAAACAATAAAAGAGAACTATTTTTCAAGTTAGTTAAAGGAAGATTTTTTTTTTAATTGAAATGTAGTTGATTTACGGAGAAGGCAATGGCACCCCACTCCAGTACTCTTGCCTGGAAAATCCCATGGACGGAGGAGTCTGATAGACTGCAGTCCCTGGGATCGCGAAGAGTCGGGCACGACTGAGTGACTTCACTTTCACTTTTCACTTTCATGCATTGGAGAAGGGAATGGCAACCCACTCCAGTGTTCTTGCCTGGAGAATCCCAGGGACGGGGGAGCCTGGTGGGCTGCTGTCTCTGGGGTCGCACAGAGTCAGACACAACTGAAGCGACTTAGCAGCAGTAGAAGCAGCATCCGCTAAGTCGCTTCAGTCGTGTCCGACTCTGTACGACCCCATAGACGGCAGCCCACCAAGAAGCAGCATAGTTGATTTATAATATTGTATTCGTTTCTGGTGTACAGAAAAGTGATTCAGTTATACAAACACACACACACACATATGTACACACATATGCATATGCATATGTGTGTACATATATGTACTTCCCAGGTGACTCAATGATAAAGAATCTGCCTGCCAGTGCAAGAAATGCAGGAGATGTGGGTTTGATCCCTGGGTTGGGAAGATCCCCTGGAGGAGGAAATGGCAACCCACTCTAGTATTCTTGCCTGGAGTATCCCATGAACAGAGGAGCCAGGCAGACTGCAGTCCATGGGGTCACACAGAGTCAGACATGACTGAGCAACTGAGCATATAGGCACAGACATATGTATATATGTGTGTGTGTGTACATATATATATATATATTCTTTTTCAGATTCTTTTCCTTGACAGGTTATTAGAAAATACTGAGTTTCCTGTGCTATAAAGTAGGTCCTTGTTGGTTATCTATGTTATATAAAGTAGTATGTTTCTGTTAATCCTAAACTCCTAATCTGTCTCTCCCCATGCCTTCTTCTCTTGGTAACCATAAATTTGTTTTCCATTTCTGAGTCTGTTTCTGTTTTGTAGATAAGTTCATTTGTACTCTTTTTTTAGATTTCACATATAAGTGTTATCATATGATACTTGTCTTTCTCTGACTTACTTCATTTAATACGATAATCTCTGGGTCCATCCATGTTGCTGCAAATGGCATTGCTTCATTCTTTTTTTAAAGGCTGAGTAATATTCCAGGGTGTGTGAGTGAGTGTGTGTGTAGGCCTACACCGCGTCTTCTTTATCCATTCATCTGTTGATGGACACTTAGGTTGTTTTTGTGGCTTGGCTATTGTATTAATAAATAGTGCTGCTATGAACATTGGGGTACCTTTATCTTTTTGAATTAGAGTTTCCTCCTAATATATGCCCAGAAGTGGGATTGCTGCATCCTATGGTAGCTGCAGTTTTAGGTTTTTAAGAAGCCTCCATAGTGTTCTCCATAGTGACTGCACCAATTTACATTCCCCCAACAGTGTAGAAGGGTTCCCTTTTATCCACAATCTCTCCTGCATTTATTATTTGTAGACATTTTGATGAAAAGGAAGATTTTTTCCACACTGTTAACCTCATACAATATTAATAATCCTCATTACAAGAAAAGTCCACATTTACATTGGGCTCCAGTCCTGGATTTGTCACTAACTTCTCTGTGATTTGGGGGCAAATTACTTACACTCTTTGGAACTTAGTTTGCTCACTTGTAAACTTAGGGCACTGGATCAAATCATCTCTAAGATATTATCCAGTTCTGACAATCCTGATTTTCAGAATCTGATCAAAATCTCTTTCCTTTGGCTCCTTTCCTTTCCCATTTATATCCATCAACACAGGACATGTAAAACAGAAAGGTAGACCAGGTGAAGCTGTTTTTTCTTCTGACTGCAGAAGTAAAATTCACAGAAGGTGTTTTCATTTTTCCATAAATGCATTTAACAAAGTATTTATTAACAACCTGTTAGGTACCTGACCCTGTCCTAGTGACTTTTATATGTTATCCCTGCATACTCAGGGAGAAGGCAATGGCACCCCACTCCAGTACTCTTGCCTGGAAACTCCCATGGATGGAGGAGCCTGGTGGGCTGCAGTCCATGGGGTCGCTGAGTCGGACACAACTGAGAGACTTCACTTTCACTTTTCACTTTCATGCATTGGAGAAGGAAATGGCAACCCACTCCAGTGTTCTTGCCTGGAGAATCCCAGGGATGGCGGAGCCCAATGGGCTGCCATCTGTGGGGTCGCACAGAGTCGGACACGACTGAAGTGACTTAGCAGCAGCAGCAGCAGCAGCAGCAGCAGCATACTCAGAACATGTCAGAGAGATTATTACTTCCCTAATATCTCAGGATTGTACAGGTTAAGATATACAACCAAGTCATGTAATTAACACATGGTTAACTTAGAATTTAGACATATATTTTCTTGACAGTCTGATTCAGTCTAGGAAAATTATTCCAAGAGAATCTGTGCAAAAAGGACAAACACACACACACATGGACACACACACACACACTCACTGACAGTATTAAGATGAGCTGGTTAAGAATCCGCCTGCGTCTCCAGCCATAGCAGCCTGATCGCGCCCGATCTCATCTGATCTCGGAAGAATCCGCCTGCAATGCAGAAGACCTGAGTTCAGTCCCTGAGTTGGGAAGATCCCCTGGAGAAGGGAAAGGATAACCACTCCAGTATGCTGGCCTGGAGAATTCCATGGACTGTATAGTCCATGGCGTCGCAAAGAGTCGGACATGACTGAGCGACTATCACACACACAACATACTTTAAAAATCAGCTTCTTAACTAAATGAACAATGTAATTTTTAATGGGCTTAATTTATATTTGGGTGTCCTTCATTGAGTTAAAAATACTTGAACTAGAAGCATTCCTAACCTGCTTTCAAGTTTGCTTAGGCATCTCTTCTGCAGACTTCACTGATACAACATAGAAATTATGGCAAAGCCCAGTGGAGTCATTGAAGTAAAAGTCTCAGTACTGCTCAGGAAGGGATGCCAAATTAAATAAAAAGAGCCCCAGCAGTTCTGCAGCTGCGTGCCAACCCAACTGCTGGTATGAAGTAAATGAGGACCAAACTTCATTTCACTTGTGACCCTAGCCGGTATTTAAACAAAAATGCCTAGAGACTGACACACTGTTCTGTAATAAGGAAATAAATATCAATAGCAAAAATAATTATAAACAACGATAAACTACTCACGAAGACTTTCTTAGATCTTAACTGAAAGGACTAACATTTAAACTCATTGCCTCTCCTGTAGTCCCTAGTAAAGGTTAAGATTGTAGATTATAAGCATTATATATACTGTAATATATAGCCCTAAGGTTACAGAGGAAAAATTATATAGATAGTAGAGGTACTCCAGTTACTTTCCTTTCCATGTCTTTGACAGTATTCACCAACATGCAAACATCACAAACATAAACGAACCAGTTTTTTTTTTCCTCTAGTATGAGATGTAATAAACATACAGGCAAAAGGCCAGTATTTCTTTATTCTCTCTTACTTTTCAAGATTATTTAAATCTGGAGAGACTGCTTTCCCAGATTTTAGAAATTTCTATTGGAAGGCTACAAATACATGCTGTTAAATACAGAGAGACAAAATAGAAACAAGAAATAGAGTTTTATCTGTCAGTCTGAGTCTATCAGAAAATCCTGAGTCCATTATGTGTCAGGTTCCTTCGAGAGAAAATTTTCATGTAAAATCAAGTTATCACACTCATCTTTTAACTTTGCAGAATGGTCTAATAGTGACAAATTACAGCAAGTACTGTTGTTAGCTACGTTTTAATCCTTTTATCGTTTTTTTCCAAAATGTATTCCAAAGAATACTGGTTCCTTGGAATGTTAATAGGTATTCCATGAAAGAAAAGTTTTGTGGGCCCATAAAATTGGGGACCACGACGTTAAAAGAGAGACAGGCTGACTTTCATACCATTAGGCCACCTGGAGTCACTAACACTCTGATGTATATTATGAATCTTTAGAAGGAGGGTAGCCAATGCCATTAGCAATGTTTCCAAAATTTCCTCAGAATTCTTTTTTTGCAGAATAGCTATAGATCATATTCAAAGGAACAAACTTTGAAAAATTTTGCTTAAGGGCTGGATTTTATTGTAACTATTTTTAATGGAAAAATTTTTAGACGATATTACATATTTTCCTTCTTTAGTCACATTTTACTGAAATTTAATATTTTCTTGGGAATTTGGGGGCATCATAACAAACTCCACTTTCTTTCTTTCTTTTTTTAATGTGATGTACTGTTCAGGGCCTGTGAGGTGTGCAGATGCGTACACCTCAGACTTCTCTGTGTTTCATATAATATTTCTTTTGGCATCTCTTCCATGGTCACCTCTACTTACCACATTCTTTGAGTCTGTTCAGAATCCCAGGGTGATTTCTGCTACTAACTACCCCTTTATCATCCTGAGACCCTTCTCAATTCTGAGAATGGTGACCTTCTGTGTGCCCTTTCTTTTCCTCCCTCCCTCCCCACTTCTTTCCCTTGTTCTATTTCTCTCTTTTCTATTTCTAATATTGGTAATTTATGAGTTCTCTTTTTCTTGATCATTCTCCCTGGGGTTTATCTATTTTATTAGTCTTTTCTAAGAATCACTTTGGGCTTTGTTGATTTTCTCTGTTAATTGTTTTCTATTTCATTTATTTCTCCTTTTTTAAATTATCTTCTTTTCACTTGAGTTTATTTTACTCTTTTTTTTTAAGCTTCTTAAGGTAGAACATTAGATCACTGACTTTAGACCTTTCTTATTTTCTAAAATAAGCATGTAGACTTGATAAGTTTTTCTCTAAGCAGTTTTTTAACTGCATCTCACACATTTTGATATGTCACATTTTCAATATCATTCAGTTCAAAGTTCCTTTAATGATTTTTTTCTTTGACTCATGTGTTATTTAGAAGTGTGTTAATTTCTAAATATTTGGTGTTTTTGTTTTTTTTTTTTTTTTTTGTTTTTTCATACTAAGCAGTTTTTTAACTGCATCTCACACATTTTGATATGTCACATTTTCAATATCATTCAGTTCAAAGTTCCTTTAATGATTTTTTTCTTTGACTCATGTGTTATTTAGAAGTGTGTTAATTTCTAAATATTTGGTGTTTTTGTTTTTTTTTTTTTTTTAGTTTTCTCATTCTTACTGAATTCTAATTTAATTCCACTGGGGGCAAAGAATATATTTTATAAGATTTAAATCTTTTGAAATTGATTGAGACTTATTTTGTGGCCCAGGATATAATTTTGTTTGGTTAATGTTCACGTACATTTGAAAAGAATGTCTGTTTCACTGTTGTTGGTTGTAGTGGTCTATCAATATCAATTAGGTCAGGCTGGCTGTTGGTGATATTCAGATTATCTATATTCTTTTTTTCCTCATAATTTAGAGACTATTTAGATTCTGTAATGAAATCCATGTTGATAATACCTTACTTTTGGGGGAGGGCATGCCACACGGCTTGTGAGGTCTTAGTTCCCCAACCAGGGATTGAACCTGGGCAGAGTCCTATCCATGGGACTAGCAGGGAATCCCACGATCTTCTATACTCTTAATGATTCTTAAAGTCTATTTATTCTACAAATTACTGAGGGAGGAATTTTAAAATCTTCAACTCTAATCAAAGATTTGTCTCTTTCTTTAGTTTTGATCATTTTTATTACATATATTTTGTATTAATGTTATTAGAGACATACATGTTTATAATTTTTATGTTTTCTCAACCAACTAAACTTTTTATTCCTCTTTCTCTTTGATGATACTCTGTGTCCTAAAAATCTACTTTGATATTTAAAAAGCCACTCTTTTCTTTGCTTACTGTTTACATGGCATTTTAATCTTTTGTTGTTGTTGTTATTACTCAATCCCGTGTCTTTAAAATCCATTTCTTAAAGTTAGCATACAGTTTTATCTTGTTTTTAAAATCCAGCCTGATAATCTCTCATTTTTAATTAACATTTAGTCAGTTTCTATTTAATGTAGTCATTGACATGATTTGATTTAGAACAACCATTTTTCTACTCGCTTTCTATTTTTTCCAGCTTTTTCTGTCCCTTTGTTTCCTGCCTTGCTTTTTAAAATTTTAAAAAATATTCTGTTTTATTGGCTTTTAAGGTGTACCTCCTTGTATTCTTTTTAGTGGTTGCTCTAGGAATTACAATATGCATCCCTAACTTATTCACGTTTCCTTGGAGTTAATATTGCACCAGTTCACATATGATGTAAGGAACTTGCAACTATAGAGTTCCATTTACCTCCCAATTCTTTGTGCTTTTGTTATCATGTAATAAACTGCATATGTTATCATTTTTGCCTTAAATACTCAAATGTCTTTAAGAGAAATTAAGACAAAAATATAAAATATATAGTCTTATGTTTACTATAGAGTTTTAAGTTTCCATCTTGGATCATTTTCTGTCAGCCTAAAGAACTTCCTTTAAGCATTTCTTATAACTCATACTGCTTATGTAAGACTTACTGTAATGCTGTCTGCTTTTATAATAAAAAAGTATTTCCCTTTATGGAGCGTTTTGCGTTGCCTGGTTGTGGGCTTTTAGTATTACCTTTTTAAGTCCCATTGTCTCTGCTAGGTAGTTGCCATCATCTGGGTCACTGAGTCCCTGTGTATAACTTTCTTTCTTTCCTGTCTGCTCTCCAGTTCCCTCTGTCTTCGTCTTCCAGGGATTTGATCATGATGTGTCCATGTGTGACTTTCTTTGTCTTTATCCTCCTCTAGATTCATTGAGCTTCTAGGATCTGTAAGTTTATATTTTCCAGAAAATTGGGGAACATTTTGGCCATTATTTCCTTAACTTTTTCTCCACATTTCTCTTTCTCCTCTTTCTGGGATTTCAATTACGTATAAAATATACAACATGAAATTCCATGGGTCACAGAGGATCTATTCTTTTTCTTATTATTCTTTTCTTTTTGCTCTTGAGATTAAATAACATCTATTAATCTCTCTTGCTTCTTATGCTCCCTTCAATCTGCCGTCAATCCTATCCAATGAACTTGTCGTCTCAGACATTTTACTTTTCAGGTCTAAAATTTCCATTTAGTTCTTTTTTTATAATTTTCATTTTTCCACCAAGACTTTCCATTTCTTAATTAATTATGATAACAGTTTTCTTTTAATACTTAAAAATATGTATAACAGCTTTAAAGTTCTTTTTTGCTACTCTCTGGATTATCTTGACATCTTTCTATTGTAAAAGACTAATTTATTAAGGTATGATTGACATATAAAATCTGTACATATTTAGTGTATACAACTTGATGGGTGTTGTGAAAACAACACCACAATCTGTGCTGCAAACTGGTTAATCACTTCCAGGGTCTGTTTCTATTGATGACAGTTTCTCTTGCATGGATAATATTTTCCTCTATTTCTTAGCAAATACAGTACCATTTTATCATTAAGGACATTATAAGTGTGTTACACAAACTGTGAATTCTGTCACCATGTGTTAATTCTTACTCAAGTAGGCAGATGATTTGGTGAGACTCAAATTCCAAATGCTGGCCTGCGTGGGTAGAAGCTGAAATCTCTGCTCAGTTTTCTCAGTGCTCAGTTTTTCAAATTGCCAACTATTGTATCTTTGCTGGGATTCTTAGAATCACTTCCATATATGTGTAGCTCAAAGGTCATCCAAGTATGTGCATGTCATTTATTTGCCAATTTTGACTCCCTGCCATATAACGTTCTCCTTTTGGGGATTCCCCTTCATTTTCAGCCTTTATGATAGCCTTAAAGTCCATCCTTTTACTTCTTTAGCAAGTGAAACTGTGACTTTCTTCTTAAATTATAGGCACTTTGCATCTTATCGACTGAGAAGTACTTTTGAATCATATACATAAATCTCAAATGTTCAGTTCAGTTCAGTAGCTCTGTCATTTCTAACTCTTTGAGACCCCATAGACTGCAGCACGCCAGTCTTCCCTGTCCGTCACCAACTCCTGGAGCTTACTCAGACTCATGTCCATTGAGTCGGTGATGCCATCCAACCATCTCATCCTCTGTCTGCCGTTTCTCCTCCTACCTTCAATCTTTCCCAGCATTAGGGTCTTTCCTAGTGAGTCACTTCTTCACATCAGGTGGCCAAAGTATTGGAGTTTTAGCTTCAGCATCAGTCCTTCCAATGAATATTCTGGACTGATTTCCTTCAGGATGGACTGGTTGGATCTCCTTGCAGTCCAAAGGACTCTTAAGAGTTTTCTCCAACATCACAATTCAAAAGCATCTATTCTTGGATGCTCAGCTTTCTTCACAATCCAACTCTCTCATCCATACGTGACTACTAGAAAAACCATAGCTTTGACTAGTCAGACTTTTGTCAGCAAACTAATGTCTCTGCTTTTACTATGCTGTCTAGGTTGGTCATAACTTTTCTTCCAAGGAGTAAGCCTCATTTAATTTCATGGCTGCAGTCACCATCTGCAGTGACTTTGGAGGCCCCCCAAAATAAAATCTGTCATTATTTCCACTGTTTCCCCATCTATATGCCATGAAGTGATGGGACCAGATACCATGATCTTAGTTTTCTGAATGTTGAGTTTTAAGCCAACTTTTTCACTCTCCTCTTTCACTTTCATCAAGAGGCTCTTTAGTTCTTCATTTTCTGCCATAAGGGTGGTGTCATCTGCATATCTGAGGTTATTAATATTTCTCCCGGCAATCTTGATTCCAGTTTGTGCTTCATCCAGCGCAGCATTTCACATGATGTATTCTGCATATAATTTAAATAAGCAGCATGACAATAGATAATCTTGACATTCTCCTTTCCCGATTTGGAACCAGTCTGTTGTTCCATGTCTAGTTCTAACTGTTGCTTCTTGACCTGTATACATATTTCTCAGGTGGAGGTCAGGTGGTCTGGTATTCCGATCTCTTTCAGACTTTCCCACAGTTTGTTGTAATCCACACAGTCAAAGGCTTTGGTATAGTCAATAAAGCAGAAGTAGATATTTTTCTGCAACTCTCTTGCCTTTTTGATGATCCAGCAGATGTTGGCAATTTTATCTCTGCTAATAGTTTCCTTATTTCCTCATCAACTCCCTTCTAGCTTCTGCCTGTTTTCAATTTACCTGTGTACCTTTATATAGTTTTTCCTTTTTTAATATTTTATCCCAAATTTATAATTGTTATGTTCAGGAGGATTAGTGTGTTATAAGCTATCATTACCGCAATGGTGACTAGCCCATTTTTCAGTCTCACGATTGTACTATCTTTATTCAAAAGGAAAATATTTGCTATGAATATGGTTATGTTAATTGCTTCTTTCCAACGGAGAGGACAATGGCACCCCACTCCAGTACTCTAGCCTGGAAAATCCCATGGATGGAGGAGCCTGGTGGGCTGCAGTCCATGGGGTTGCTAACAGTCGGACACGACTGAGCGACTTCACTTTCACTTTTCACTTTCATACATTGGAGAAGGAAATGGCAACCCACTCCAGTGTTCTTGCCTGGAGAATCCCAGGGATGGGGGAGCCTGGTAGGCTACCGTCTATGGGGTCGCATAGAGTCGGACACGACTGAAGCGACTTAGTAGTAATAGTAGTAATGTCTTAACTGATTATATTTTAAAAAACTTTTTTGCTCTATTTCTTCAGATGAGATTAAAAGACAGATTTAGATGAATTCTAAATTATGTAATGCCTTCAGGGGCTACACAAATACCTAAAATATATTTTGTAAATGAAATAAGCAAAGTACAAAAAGGAAAAGCTATATGAACTCAGAGGAAGAAGAGATCAGAGGTGATTTCCTAGAGGATATTACCTTTAAGGCAGTAGTTAAAAAGTGATAGATAGTAGCCAGAGCTGAGAGAGAGAAAGAGGGAGAGACAGCGTTCCAGAAGAAATCTCATAAACAATGCAAAAAGTGGAAGGTTTGGAGGCTAATGTCTTATGGGTTATAGCTATAAATATAATTTTTAATATAACTCAAAATCAATACTATGGTGTGAACACACTGCTATATATAAAAATATGGGTAAATCTTACACCAATTTTAAAAGAAAAAAGTCAGATACAAAAGAATACATACTGTAATAATCCCATTTAAGTTCAAAAATAGAAAACTTATAGGTGGTAATAGAATTCAGACTAGTGGTTACCTTTGGGTTATGGAAGCAACTGGGAGGGAACATGAATGAAGTCCCTTGGGTGCTTGCAATGTTGTACCTCTTTTTCTGAAGGCTGGTTACCTACGTCACTTTGTAAAAATTTATCAATTGATGACTTTATGATTTGTGCCTTTAAAAAATATCACACTTCAATAAAATGTTTATGTTGAAACAAAAATGAAACCCAGTTTCTGGTATCAAGAAAAGTTTATCATGTGTATTTCCATATACTAACATGTTAATCCCTCACAGTGACCTTATGGAAGTCCAGTTATGCTGAATTTTATGTAAAATTGAATTATATGAACTTGAAATACCATGATGTAAAATAATAAATTCTGACTTTATACACAAAATTTGAAATGATTCAAATCTCCCCAAGTTAAAAAAAATTTTTCATTTTCTTACAAAGCTGGATCAATCTGAGCAAATTTAAGATCTATTTAAGCTTAAGGGAGGTACCACTTGAGTAGATAAAAATATCCTGTGTAATTCAGGATAATAGTTTAACAAATAACAGATGCAACACTAGTTAATGCTCTTTAGTGTCACAGTTTCAGCAGAGCAGTTGTGGCTGACACAGCAGCTCTACAATGCCAGGTACTACTCACTTTCCATTTTACTGCTCTGTCCTACTGAACAGGCTATTTTCTATCTTGTGATCTAAGATGACTGTGACTCTCCCACCATCTTTCTGTAGTCCAACCAGGAGAATCACTGCAGTTTCTATACTGCCAGCCAGAACTTGTCACAAAGACATGGGAAGCTACAAGAGGGCCTGGGAAATGCAGTTTCTGGTTGAGCAGTACATTGATGGCTCACCAGACGTCTTTGCCATACTTGCCATTCTTTGTCTAGTTGTTTTGAATTATGTGAGTTTACAATTATAAAATGTCTCCAGGAACAGATCCTTTACATAAAATTCAGCTGCTCTGTAGATAAGAATATTCCTATTTTACAGAAGATAAAACTGAAACTCAGAGATAGTAAATGACTTATGCCTACCCTGTATATTGCTAAGTCAATGGCAAAGCTGGGACTCAAATACAGTTCTCAAACTCAGGATTCTTGCTTTTGTGCTACAGAAGCCTCTCCAGAGAGTTTTTCTACTAGTTCCAAGAATACTGGGAATCCTTATGTTCCCAGTGAATTTCAGGTTCTTGATGTCTCACTGGGAAAGAATTCAGTGAGAGACAAAGTAATAGGTAAGAAGTGAACTTACTTAGAGAGAAACACACTCCACAGACAGAGTGTGGGCCATCTCAGAAGGTGAGAGAGCCTCAAAGTATGGCCTGGTTGGTTTTTATGGGATGGATAATTTCCTAGGCTAATGAGTGGAAGGATTACTCCCATTATTTCAGGAAAGGGTTGGAGATTTCTAGGAATTTGGCCATGCCCACTTTGGGCCTTTATGGTTAGATTCACGTCCACTGGATCATAGAAAAAGCAAGAGAATTCCAGAAAAACATCTACTTCTTCATTGACTACGCTAAAGCCTTTGACTGTGTGGATCACGACAAACTGGAAAATTCTTAAAGATATGGGAATACCAGACCACCTTACCTGCCTTCTGAGAAACCTGTATGCAGGTCAAGAAGCCACAGTTAGAACCAGACATGGAACAATGGACTGGTTTAAAATTGGGAAAGGAGTATGTCAAGGCTGTATATTGTCACCCTGCTTATTTAACATATATGCAGAGTACATCATGCAAAATGCCAGGCTGGATGAAGCACAAGCTAGAACCAAGATTGCTGGGAGAAATGTCAATAACCCCAGATATGCAGATGACACCACCTAATGGCAGAAAACAAAGGACCAAAGAGCTTCTTGATGAAGGTGAAAGAGGAGTGAGAAAAAGCTGGCTTAAAACTCAACATTCAAAAAACTAAGATTGTGGCATTTGATCCCGTGACTTCCTGGCAAATAGATGGGGAAACAATGGAAACAGTAACAGATCTTATTTTCTTGGGCTCCAAAATCACTGTGGACAGTGACTGCAGCCATGAAATTAAAAGATGCTTGCTCCTGGAAGAAAAACTATTACAAACCTATACAGTGTATTTAAAAGCAGAGACATCATTTTGCTGATAAAGGTCCGTATAGTCAAGGCTATGGTTTTCCCAGTAGTCATGTTTGGATGTGAGAGTTGGACTATAAATAAGGCTGAGCGCTGAAGAATTGATGCCGTCCAAGTGGTGCTGGAGAAGACTTGAGAGTCCCTTTGTCAGCAAGGAGATCAAACCAGTCCATCCTAAAGGAAATCAACCCTGAATATTCATTGGAAGGACTGATGATAAAACTCTGATACTTTGGCCACTGAAAAGACGACTCATTGGAAAAGACCCTGATGCTGGGAAAGATTCAAGGGAAGAGGAGAAGTGGATGACAGAGGATGAGATGGTTGGATGGCATCACTGATTCAGGGGACATGAGTTTGAGCAAACTCTTGGAGACAGTGAAGGACATAGAAGACTGGCGTGCTGCAGTCCATGGGGTCTCGAAGAGTAAGACATGACTGAGCAATTGAACAACAACAATGGTTAGCCTCAGAACTGTCATGGTGCTGGTGGGCATGTTCCTTAGCATGCTAGTGTATTACAGCAAGTGTATAATGAAGCTCAAGGTCCACTGGAAGTCGAATCTTCTGCCATCTTGGACCTACTTGGTTCTAACCATTTCTTGTCATATCCTATATCTATGTCTTCTTTTAAATGTGCCTTGCCCTCTCCCCTCCTGTTTCACTTAGTCTGAGAGAAGGTGAGACTCCTGCTATCTCTAAATTAAATGGCACTTGGAAAGGAGTGAGATAGGGCACAAAGTGGTAGGACTTTACTATGAACTGACAACCTGAGATGTGTTTGCTTAAAGGTTCAAGAACTCAGGAATCAAGAAAATATAGCATGAAGCACTGGGGCATGAACAGTGACATGCATTTTAGTTGTGCCTCTGAACTACAAGGCAGATTATACACGTGTTCCAAGTATTTTCCCTTTCTGATTTTTAGTTTCCCCATCCATCAGATGAGGACGAGGGTTGGGCCAGGGTTGCTGAATATGGTCATGAAGGTTGTACATAATTTCTTAAAGCAGAGTAGAGGGTGCCCCATAGCTCCTTGCCTCACCCCGCCTCAGCCCTTAGAAATACTACTGGTATTTTGAGAATCCTCAAAGTATTGAGATCCTCAGAAATACTAAAAGATCTGGAGAGAAGCCTTCAGGTAATAGAAAGGTGGAAAAAACCCAGAATACCCAGTTAGCACATGTTGCTGGGAGAGAAAACACACTAGTGCCAGAAAATGGGGGATGAGATACTGTATCAGAGAAAATAGAATGTCTGGACACAGCTGCGCAAATGTGTGCAAGGCGAAAAGAAACGATATGGTCACTACTGATCTATTATATATATGTCAGTATTTCACCCACAGCTAACAAAAGAAAGGAAAGTGGGGATGGAGGGAGAACCCTGGGCTTCAAAAAACAAAGCCTAATTTAAGGAAAACATAACTCAAGGAATTTTGTGAGGAATTTTCTCACAATTTCTTCACATTATAGCACAGTTGATAAGGACATAAATAAAACTAGAGCTCAACCATGTGATGATAAAATAGCAGAATGAGATTAAAAAAGAGGTTGCAGACATAGGAAATAAATTGAATACCAAAATACTTTATGGAACTAATAAATACACTGTAAATAGAAAGAACAGAAGAGACACTGCTGAATACTGAAATATTGACAGGGAGAAAAAACTGTAAGCACAGTAAATGCAGTCTCATCTGATAAAGGAAATTAATTTGAAGTTAATAGATATGCATATTAGTTTGTTACCAGCTAAGCTGCTGTAACAAGTAAATCCAAAGATATAATGCCTTAAATAAATTAGTTTCTTTCTCACTCACAAAACAATCCACAGATGAGAAATCCAAGGCTGGCAGGATCTCCTCCAGGAGGTCATCCAAGATATGGCTCCTTCTGTCCTGATGCTCCATCACCTCTTCATTCCTGTGGTTATAGGAAATTCTCATTTCAGTGGTTGAAGCTGGCTCCTTTCCATACCCATGTTTCAGTCCATAGGAAAGATAAAAATAGTCCAGGGAAGGCACTCTAAAGGGATGCCCTAGATGTTATATATATCACTTCTGCCACAGTTTTACTGGCGACATTTAGTCACAGAGGACACTGGGAAAATGTGGTCTTTAACTGGATAGCCATGTGCTCAGCTAAAACTCAGTGTTCTATTCTAAAAGGAGCTGGGAGAGAACAAATAGTTAGGAACCACAATATGAAAGATAAAGATGAGCCAACATTTAAGAACACGTGATATCCCTCACAAAGAGAACCCAGCAAGTGAAAGAGAGGATGTACCTAGTGCTGTTCCAGAAGTTAAAAAAAAAAAACAAAAAACTGAATCTGCAATCTGAAGGAAAACATTGAATCCCAAGAAAGTCTGATTTAGAATATTTAATATAAAGGTATTTCCTAGTTAAACACCTGAACTTGAAAGAGGAAGAATGCTTCAGACACCTAGGCAGAAGGAAAAAAATCACCTACAAAGGGTAAAAAAAAACGCAGGTTGGTATCAGATTTCATTATATTCATTGTGGAAGACAGCAGTGCAGAGTTTTGAGAGAAGAGAGGATGGCCCCAGGTGCAATTCAAGTGTAAAGGCTCAGGGAAGCAAAATATCCATGAACACTTGTTGGAAAGAACTGCTTGATAACCAAAGCTAGGCAATCTAAAAATCCACAAAATAAAGAACGCAAGCATACTGAAGCCATGCCAGAAGAACTGTTGATAATCACTGGATCCATTCACATGTAGAACTGATGCTAAACAATCATAGCAATGATGGTTTCAAAACAGAATGTGAATATTATAAATCTGGACAATGTAAAAATAATACAATACAAAATTGGGAGGTGAGGGAGAGGAGATGGAAGTAGCAAGAAACTTCTCATGTTCTCATCTTCTGAAGCTATGATATATTATCCAAAATAAAAACATGTGGTAAAAAAAAAAAAAAAAAAATATATATATATATATATATAAAAATAGGTAAAAAAAAACCTAAATATTTTTTCATAATCACCTTTATTGAACAATGTAGCAGGAGTCCACAAATCACTGCCTGAGGGCAGACTGCCTGCTTTTGTAAATTAAATTTCAGTGGAACACAGCTTCACCCCTTTGTTTCCATATTGCTTATGCTACTTTCCAGCTATAAAAATAGACCCCAGACAGCCTAAAACATTTACTTTCTGGCCCTTTAAGAAGAACTTTGCCAACCCATGCAGAAGAATCTTTTTTAATTCACAGGAATCTTGTGGTAAAGAAATATTTATTTGAGGCTTAATAATTGGTTGGGTTTAATTCAGCCTTTTCCCTTCCTATTCATGTCAAATTAAGTTTAATAATGTAATATAAATCCTATTTTTATAAAACAATAAGTAAATCATCCCAAAGATATCAGGGATAATGAATCACCTAGTGATATTTGATATGATTTCTTCAATTTTCACCTCTGTTTTTATTTGGAATCTTTTTAATGAGCATATATCACTGTTACCAGAAAAATAAAATAGAACATTTTTTCTATTTGCAATCCCTAGAAGCAAATATACCAAGATACTAACAATGATTAATTCTGGCTGACAGGAATATGATTGTTGTTTTCTTCTTTAAGCTTTTCTATATTTTTTAAATATTGAAAAAATTTTAAGCTATTATGGAAGATTTCCGCATAAAGTGAAAAGAATTCTGAATTACAGTTTTGGAAATGGTAATGAGAAGTACCAGATATGAGAGACATTGTTCTACTTACAGTATGATTCTTTTATTAGCAGTATACCAGCCATAAAGCACAGTTCAGTATAAGTATCAAACACGACGTAAAAGAGAAGCCAGAATCAGATGATATTCAGCTTCTGTTAGGCAATCAGAACATTCACGTGGTTTCTTTAATTTGCATTTATCTACCTTTCCCCGTCTCTTCCACACCTTATCCTCCTGATACACACAATATACTCGAGCCACATAGAGCCCTTCACCTTCAGTGAAATTTTCATGCATTTGTGTGCTCTTTTGCTTTGTTGCCACCATTCTTTCTACCTATAATTGCATCCTGTTCTCCACATGATATAATTCAATGCTTCTTTTAAGACTCAATTTAAATATCACTTACTGCAGTACATCTCAACCTTGGCTGCACATCAGAATCACCTGGGGAGCTTTATAAAAATACCGAGGCCCAGGCTCCAGCACAGCTCTTCTGGTTTAACTGCCCAGGGTTGGGGCCCAGGCAGCAGTATTTTTAAAAAGCTCCCTGAGTAACGCTAATATACAGCCAGTGTTGAGAGTCATTGCAAAGCCTTCTGCGATACTAGCAGGCAGAGTTAATTACTCCCTCTTCTGTGCTCTCATAGCTCTTAGATTTTCCATTGCTCATGAAATTTAATGCTTCTTCTATTAAAGTTAGTGTTATATAGTAAGTGCTCAGTAAACGCTGAGGTTGTTACTGACCTTGTTCTTCGAATCGGGCACATGCAGGAGTGGTTATCCTTACCATGGGAACCCAACAGCAGAGGGGGCTGGTGTTTCCTATCCAGAGATCCTGTCTGAAGGATTTACTTCTGTAAACTCACCAGGATGTCACCCCTCTCTGCCTCCTCCTAAATAGACACACCCCTCACTGCCTTTTCAGCACAGCCCTAGCCCTTGGGTCCAGCTTTTACATTGTTGAGATTGATGCAATGTAAAGAATGAAAGAAACCAGCGTCATGAAAGTGCTGACAGCCTGACAGAATCTGCCATCATCTGCCTTCCCCCATCTCCTTTGTGTCACACTTTCCATTGTGTTTACCGTCAGATCCTGCTACTTTAGCTTTCAAGAGCACATTGTCAGGTGTACTTTGTCAAAGGCTTTCAGAAAGTCCAGATGAATGATGCTGTGAGCCCCGATACTGCCAAATCTATATTTTACACCTTCACAGTGTTTGACAATTTTATTTAAGTGGGATCTTTCTATCTTCCTTCCATTTACCTTTGCCTCCCTGACCCTGAGATCAATCAGACAACTGGAGACCCTTCTGTTTTTGATACTGAGCATCCAGGAGAAATATCAATAACCTCATATATGCAGATGAAACCACCCTTGTGGCAGAAAGTAAAGAGGAACTAAAAAGCCTGTTGATGAAAGTGAAAGTGGAGAGTGAAAAAGTTGGCTTAAAGCTCAACATTCAGAAAATGAAGATCATGGCATCTGGTCCCATCACTTCATGGGAAATAGATGGGGAAACAGTGGAAACAGTGTCAGACTTTATTTTCTCGGACTCCAAAATCACTGCAGATGGTGACTGCAGCCATAAAATTAAAAGACACTTACTCCTTGGAAGAAAAGTTATAACTAACCTAGATAGCATATTCAAAAGCAGAGACATTACTTTGCCAACAAAGGTCCGTCTAGTCAAGGCTATGGTTTTTCCTGTGGTCACGTATAGATGTAAGAGTTGGACTGTGAAGAAGGCTGAGCGCCGAAGAATTGATGCTTTTGAACTGCGATTCTGGAGAAGACTCTTGAGAGTCCCTTGGACTGCAAGGACATCCAACCAGTCCATTCTGAAAGAGATCAGCCCTGAGATTTCTTTGGAAGGAATGATGCTGAAGCTGAAACTCCAGTACTTTGGCCTCCTCATGCAAAGAGTTGACTCATTGGAAAAGACTCTGATGCTGGGAGGGATTGGGGGCAGGAGGAGAAGGGGATGATCGAGGATAAGATGGCTGGATGGCATCACTGACTCGATGGACGTGAGTTTGAGTGAACTCCGGGAGTTGGTGATGGACAGGGAGGCCTGGCGTGCTGCAATTCATGGGGTCGCAGAGAGTCGGACACGACTGAGCGACTGAACTGAACTGAACTGATCCTCGTCTATGTCTGCGCCATGTCTGGATCACAGTACACTGTATGATTATCTCAGCTTCCCTGGTTAGGAGGAGCTCCTGGAAGTTACTCCGGTCTGGAAGTGAAGTGGGGGGAGGAGAGCTGAGGATGAGGAAAAGAGACCAAGAGCACCAGCAGTGCTTAAGTTCTACAATCGCACAATGCGCATGCGCACTCTCAGCACAACTCGGCGCTCCACCCTTGCTTTTTCCCGCTTGCCTGGAAGGAAACTGACTGCATTAACAGTCTGCTCTTTCCTGTTAAAAATCCTATTTGTAGTCATTTTAAACCGTTCTCTCCAAACATCGCCAAAGGGTTTGGTGTCCATAAGATGGTGTTGCTTATATTAATAGTTTCCCTTAAGTACCACATCCTGGCAGTGGAGTTCTAAAATAACTTTGTTCACAGACATTTCTCAGCCAGTAAATATTATTTTTTAAAGTGATTTTCTCCCTGGAGTCTTGATGAAACTTTCCGTTTCTTTAAGGTCACCATGACCTTGATGAACTAGAAGATGTGCTACAATGGAATCCAATGGCAAATTTCACTAATGCAGAATCAGATCAATCTTTAAATTGAATAATCTTTGCATATCTAGTGCTCTACCGTGACCTGAGACAAATCTAACCTTTCTGACTTGGTTCTTTGTTAAAATCAGTAGTTAAATAGCAAACCATTACCTAGTTCCCTTGGAAGTTATGCAAATTAATTAATGTTTGGAAAATGACTGGGAAATTTTTAAATCATCTATAAATACCAAGCAGTTGCATCTTCCCTGATGAGAGGGCTCAGGTAATTCATAACCTCCTAAAATAAAGGTAAAAATACTGTGCTTGGGCTATATAATTACATGTGATTTATTTGCAATACATATAATTTTGAAATCTAGAAAGCATTTAATAGAAACAATTCATATTTCGTGACTATAATAAAAGCACTTAATGACTTTAGGAAAAGTAATCATCTACTCTAAGTGATCTATACATCATATCTTTAACTATTTCTAAGATCTGCTAGAGTATGCTCCGAGTTTATCCTTAACCTGTTAATGTTGACTGATGTATTTATTTTTACATTTTCCCAGTTTTTATTTATCCTTGAGACTCTAATGTGTATTTCCTAGAAAATCTGCCTGTACAAAACTTTGCTGTATTCAAAACCTCCTCTGTCAAGATTTAGCACTTTTATATTGTAGTCATTAAAATTGAACAAAATCTTAATAGTTCCTTTATTAACTACTATACTGACTTTGCATAGTGGAAATCACAACATGTTAATTGGATTTAATTAACTATTTTAAATTACACAAACTCCTGACAGTAGACAATAGCACAGGGTACCCATGAGCAATAAAATTGGAGCTGATATTTCTACTTTATTAAAACTTAATGAAACTATTCATATTCATAATCTTATTTATTGTTTACAAGAAGAAAACTGTGTTCATTTTGAAGGCAAAAATGTCTGCTGAAAACAAATTTTTGATCATTTAGGTGAAGGCTCAGAAGTTAATAAAAGGTTCCACTATATCCAGCCTCACGGTTCTGCCAGCTTCTCATCGCACGGATCCCTATTTCACCCCAGTGCCAGTCTTACAAGCAGATGCTAACAAAGGTTTGTGATTCAAATAAGCATTTTATATGTTTAGGAACATAAGGGAAAGAGCTCTGAGGTGGGATTGGGGGCCTGAGTTTGAATTCAGACATAGACACTAATTCTCCAAGGTGACTTCGGACAAGTCAGGTCCTCACTGTGGCCTGAGTTTCCTTCTCTGTAAATTAGAAGGTTGGACTAGATGGCCACCAGAGTCCCTTTCCACTTCTAAGATCCATTATTCTGTAGATTTTCTATTGATTTAGATTTTGGTATATTTACATGTTAAAATTATTATTGTATTTAAGTGATATTATAATTTTTCAAGCTTCTGAGCAGATATTTTCTGATCCTTTTCTGATAATACTTCACATTTTATTTCAATATATTACTATATAAAAATATGAAGCCAGAAATGAATGTAATTATTAAGTGAACTATGCAGGTCTTAGTCTAAATACTTAGACTTATACCAGTCTAAATACTTAGTCTAATACTGGTTTGTGAAACCAGTAGATTTCTCATTTTTTTAAGCAAAAGATCACGTCATCTTTATCTAAATATCCCCAGTGCTTAGAACCACATCTAGCATTTTGTAGATACTAAATAGTTGGTTGAATGAATAAGCAAATGAAAGTGTAAGTGAATGACTAAAGACTGAGTGTCATAAATGTAACCCTCTTTACTTCTCCCTGCTACATAACTGGCTGACATGTTAAAGAATACTTAAGTGGATCCTCTTTTGTATCTCAAATATGAGCAAGTGAGATGATCTTTAATTTATTTCTATCTCACTTTCTAACTGATGTCTGGAGTGTTTTAGATCTAAAGTTGGTTCCGCAGGGTTCCTCTGGTACCTGAAGATTTATAGGTTCTCCGTTTTACAGCTCCTGTATCCTGTCTGCTGACCCACTAGTGGTGGTACAGAAAAACTCAAGAGGGACTGCATCATTATAAGCCTCTTAGTTTATTAAACCTCCCACAACTGAAACAATTACTTTCTTAGTTACAAACCCTAGTTGTTTAGAAGTCTTGGTGACACTTGGTTTTAGTTAGTTTACATTATATTTACTCCCTGGGAAAACTCCAGCAGAGTTTTTATTTTTTGCTTTAGAAAAACTTATATTCTTCCTGGGGTCAAATTAAGATGAATGAATGGATCAACCAATCTATTTATCCTTGCTTTAGCAATAGATACAGTAAAAAATTGCTGCAAAACAAAGGTAAATCTAGAACCATAGCAACTTGTTCCAGAAAAGCATCACATTTTCATCCCTCAGTTATCTGCCAGAGAACACATGGCCTACCATAATATTTGTAGTTAATCAACCAATTAATCAACACATTTGTTGACTACTTGCCATATGTCTGGTACTGTGCAAGGTAATATGAATGCCAGGAAAGCACAGGCCACACAGATGCCGATACGGTGCCTAGATGTTTACTTGTCCTGATGCTCTGAACTGTCATTTGAGTCACCCCAGACCTATACAAGTCCAGCATGTGGTGAAAGATGACCACCTTCCAGAAGAGAGGATAGTTTTGGAAAATGCGAGACAAACTTCTCTACTTTTTTTGGAATTATCTTGCTAAATCCAAAGAATAATGTCTCCACCTCATTCCCAGCCCCTAATAAATGATTAAGAATATAAGTCTTCTAATAAGAAACCAAATTTTCAATTCAGGCTCTGTGAAACCTCAGGCAAGTTGTGCTCCAGTTTTAGAATAAACTCTATAAAATATAAACAAGGCATGCCGGATCTGGCCTCACCTCCATTCTCATCTCACTCAGCTTTCTCTGTGCTCCAGCCACATGGGACTTCTCTCTTTTCCTTAGCAGTCCAAGCACTTTTTCACATCAGACCTTCACAAGTCCTTTTACCTCTGTAAAAGTCATTTCCTCAAGCATCCGTCTTTTTCCTTTATAGATGATCACAATTTGTAACTATATATTTATTTGTGAATTTATGTTGTCTTCATCACTAAAGTCTCCATGAAGTCTGTCTGGTTTACCATTGAATCCCCAGTCCCCAGAATAGTTCCTGATATATAAAAGGAACTTAAATATTGGTTGAATGAATGAATGAGTTTTTTAATGAATGAATGAATCGATGAATTGTAATTCCTAATCTAGTCAACAGGAATGTGAGAGTGCTATGAAAATTTAATGAGACAATGATGATAAGGGATAATTTTCAAAAACAGGTAAAATCCTGACTCTCTTACAAATGAACACAAATCAAAGATTGTAGTTGTTTAACTCATCAGTTTGAAAGAGAATTTGTAAGATGTCACAACTGGTCTAAAGGAGAATCCAAAGAACATATCTTTGTAGATCAGGAATATTGAAATAAATTTGTAAATAGAAGGAAAATTGGCATTTCCATGGGAAGAAGGAATGAACCTTCACCAGTTTTTTTCATGTCTATAGATATGAATTATTTGCATTATTATCAGTTTTTTTTTCCCACAAGTTAACTTTAATCTCTGCAGAGTTGTACAATAGTCAAAGACTAGATTCAGATAATTCCTGGAGGCATTCCATTGAAAAGTATCTAATAATCTCTTTTGCTCATTCTAAAACATATTTCCTAAAATTGTCCCCCAATTTGATGCAAAATGATCTTAAAAAAATTATTCACAAAATAAGTCGTTTCAATAGGTTTGGTCTGATTATTTACATAGGTGCAGCAAGAAGGTTAATCACCACATAGGCCATCTTAAGTTTGCTCTGTTGGAAGGAATCTCAGATTGAACTTTTAAAATCCTCTATTACTTGCTATCCTGAGGCTAGAAAATCTGTCCACCAGATTTCAACTGTAGGACTTATAAATTTGGGTATATTTCTCTCCTCTAGAGATGCTCCCAATATCCTAAATTTCTTGGGCCTGCTGGGAAGTGACATTACTTTGCAACTGTAAGGATGGAAATCCTGTAAGCCAGGCCAGTTTTTCTAGAAGGGCTTTGTAGCCTTTTGGTTCCATAAAATCAAGCTTAGTCCTTTAAATGTAATTTGTTATACCTGATTAACAGCATCATTGTTAAATATGAAATTCCAGGCAAATTCTTGGTTGCATAAGCAATTTTCCAATTCTATCTTAGTAAAAGAAGAAAAGATTCTTATTGCATCTATGCAAATAGCCCATATTGCCATGAAAAGTAAGGAGGCTCAATGAGCTTCTGAATTTTGGAGGTGAGAAAGAGCTCATCTAAAGTAGTAGAAGTTCAGTGTTCTTGAACTAGTCCATCTAGTCAAGGCTATGGTTTTTCCAGTGGTCATGTATGGATGTGAGAGTTGGACTGTGAAGAAGGCTGAGTGCCGAAGAATTGATGCTTTTGAACTGTGGTGCTGGAGAAGACTCTTGCGAGTCCCTTGGACTGCAAGGAGATCCAACCAGTTCATCCTAAAGGAGACCAGTCCTGGGTGTTCATCGGAAGGACTGAGGCTGAGGCTGAAACTCCAGTACTTTGGCCACCTAATACAAAAAGTTGACTCATTGGAAAAGACTCTGATGCTGGGAAGGATTGGGGGCAGGAGGAGATGGGGATGACAAGAGGATGAGATGGCTGGATGGCATCACTGACTCGATGCACGTGAGTTTGGGTGAACCCTGGGAGTTGGTGATGGACAGAGAGGCCTGGCATGCTGCGATTCATGGGGTCACAAAGAGTTGGACATGACGGAGCGACTGAACTGAACTGAACTGAGGCATTCAAAAGAGTTTATAGCTTCCATTCTAGTTTCAGCCACAGATGAAAAATAAACACAGAAGTGTAATGGTCCAGATATCAAAAAGTTATTCTCCTTACTTGTGGGTATGAAATACCTAGTTGAATTCAGCTCAGAATACACATAGACAAATGGAAGACTACTAACTATATTCTCCGTTGTCTCTCATTCAATAAGAAATAAATCACTGAGATCCATTTACAGAGATCACCAAATTCCTGGTCATTGTAGCCACCGATGAGGACTAACTTGTCAGCCACAAATGAACCAAGACACAAAATGGATAGGGAGTAATATCAAATTTAGAAAAGCAAGGAACTTCCCTGGTGGTCCAGGGGCTAAGTCTCCGCACTGTCAATAATACAGGGAGTCTGCATTGAATCCCTGGTCAGGGAACTAGATCCCACATGCTGCAAGAGTTCAGATGCTGCAACTAAAAGATCCTACATACCACAACTAAGACCCAGAACAACCAAATAAATAATCAAATAAAAATTAGAAAAATCAGAAAAACAGCAAAGTTCTGTTGCCACCCTGAATTAACTTACGGGTGCCAAGAAAATAAGTGCCTGGCTTGGCTCCCTGTGAGATGTATGTACCCTTTCTGGCAATTTCAGGTGAATCTTTTGGTCATCTTGGTGGGAGCTCCAAAATCGCTAAAAGGATATACATACACATATATATATATATATATATATATATATTAAGTGAAACCATGACTCTTATACAAATATAAAATGAACACATCAAAGATTTTGTTTAACTGATTAATTAAAAAGGAGGGAACCAATAAAATGTAACAATTTATTCAAAGAAGAATTCAAACAGCAGACAAATTTATCAGTCAAACATTTAAAAATAAATTTGCAAATGCAGGTAAAACTGAATTTGGGGGTGGAAGAAGTACATTCCCTCTATGTGACAAAATTTATTTGCAGATATATACACAAGAATTATTTGCATTGCTTTCAGTTTTCTATCAACTAACCTTAATCACTGCAGAATTGTAAAATAGACTGATCAAAAACAAAGGTGATTATAGGGTCAGATAATCAAAATCTCCAGTATTACGATGAAAAGATAACCAGTACTCTCTTTTGCTTATTCCACAGTCTCAACTTTTTCCTTTCAGTGGTAAATGCACATGTGTGTTTGTCTAAAATTAAGTGAATTGCTTTAATCAATACTAAAGCAAAGGTTAAAATCATGCTCATATTCTTTGGGATTCTCAGAGAATGAAGCTCACTCTAGTGATGAAAATACACCAAATTAGAAGGAGCTCTGTTTTTCACATCTACAAAACAGGCGTAATTCTTGGACATGGGGTATATTTAGAGGTGGAAAATATTTGTGAGGACAAAGAATTAGTTTTTATATTTTAAAGTAGTTGAATTCTGGTGTTATTATAATAAAAACCCAAAATACTAATGTTGAAAAGCGCTTGAAGAGTTGTACTTGGGATCAGTAGATCTTAGGTTTTAATAGTGAAAAAGATTAACCTGGAGTGCTTATTTAAAATGTAGGTTTCTGGGCCCCAATTCTAGTGGTTCTCAAACTTCAGTGCACATAAATATCTCCTGGAGCCTTCAATAATGCAGATTACCAGGGCTTCGCCTCAGAAATTAGGATAGAGCCCAGGAATATCCATTTTTAATAAAAAATTCTCACTCCAAATAATCCTGTGGTAAGTAAATTTACCAGGTAGCTCAGTGGTAAAGAATCTGCCAGCCAATGCAGGTGATGTGCATTCCATCCCTGGGTCGGGAAAATCTCCTGGAGGACAAAATGACAACCCACTCCATTATTCTTACCTGGAAAATTCCATGGACAGAGGAGCCTGGTGGGGTTACAATCCATGGGGTCACAAAGAATCAGAGACAACTGAGTGAGCCTGGCCGCTCACACACACACACACAGACACACACACGCAAATAAACTGAAGACTTCTCTTGGAGTCACTGTTTCGGAATCACTGTTCTTAGTGAACTCTTCAGCTCCCCCATCATTCTTCTGAATTCCTTTAACACTAGACTTTAATATCCTGAATGTGATATAATATAGTCCTTAGAGGTGATAAGGCAAATGAAAACAGTATTTATCCCTCTTAGAATGTGTGCCAACTTCTTCAGCCTAGTCCAGTTTAGAACACAGTATTTTTACTTAGATTTCATTGAGACTCAGAGTTCTTTATTTTTCTTCCTATTACCTGACAGCAGCTAGAAGCTGAAGCCCTATCACACATCTATGTCAAGTACTCCCTGACTTTCTGGCTTCAATATGATGCATATGTACAAAGTCTCTTCAGTCGTGTTCAGCTCTTTGCAGCCTGGACTATAGCCTGCCAGGCCCTTCTGTCCATGGGATTCTCCAGGCAAGAATACTGGAGGTTGCCATGCCCTCCTTTGGGGGAATCTTTCCGACTCAGGGATCAAACCTGTGTCTCTTTGGTTCCTTGTATTGGGACCACTTTACCACTAGCACCACCTATGATCAGTTCAGTTCAGTCACTCAGTCGTGTCCGACTCTTTGCGACCCCATGAATCTCAGCACGCCAGGCCTCCCTGTCCATCATCAACTCCGGGAGTTCACTCAAATTCATGTCCCTCTAGTCAGTGATGCCATCCAGCCATCTCATCCTCGGTCGGCCCCTTCTTCTCCTGCCCCCCATCCCTCCCAGCATCAGAGTCTTTTCCAATGAGTCAACACTTCGCATGAGGTGGCCAAAGTACTGGAGTTTCAGCTTTAGTATCATTCCTTCCAAAGAAATCCCAGGGTTGATCTCCTTCAGAATGGACTGGTTGGATCTCCTTGCAGTCCAAGGGACTCTCAAGCGTCTTCTCCAACACCACAGTTCAAAAGCATCAATTCTTCAGCGCTCAGCCTTCTTCACAGTCCAACTCTCACATCCATACATGACTACTGGAAAAACCATAGCCTTAACTAGACGGACCTTAGTCAGCAAACTAATGTCTCTGCTTTTGAATGTGCTGTCTAGGTTGGTCATAACTTTCCTTCCAAGGAGTAAACATCTTTTAATTTCATGGCTGCAGTCACCATCTGCAGTGATTTTGGAGCCCCCCAAAATAAAGTCTGATACTGTTTCCACGGTTTCCCCATCTATTTCCCATGAAGTGATGGGACCAGATGCCAAAATCTTCGTTTTCTGATTGCTGAGCTTTAAGCCAGCTTTTTCACTCTACACTTTCACTTTAGGAGGCTTTTGAGTTCCTCTTCACTTTCTGCCATAAGGGTGGTGTCATCTGCATATCTGAGGTTATTGATATTTCTCCTGGCAATCTTGATTCCAGCTTGTGCTTCTTCCAGCCCAGCGTTTCTCATGATGTACTCTGCATATAAGTTAAATAAGCAGGGTGACAATATACAGCCTTGACGTACTCCTTCTCTTATTTGGAAACAGTCTGTTGTTCCATGTCCAGTTCTAACTGTTGCTTCCTGACCTGCATACAGATTTCTCAAGAGGCAGGTCAGGTGGTCTGGTATTCCCATCTCTCTCAGAATTTTCCAGTTTATTGTGATCCACACAGTCAAAGGCTTTGGCATAGTCAATAAAGCAGAAATAGATGTTTTTCTGGAACTCTCTTACTTTTTTCCATGATCCAGAGGATGTTGGCAATGTGATCTCTGGTTCCTCTGCCTTTTCTAAAACCAGCTTGAACATCAGGAAGTTCACAGTTCACATATTGCTGAAGCCTGGCTTGGAGAATTTTGAGCATTACTTTACTAGCGTGTGAGATGAGTGCAATTGTGTGGTAGTTTGAGCATTCGTTGGCATTGCCTTTCTTTGGGATTGGAATGAAAACTGACCTTTTCCAGTCCTGTGGCCACTGCTGAGTTTTCCAAATTTGCTGGCATAGTTGCCCCTTAAAGTGAGTTTTGCCCCTGACAGCAGACTTTGCTCAGATATTCATTTACTCATTGAAGTTTTTAAAAACGATGTCTCCTGTCCTTGAAAAACCTTGGCACTGGTCATATTGACATAGTATGAGATCTAGGAATTGTAAATTAGTTGCAGTAATACTAACCATGTTGCCCAGTTACACTAAAACAATGTATTTGGGCATTCACATCTTCTGGTAATATGAGAAATGTCTAAAAGGAACTCTTTATAAAAAATAAAATGTAACTCATCATAACAACAGAAATACGATTTCAAGCACACAGATTTTCTTTCTTTTAGAACCAAAGATCTCCTTAATTATGGACTGTGTACCTGATTTCTCTGAATTTTAAAAAGAATACCAATATTAGTAATAATTGAAAATGCCATGATGTATAAAGAAGTTTTTGTTTGCATTGGAAGTATATTTCTATCTTGAAATTACCATAGTACAAGTTTATTTCAAAATACCACTATTAGAAATGCCATCTTTTTTCCTTCGATTGTTAGAAAAATAGATAGGACACAATGGCTATTTTTTCATGCAAAGGATTGAGGCACTAAATGTACTCTCACAAATAAACTAATCAATAGAGAAAGTTACATTTGTGAAATTTATAGAGTTCAGACTTTGTTGAAGTGCTTGAAATTAAACTCATATTCTTCTAACCTTCCTTTTTAGGGGTTTTAAGTATGATAGAACGAGGATTGATTCCACCAACAGCAAGAATTACCTTTCAGAATCCACCTATTATACCCAGAGCGGCTCCTCTGCATCATTTTAATGAAGGACGTAAGGCTTTGGCTACTGGTAAGACAGTCTTCTTAGTTGAGGATAGACAGAAATTACCAAAAGCTACTCTTCTAGTATCCAACTTTTATCTTCAGTAATAGGACAGACTTAAACTTGTAATGGTTCTGAGTTGCAGTTTACTGAATAAAGCAACTTTAGTCTTTTTGTGAAATACCTACTTAGTGCCTGTGTTTTCCATGTGTGAGAAAGTTGGTGTTTTTAAGGGATTTGCAGCTTGGTTGGGAAAATAAGACAGATATAATAAAAAATAAATAACAATACATAGCATTACAAACTAAAAACCAAATGGATGTTAAAATCTAGTACTATGAGTATTCAGAATGATTGCTGAGAGGTGAAACAATAGAAGACTTCAAAGAGGAGGCTGGCTAAAACAGGAGAAAAGCACCCACCTAGGTATCTACTAAGTAGTTGCAGAACCTCAGGCAAGTCATTTACTTTCACAGGGCCTCAGCTTTGTCAGTTATAAAATGAGGGGTTTTGGCTAATAAATTCATCTGCTCAACAAGTATTTGTTGAATGCTTGCTTTATCCAAGGTAGTTGGGAATCTGACAGAGAAAATAAGTCAATCATATGTATTCTTGTGGTGCTTACATTCTAGTAGAAGATATAGATAATAATCAGGTAAGTAAAAGAATTTAAGCTAAGGACAAGTGCTAGAAATAAAATAACATGGACCGAGAATGATAAAAGGAAGTGATTACTCTGCTTGGGAGGGAAGGGTCAGGGAATGTATCTTGGAAGATGTTGAGATCCAAATGATGAGAAGGAGCCAGTCATGTAAAGATCTAGGGAAGAGTATTTCAGATGTAGGACAGCATTGGCATAATGGCCCAGGGGATTAAGGAGGGAGTAAGCAAGACTCTTGAGAGTCCCTTGGACTGCAAGGAGATCCAACTAGTCCATTCTGAAGGAGATCAGCCCTGGGATTTCTTTGGAAGGAATGATGCTAATGCTGGAACTCCAGTACTTTGGCCACCTCATACGAAGAGTTAAGTCATTGGGAAAGACTTTGATGCTGGGAGGGATTGGGGGCAGGAGAAGGGGACGACCGAGGATGAGATGGCTGGATGGCATCACTGACTCGATGGACGTGAATCTGAGTGAACTCCGGGAGTTGGTGATGGACAGGGAGGCCTGGCGTGCTGCAATTCATGGGGTTGCAAAGAGTCGGACATGACTGAGCGACTGAACTGAACTGAACTGAACTGAAGCAAGAATGCTAATGGGGCTGGAAGGCCAAGAGAAGGGAGAGATAATGTTGGAGAGGTAGAAAAGACTGGATGATGTAGGGTAGAACAGAGACCACGAGTTGTCTTCAAGGTTGATTCTTCCCTACTTCCATAGTAATTGAGTCATGGGTGGGCACATGTCAGCTTGACCAAAGACATTTCTAGTCTTCCTTTCAGCTAGCTGAACTTGGAAACTTCCTTTCAGGTTCTGAACAATGAGAATGTAAGCAGAAGGGGAAAGGGAAATTTCTGGGCATGGCTTCGTCTTTTCATTTTTCTATCTCTGACTAGCTGGGATGAAGATATATATGATGGGCAAGGATTTTGGAGTCAAAAATGGAACTCCAGTTCCAAGATACCCTGGCCAGATACCCTGGCCAAGATACCAGTCAGGCCAGGATACCTTGCCTACCCAGGACTCTTTTCCTTTCAACCTTTGTGTGAAAGAGAAATAAACTCTTAATTTGTTTAAGCCATTTAGTATGTCTTAAGATCTTTCTTTTTAAAAGCCTTACACTGTAGCAGAACCAGCAAGGCATCCTTTCAAATCATGATGAGGAAGTGGATTTAATCCTAATTACAGTGAGAAATCACTGAAAAGTTTAAACAGGAGGATGAGGTGATCTGATTTATATCTTAATAAGACCATGATGACTGCTTTACAGATAATGAGTCATACAGGAACATGAGTGGAACCAAGAAGACTAGTTTAAAGACTGTTTTAGTAAACCAGGTGAAAAATGATGGTGAATTTAAGGAGGATGGTATCAGTGGATATGAGGAGAAGTAAACAAATTCACGTTATATTTTATTTTAGAGGTAGAGCCATGAGGAATGCCTGAAAGAAAGAAATGAAGAATGGCTGGCAGATAGGAGTGAGGAAAACAGAGGCATCAGGGATAAATATGTATGAATGAATATGGATGAACATACCGCAGTTTTGTATCCATTCTACTGTTGATGGGAATTTCAGTGGTTTATACCATAGAGCTATTAGGGGTAATACCACTATGAACATTCTTGTATATGTCTTTTAATGTAAATGTATATATACACCCTGCTCTTGGATACATATTAAAAAGAATTGCTGAGGCGCGGGGTAAACATATGCTCAGATTTAGCAAATAACACCAAATGGCTTTGCAAGGTGTTTATACTGATTTATTTTTCTCACTAGCAGTATATGAAAATTCCAAATGATATATATCTTTGTCAACACTTGATATTTTCTTTTCTTTGTTTATTGCTTTGCCACCCTGAAGGTTGTTGTGGTATATCTCTGTGGGTTTAATTTCTATTTCCCTGATGACCAATAAAGTTAAAGAGTTTGTGGGGTTTTTTTTGATATGTGTATTGATCATTTGAGTATCTTCTTTTCTAAACTGACTTAAAACTTCAACATTTTTTTAAATGGGTTGTTTTTCTTGGTTATTTATAGTATTATGTATGTATCCTGGATACTAATCTTTTATCAGTTATAGGGGACTGGAATGCAAAAGTAGGAAGTCAAGAAACACCTGGAGTAACAGGCAAATTTGGCCTTGGAATACGGAATGAAGCAGGGCAAAGGCTAATAGAGTTTTACCAAGAGAATGCACTGGTCATAGCAAACACCCCCTTCCAACAAAACAAGAGAAGACACTACACATGGACATCACCAGTTGGTCAACACTGAAATCAGATTGATTATATTCTTTGCAGCTAAAGATGGAGAAGTCCTATATAGTCAGCAAAAACAAGACTGGGAGCTGACTGTGGCTCAGATCATGAGAACTCCTTATTGCCAAATTCAGACTTAAATTGAAGTAGGGAAAACCATTAGACCATTCAGGTATGACCAAAATCAAATCCCTAACGATTACACAGTGGAAGTGAGAAATAGATTCAAAGGATTAGATCTGATAAGCAGAATGCTTGATGAACTATGGACAGAGGTTCGTGACATTGTACAGGAGACAGGGAGCAAGTCCATCCCCAAGGAAAAGAAATGCAAAAAGGCAAAATGGTTATCTGAGGAGGGCTTAAAATAGCTGTGAAAAGAAGAGAAGCAAAAAGCAAAGGAGAAAAGGAAAGATATACCCATTTGAATGCAGAGTTCCAAAGAATAGCAAGGAGAGATAAGAAAGCCTTCCTCAGTGATCAGTGCAAAGAAATAGAGGAAAACAGCAGAATGAGAAAGACTAGAGATATCTTCAAGAAAATTAGAGATACCAAGGGAACATTTCATGCAAAGATGGGCTCAATAAAGGACAGAAATGATATGGACCTAACAGAAACAGAAGATATTAAGAAGAGGTGGCAAGAATACACAGAAGAACTGTGCAAAAAAGATCTTCACGACCCAGGTAATCACGATGGTGTGATCACACACCTAGAGCCAGACATCCTGGAATGTGAAGTCAAGTGGGCCTTAGGAAGCATCACTGCGAACAAAGCTAGTAGAAGTGATGGAATTCCAGTTGAGCTATTTCAAATCCTAAAAGATGATTCTGTGAAAGGGCTGTAATCAATATGCCAGCAAATTTGGAAAACTCAGCAGTGGCCACAGGACTGGAAAAGGTCAGTTTTCATTCCAATCCCAAAGAAAGGCAATGCAAGAGAATGCTCAAACTACCACACAACTGCAGTCATCTCATACGCTAGTAAAGTAATGCTCAAAATTCTGCAACTCAGGCTTCAACAATATGTGAACTGTGAACTTCCAGATGTTCAAGCTGGTTTTACAAAAGGCAGAGGAACCAGAGATCAAATTGCCAACATCTGCTGGATCATAAAAAAAGCAAGAGAGTTCCAGAAAAACATCTATTTCTGCTTTATTGACTATGCCAAAGCCTTTGACTGTGTCACAGTAAACTGTGGAAAATTCTGAGAGAGATGGGAATACCAGACCACCTGACCTGCCTCTTGAGAAATCTGTATGCAGGTCAGGAAGCAACAGTTAAAACTGGACATGGAACAACAGACTGTTTCCAAATAGGAAAAGGAGTACGTCAAGGCTGTATATTGTCACCCTGCTTATTTAACTTATATGCAGAGTACATCATGAGAAATGCTCGGCTGGAAGAAGCACAAGCTAGAATCAAACAACCTCAGATATGCAGATGACACTACTCTTATGGCAGAAAGTGAAGAGGAACTAGAAGGCCTCTTGATGAAAATGAGAGGAGAGTGAAAAAGTTGGCTTAAAGCTCAACATTCAGAAAACAAAGATCCAGTCGATCACTTCATGGCAAATAGATGGGGAAAAAGTGGAAACAGTGTCAGACTTTATTTTTTGGGGTCCAAAATCACTGCAGATGGTGACTGCAGCCATGAAATTAAAAAACACATACTCCTTGAAAGAAAAGTTATGACCAACCTAGACAACATTTTAAAAAGCAGAGACATTACTTTGCCGACAAAAGTCCGACTTCAAAGCTATGATTTTTCCAGTAGTCATGTATGGATGTGAGAGTGGGACTGTGAAGAAAGTTGAGCGCCAAAGAAGTGATGTTTTTGTGTGGTGTTGGAGAAGACTCTTTAGAGTCCCTTGGACTGCAAGGAAATCCAACCAGTCCATCCTAAAGGAAATCAGTCCTGAATATGCATTGGAAGGACTGACGTTGAAGCTAAAACTCCAATAATTTGGCCACCTGATGCAAACAGCTGATTCATTGGAAAGAGACCCTGATGCTGGGAAAGACTGAAAGCAGAAGAAGGGTCGACAGAGGATGCGATGGTTGGATATCACCGACTCAATGGACATGAGTTTGAGTAAACTTCGGGAGTTCATGATGGACAGGGAGGCCTGGCGTGCTGCTGTTCATGGGGTCACAAAGAGTCGGACACGACTGAGCGAATGAACTGAACTGAACTGATATTATGAAAAATTTTTTCTACTGTGTTGCTTGGCATTTCATTATCTTACTGGTGTCTTTGTTTTTAACTAAAATTTTAAATTTATTAATTAAAAAAAATTTTGGCTCTGCTGAGTCTTTTCTGCTGTGGGAGGGCTTTCTTTAGTTGCAGTGCACTGGCTTCTCACTGTGGTGGCTTCTCTTGAGGCAGAGCAAAGGTTCTGGAAGGCACGGGCTTTAGTAGTTGTGGACACAGACTCAATAGTTGTGGCACACGGGCTTAGTTGCCCTGCAGTATGTGGAATCTTCCCAGATGAGGGATCAAACTGGTGTCCTTCGTATTGGCAAGTGGATTCTTTACCAGTGGACCACCAGGAAAGTCCTGTTTTTAACTAAACTTTTGATTTTGAGATAATTGTAGATTCACATGCAATTTTAAGTAATAATACAGGCAGATCCTTTGCACTCTTAACTCAGTTTTTCCCATAATAGCGTATTGCCAAACTACAGTGCAACATGACAACTGAAATATTGATACAGCGAAGATACAGAACATTTCCTCTAGCTCATGGATTCCTCGTGTTAGCCGCTAATAGCCACAGGCATGCCCCTCCCACCCCCAACTCCTTTAAACCCTGGCAACAACTAATCTGTTCTCTATTTCTGGAATTTTATCATTTCAAATATATTAGATAAATGGACTCTTACAGTATGTAACCTTTTGGAATTGTCTTTTTCACTCAACATAACTCTTTGAAGATTTAATCCAGGTTGTTGCTTATATCAGTAGTTTATTCCTTTTTGTTGCTGACTAGTAACCTACAGTATGAGACTACCACAACTGTTAAACCATTCACCTGTTAAAGGATGTATGGGTTGTTTCCAGCTTTTGGTGACTATGAATAAAGTTGCTGTACACATTTGTGTGCAGCTTTTTATATGAACCTGCATTGTCATTTCTTTAGGACAAATTCCCAGGAGCATAATTGCTGGATCTCATGGTAGCTGCATGCTTATTTCCTCCACATACATTTAGAGCTACATCAGACAGTGTTATGATTTTCATTTCAAACATAAAATATAATTTAGAAAACTCAAGAAGAAAAAGTAAGTCTATTGTTTTTACCCATATTTTTGCTTTACTGTGTTTTCTTCTTTTTGGATATTCCAAAATTCTTTATTTTATCATTTTCAATCTATTTAGAGTATTTAGTTTAGCCACTGTTTAGGGTCTGAGTAAACAATATTGCTCGTTAAGAGTAATATTGCATAGGAACCTGGAATGTTAGGTCCATGAATCAAGGCTAATTGGAAGTGGTCAAACAGGAGATGTCAAGAGTGAACATCGACACTTTAGGAATCAGCAAACTAAAATGGACTGGAATGGGTGGATTTAATTCAGATGACCATTACATCTACTACTGTGGGCAGGAATCCCTTAGAAGAAATGGATTAGCCATCATAGTCAGCAAAAGAGTCCAAAATGCAGTACTTGGATGCAATCTCAAAAACAACAGAATGATCTCTGTTCGTTTCTAAGACTAACCATTCAATATCACAGTAATCCAAGTCTATGCCCCAACCAGTAATACTGAAGAAGCTGAAGTTGAATGGTTCTATGAAGACCTACAAGACCTTCTAGAACTAACACACAAAAAAGATGTCCTTTTCATTATAGGGGACTGGAATGCTAAAGTAGGAAGTCAAGAAACACCTGGAGTAACAGGCAAATTTGGCCTTGGAATGCGGAATGAAGCAGGGCAAAGACTAATAGAGTTTTGCCAAGAAAATGCACTGGTCATAGCAAACACCCTCTTCCAACAACACAAGAGAAGACTCTACACGTGGACATCACCAGATGGTCTCCTGGAGTAACAGGCAAATTTGGCCTTGGAGTACAGAATGAAGCAGGGCAAAGGCTAATGGAGTTTTTCCAAGAGAACGCACTGGTCATAGCAAACACTCTCTTCCAACAACACAAGAGAAGACACTACACATGGACATCACCAGCTGGTCAACACTGAAATCAGATTGATTATATTCTTTGCAGCTAAAGATGGAGAAGTCCTACATAGTCAGCAAAAACAAGACTGGGAGCTGACTGTGGCTCAGATCATGAGAACTCCTTATTGCCAAATTCAGACTTAAATTAATGATGCTGTGAATGTGCTGCACTCAATATACCAGCAAATTTGGAAAACTCAGCAGTGGCCACAGGACTGGAAAAGGTCAGTTTTCATTCCAATCCCAAAGAAAGGCAATGCCAAAGAATGCTCAAACTACTGCACAATTGCACTCACCTCACACGCTAGTAAAGTGATGCTCAAAATTTTCCCAGCCAGGCTTCAGCAATATGTGAACCGTGAACTTCCAGATGTTCAAGCTGGTTTTAGAAAAAGCAGAGGAACCAGAGGTCAAATTGCCAACACCCACTGGATCTTGGAAAAAGCAAGAGAGTTCCAGAAAAAAATCTATTTCTGCTTTGTTGACTATGCCAAGGCCTTTAACTGTGTGGATCACAATAAACTGTGGAAAATTCTGAGAGTGATGGGAATACCAGACCACCTGATTTGCCTCTTGAGAAACCTGTATGCAGGTCAGGAAGCCACAGTTAGAACTGGACATAGAACAACAGACTGGTTCCAAATAGGAAAAGGAGTACGTCAAGGCTGTATATTGTCACCTTGCTTATTTAACTTCTATGCAGAGTACATCATGAGAAATGCTGGGCTGGAAGAAGCACAAGCTGGAATCAAGATTGCCGGGAGAAATATCAATAACCTCAGATATGCAGATGACACCACCCTTATGGCAGAAAGTGAAGAAGAACTAAAGAGCCTCTTGATGAAAGTGAAAGAGGAGAGTGAAAAAGTTGGCTTAAAGCTCAACATTCAGAAAACGAAGATCATGGCATCTGGTCCCATCACTTCATGGCAAATAGATGGGAAAACAGTGGAAACAGTAAGAGACTTTATTTTGGGGGGCTCCAAAATCACTACAGATGGTGACTGCAGCCATGAAATTAAAAGATGCTTACTCCTTGGAATGAAAGTTATGACCAACCTAGACAGCATATTAAAAAGCAGAGACATTACTTTGCCAACAAAGGTCCGTCTAGTCAAGGCTATGGTTTTTCCTGTGGTCATGTATGGATGTGAGAGTTGGACTGTGAAGAGAGCTGAGCACCGAAGAATTGATGCTTTGGAACTGTGGTGTTGGAGAAGACTCTTGAGAGTCCCTTGGACTTCAAGGAGATCCAACCAGTCCATCCTAAAGGAAATCAGTCCTGGGTGTTCACTGTAAGGTCTGGTGTTGAAGCTGAAACTCCAATACTTTGGCCACCTGTTGTGAAGAGCTGACTCATTTGAAAAGACCCTGATGTTGGGAAAGATTGAGGGCAGGAGGAGAAGGGGACGACAGAGGATGAAGTGGTTGGATGGCTCAGAGATTCGATGGACATGAGTTTGGATGAACTCCGGGAGTTGGTGATGGACAGGGAGGCCTGGCGTGCTCGGTTCTGTGGTCGCAAAGGCCCGGACACGACTGAGTGGCTGAACTGAACTGAACTGAAAATTATATTAATATAAGTGTTTAATCGGTCTTCCCTGGTGGCTCAGTGGTAAAGAATCTGCCTGCCAGTACAGGAGACGTGGGTCTGATCCCTGAATTGGGAAGATCTCCAGAAGAAAATGGCAATCCACTGCAGTATACTTGCCTGGGAAATATCACAGACAGAGGAGCCTGGTGGGCTACAGTCCATGGGAGAGTCAGACAGTACTTAGCAAGTAAACAACAACAAATGGTTATTCAGTGGTCACAGGGAATCTGTAATAGAACTAATAAAGAGAGTATACTTCATGGAATGATAATAAAATGCTTAAGGAAATGAAAGAGTAGTCATTTTTATTTAGTGGAAGGTCTAAAAACAATATATGAATCCTTTGAAAATTTTGCCCTTCGATTTTTAGAGAAACTAGTATAATTTGGGCATTATTCTGCAGGAAAAATACTTATTAGGCCTGCTTGGATAAAATCTTGTGATTGCAGTCACTTCTAGGGACTAAATCTATGAGAACTGAGCTCAGATTGCATTACCTAAGTGTTCCTGCCAGGGCTAAGAATAGAAGACTCTTGATATCACAGTGCCAAATGGGAAACCATTGCCTTCTTGGAGTGAAATGAACAGTAATATCTGAGATTTTTTTGAACTAAGATAAATGGAAGGAATAAAGAGAAATTGATGATTTTACTGCCTGGCAGTAATACTAAATATCTTATTCTTTTAAGGACTTCCTTTTAAATCTCAGCAGATAACCAATTTAATTCCACCATTTCTAACAAACCCTCACCTAAATGCCTCTCCTTTCTTCACTCCATACCATTTTCCTCATTTTTTTTCCTCTCCTTGTCACTTTTGCCCTAACTTCCTCTTGCCATGCAATATCACTCAAATTTCCTCTCTATATGATATTATATTACTGTTTTACATAAAAAAATTATACAATCAAACACTCCAGCTCCAACCAGAGGACAAGTATGTTGTCTAGTAAAGAATCAGTATGTTGGCCAGCTAAAAAAGCTAACCAAAAGGGCTAGTCAGAAAGATTGATGTGTAGAGTTCCAAGAAAGATAAAGAAACTCTGGATTTGTTCTTAGTGTTCAAGGACCAAAATGTCAGGAAGTAAAAAGGAAACTAATAGGGAAAAATGGCTATGTCTGCCACAAGTTTAGAGAGGGGAGTATATCTACGCCCATCATGAGTTTATAGAATGCTTGAAGGTTGAAAAAACTTACACTTGAGCACAAAAGGCTGACAGCATCTCTTCAAATGGTGGCAATATTACAGCAATTTTATATATACATCTGTATACAACATATATATGTATTTTTGCCTACACAGTTCAGAATATTTTCATATTATGAATCTTAATTTTTACCCCTTTCGGGGTCATTATGCATCAGAGACCATGTGACAGTCATTAATACAGCTCATCAACTATAGCTTAGCAACCGAACAACAACAAAAGATTCAGTAACTGCCACCATAATCAAAATATGTAACTGTTCCCTTATCACAAATGAGCTTCCTTTATATTCTCAGTCTTCACCCTGTTTCTGTCCCCTAGTAATCATTAATCTTTTCTTCATCACTTTAGTTTTGCCATTTTGAGGACATTCAGTCCAGTTCAGTCACTCAGTCGTGTCCGACTCTTTGCAACCCCATGAATCTCAGCATGCCAGGCCTCCCTGTCCAACACCAACTCCCAGAGTTCACTCAAACTCACATCCATCGAGTTGGTGATACCATCCAGCCATCTCATTCTCTACTGTCCCCTTCTCCTCCTGCCCCCAACCCCTCCCAGCATCAGGGTCTTTTCCAATGAGTCAACTCTTCGCATGAGGTGGCCAAAGTACTGGAGTTTCAGTTTCAGCATCAGTCCTTCCAAAGAAATCCCAGGGCTGATCTCCTTCAGAATGGACTGGCTGGATCTCCTTGCAGTCCAAGAGACTCTCAAGAGTCTTCTCCAACACCACAGTTCAAAAGCATCAATTCTTCAGGGCTCATCTTTCTTCACAGTCCAAGTCTCACATCCATACATGACCACTGGAAAAACCATAGCCTTGACTAGACGGACCTTTGTTGGCAAAGTGTGTAATCATACATTTTGCAACTTTAGGAGATAGACATCTTTCACTAAAGCACAATGTCTTTGAGATCTGTCCAAGCTGTTGTATATATCAGTAGACTGTTCCTTTTTATTGGTGAAAAGTTTTCCACTGTATGGATGTATCAGTTTATTTAACCACTCACCCAGTGAAGAATATTTGAGTTGTTTATGGTTTTTGCTATCACAAATGAAGCTGTTATGAACATTCATGTAGAGATTTTTGTGTACTCACATCCATACATGACCACTGGAAAAACCATAGCCTTGACTAGCTGGACCTTTGTTGGCAAAGTGTGTAATCATACATTTTGCAACTTTTGGAGATAGACATCTTTCACTAAAGCACAATGTCTTTGAGATCTGTCCAAGCTGTTATATATATCAGTAGATTGTTCCTTTTTATTGGTGAAAAGTTTTCCACTGTATGGATGTATCAGTTTATTTAACCACTCACCCAATGAAGAATATTTGAGTTGTTTATGGTTTTTGCTATCACAAATGAAGCTGTTATGAACATTCATGTAGAGATTTTTGTGTGAATGTGTTTTCATCTCTCTAGGGTAAATGCCCAAGACTGATTGCTGAGTCCTATTTACTAATACATGCTTAGTTCATAAGAAACTGTCAAACTGTTTTCTACAGTAGTGCTACCATTTTACATTTGTGCCAGCAATAGCAGAGAGATCCAGTCTCTTGAATCCTCATTATTGCTATTATGACTATTTTTTTTATTTTAGTTACTCTATTAGGTGTGCAGTGGTATCTCACAGTGGTTTTAATTTACCTTTCTCTAATGACTTATGATTTTGAACACTGTTTACATCTCTATTTGCAACGTGTATCTCTTCTCTGAAAGGTTTTTTGTTTGCTTGTTTTTGCACATTTTCCTAATTGATTTGTTTTTATACTGTTGAATTTTGAAAGCTCTTTACATATTCTAGATATAATATTTTGTCAAATATGTGGTTTGCAAATATTTTCTCCCTGTCAGTAGTTTGTCTTCATCCTCTAACAGGTTTTGTTTTCTTCATAGCAAAAAGTTTTCAACTCCAATGAAGTCAATTTTTAAAATATTTTCTTTTAGTTAAAAGATTGTGGTTTCAATATCATGTTTAAAAACTCATCTCCTAGCCCTTGGTCCTGAAGATTTTCTCCTTCATTTTCCCTAACGTTTGTATAGCTTTATGTTTTACATTTAGATTTACAATTATTTTGAATTAATATTGTGTACACTGTGAAGTTTAGATTGAAATTAATTTTTTTTTTACTTATAGAACTCTAATTGTGCTAGTACCATTTTTTGAAAAGACAATTCTTCCTTCACCTTTGTCAAAAATCACTTAGTTGAACTTTGATTCAGTTCAGTCACTCAGTTGTGTCCGACTCTTTGCGACCCCATGAATCGCAGCATGCCAGGCCTCCCTGTCCACCACCAACTCCCAGAGTTTACTCAAACTCATGTCCATTGAGTCGGTGATGCCATCCAACCATCTCATCCTCTGTCGTCCCCTTCTCCTCCCGCCTACAATCTTTCCCAGCATGAGGGTCTTTTCAAATGAGTCAGCTCTTTGCAGCAGGTGGCCAAAGTATTGCAGTTTGAGTTTCAACATCAGTCCTTCCAATGAATATTCAGGACTGATTTCCTTTAGGATGGACTGGTTGGATCTCCTTGCTGTCCAAGGGATTTCCAAGAGTCTTCTCCAACACCATAGAACTTGGGTTCAGTTCAGTTCAGTTCAGTCGCTCAGTCGTGTCCGACTCTTGCGACCCCATGAATTGCAGCACACCAGGCCTCCCTGTCCATCACCAACTGCCAGAATTCACTCAGACCCACGTCCATCGAGTCAGTGATGCCATCCAGCCATCTCATCCTTGGTCATCCCCTTCTCCTCCTGCCCCCAATCCCTCCCAGCATCAGAGTCTTTTCCAATGAGTCAACTCTTTGCATGAGGTGGCCAAGGTAATGGAGTTTCAGCTTTAGCATCATTCCTTCCAAAGAAATCCCAGGGCTGATCTTCAGAATGGACTGGTTGGATCTCCTTGCAGTCCAAGGGACTCTCAAGAGTCTTCTCCAACATCACAGTTCAAAAGCACCAATTCTTCGGCGCTCAGCCTTCTTTACAGGCCAACTCTCATTAGTCTTTCTTAATTCTCTATTCTGTTCCATTGATCTACATGTCTCTGCAAAGACATTTTAAAAACAAAACTACTTCCTTTAGAATAATTTCCTTCAAATTGAGGGTTTGGTCTTTCTGAAAAGAATGGAGACTCTTGGGAGTTTCATGCAGTTTGGATGACCAAATATAAGTTATATGCATGGATGGTTTGATATAACCATTATGAGTATTACAGGAGGAAACATCAGATGCTTCCCATAAAAAGGAACCCACAAGTTACAAATATCAAGTTACTAAACACTTCAAGATTCAGTGCTTTATGCCAACTCCAGAATGATGCCAAAAGCTTTGAAAGATATTTAAATGAATATATTTTAAAGATATATACGTATATCTCTCTTTTCTGTTTTTCATTCCATTTCATACTCTAAAGATAGAAATTAACAGGCCTGAGAACACACCAAATCCTGTTTCAAGATCTGTAGTCACTGAATATACTGTCAGTTGCAAAATGCCTGACTGCAGTTAATGACCTAAACTGCTGTAATTTATTCCAGTTTTCAAATAAACTCAGCTGACACTTGTTTGACTAGCAAACCAAAGCAAACAGGAGTCTCACGAGCATGAATGAGATGTGAAAGACAATAAGAAAAACTGAAATTGTAGGCCAATTGCATGATATTTTCTATGGGGGAAGGGTAGATTTAAACTCTTTGAGTTTATTTTCATTTCCTTCAGTAACTCTGGGTCTGTTTTCATCCATAATTAACACATTGGAATCTCTTTCTACTAAGCAACAACAACATAAAATAGGTGTTTCCTGAATTCTTTGAGGATTAAGTTGATGATAATCTCCTCTACAATACACATATAAAAAAATCTACAAAATAAAATTCTTCTGTAAATTAGAAATGGACTTTTTCTATGGAATTTAACTCTTTCTGCTTACTTTATTTTCACTACTTCAGTTTAACTTTTCTAATAATTTTATTCTCTGATTCTATCCAAATAGGGAGTTACTGTATCATCTAAAATCATAGCCTTGGGGAAAGTCATGAATTTTCAAGAGAAAACATCTTTTTATGGGGTAGAGTTAAGGATATTGAGGGTTAAAAGGGAACATGGTTAGGACAGGGGCTGGAGAATAACATATGTGATCATAAAGTGCCTATTTCAAGGGGAAAGGGAAAATAAAATATATCCAAACTTAGAGTTTATTGACATTAGCTGTTCTTAACCATATTATTTTCATACCTCACACTCCACTGAAAAATATTGATGACTTGAATCTCTACCAATTTTAAAATTGAATACCTTCACATCATGAATAAAATTGGTTTGATTTAATCATCCTTTTCCACATTACCATCCATGTATCAGAGGCCTAACTGCTATCCCTTGGTTTGCCTCTGCTGAGCTAATTTGTGGGAAACATTTTTAAAGGGCAACCACAGTGAGTCAAACATGTTGTTTCCACAATTGCACAGCTGTGGTACCTTTGCGTACTTTTCTATTAATAACATTACATGTTATTTATAAGTAGGACACTGTAATTGTGCTGATTTCATGAGCCCAGTCATATGGCTTCTTTTAGGGTCTTTAAAAGTGAACAGCTGGTTTTCACAAACATTTATTAAATAATTATGATTCAAAATTTAGCTTCAAAATCTAAAACTTTACCTAAGCTTTATTTGGCAACAACAGTGGGCATGAAAACTCTAGGTGTGATATGTGGCAGGTGCAATGTGCTGATAAAATATCCTTTTTAATTTCTACTATTAGGGTAGAAAATTTTTAATTACCCCCGAAATACCAATCAAAAGAAAGAAATAGTTCAAATGGTTAGGCTAATAATCTATTAGAATTAAACTGCATTTGAAAAATCTGATGGAGTCATGAGTTAACTAAAATTAGTCTTTTTAGCGGAGAAGGCAATGGCACCCCACTCCAGTACTTTTGCCTGGAAAATCCTATGGACGGAGAAGCATGGTAGGCTGCAGTCCATGGGGTCGCTAAGAGTTGGACTTCACTTTCACTTTTCACTTTCATGCATTGGAGAAGGAAATGGCAACCCACTCTAGTGTTCTTGCCTTGAGAATCCCAGGGTCCAGGGAGCCTGGTGGGCTGCTGTCTACGGGGTCGCACAGAGTCGGACACGACTGGAGCGACTTAGCAGCAGCAGCAGCAGTCTTTTTAGATGAACTAGGTTATCCAGAACAAAATTACTTTCACCACTTTAAAACCTACTTCATTTCTAAGTCCTCAATAAATATGTTCTATTCTTTCCTTGAAGTATGCGCCTCAGCCAAAATTTGCTACTCTTCAATGTCTGTTACTATTTTAACTGCTTATCAGATGTTTATTTGAACCTCAAATATATGCACCAGAAGCAGGGCTAAGAACACAGGATCTACCTAATAATATTAGAGAATACTAACAATTAACTAGATCATCTCTTACATTCTGTATAAATAAGTAGCAACATATTTTGGTGACTTAGAATAAAATGTTGTTCAAGTTAATCCATTAGAGCATGACAAAACCTTACCTGCTCAACTGTGATAGGCAGAGAGCTAGATTCTGGTATTACTCTGCTATCTCCTAGCTTGAAGAGAGTGGGAAAGTTACAAAAAGTTAGTGTTTAAAAGGAATAGATCACCATTTGATCTAGAAGGTAAAAAAACTCTAGATTTTTACATCAGAACACATATTCCTATCTTAATTCTCTGCTCTATTCTGAGGGATGAGAAAGAAGAAATACATTTTTAAAAAAATGCTGCCAAGAAGTAATTCTCAGCAATTGATTAAAGAAACTGTAATCAGAGCTGTACAGTCATCATAACCATCAATCTTCTTCGTTTAAGTCAGCCAGGAACACTTGTTTCTTAGAACTAGTTGAGGATGGATGATTTTAGCCTTAAACAGGGAGGTTTGCACTTTAAATTCCTTATCAACAACTTTTCATCATAAAAGAACAAAATTTATAAAACTAATTGGTGGAGAATATTATCATATATTGTTTTTCTGTCATCAAAAAAGATGAGCACACATATTATGTCTTTGAAAATAGTACTTAGGTTCTGATGCTGTTGGAAGAAAAAAATTAGGTAGATGGTTCTTAATCTTAAAATGTTCCAGGTCATATATTAATAAAAACTGTTTCAAATTTAGTTCTATATTTAAAATATTATAATAGCATTAGTACTGTCTCTTATACACATCTAATGAAGAAGAACTAAAGAGCCTCTTGATGAAATTGTATTTTTGCCACCTCTTTATATCTTCTGCTTCCCTTAGGCCCATACCATCTGTCTTTTATTTTTCCCATCTTTGTATGAGATGTTTCCTTGGTGTCTCTAACTTTCTTGGAGTGGTCTCTAGTCTTTCCCATTTTATTGTAACCCTATGTATGCCAGTTCCTTGTGCACACCTGGATCACAGCATTCATTATACAGTATTCACAACTTTGTTTATATATCTAAATGCCGCATTAGAGGTGAGGTTCTTAAAAGCAAGATCTAAGTTGTTTGTTTTTCTTGTTTGGCTACACAGAGCAGCTTGTATGATCTTTGTTCCCCAACCAGGGACTGAACTTGGGCCCTCTGCAGTGAAAGCATGAAGTCCTAAACACTGAACAGCCAGGGTATTTGCTAAGATTTTTGTTGTTGTTGCTGTTCTATTGCATTTAGCACACAATAGAACATAAGTGTTTGTTAAATAAATCAGTAAATATGGAAGAAAAGAAGAATGAAAAAATAAATGCAAATTTATTTTGCAAATAAATTTATTGTATTTATAAATAAATGCAAATTTATTGCTCTTTTTTCACAAGTCATCAAATGGCAATATAGAAATATTCATTGTAAGTGACAGAAAGAGTAATCCTTTAAGAATTATTTTTTAAAAACCACTATGTTTAAATGTATACATTTCATAGAAACACATTACAAATATTTTTACCCTCAACAAATAGTACATAAATCTAGGACGCCAACTAAAATCTCTTAAAATTTTTGCCCTTTCTTTTAAAAAGTCCCACATAATATTACCAGTTGGAGCACAAGTTAATAATTGAAAAGATACAAATAAATTACTGTTAGATAGCTATTGTTTCCCTGATGACACACAAATTACGCTACTGTTTATCTTTAAGACTGCAGCTGCTGCTGATCAGCGTCACTGTTTACTATAATTACAGCCTTCGGATTTCATTCTGACCCATATGCCATTATAGGATATGCCCAGGCCAGATGAGCAATTTCAGAAATCAGCAGCACTGATGGATGTTTGCAAAGTTGTGGCAATAGAAATCTCTTTTTTCTGGTAGTATGAAAATTCTTTAGTATCACTTCCCCCTTCAACCAAAAATTCCTCACCTGGCTGTTTCTCGCCACTCAGCATCCTCACCTTCACGCCAGCAAATCTCATCGAGTTCTGTGAAGAGGTCATGAGGAATGTGCTCCTCATCATCATCCTCAGTCCCAAGAATAAACTGTACTCGCTGTGACGGGGTGTCTATGGATACCAGAGACAAGAACACGCATCAACAAGACCTGGAGCTGCGAATGTCCCAGTTACCACCTTCACACCACTCGCATCTCCCCCAGCACAGCACTCATCCAGAATAGACTTGAGAAATTAAGATGAATTCAGTATTACATTAAGTCCAGTAAAATACGGGATCATAAACACATAAAATGTAAATACATAATGTACTATGCTATCAAAGATAAAATCAAATGTGATGATTATTTTGGATTACTTAAGCATCATAGAAAATATTTCCACATCTCTCATACACACACGCAGTTTCTCTCATCACATTGCTACACTTTATGGTCATATTCAGAAGAGCAGACTATGATAAAATTCACTTATATAAAAACTATGCTGAATATAATTCACCAAAAAGAACACCTTTGTGAGGCTTCTTGGCAATTACACCTTTATCCTTCCCCTCACCCCTGGCAACCATTAATCTGGTCCCTACTGCTATAGTTTTGCCTTTGACAGGATGCCATACAAGTGGAAACATATGGTGTATAGCTTTTAGAGATTGTTATTCACTTACCAATATGCCTTTAAGGTTTTGAAATTTATCTGTGTCACGGAATATATCAGTAATTCATTCTTTTTATTGCTAAGTAATAGTCCATTATATGAATGTTAATAGTCCCCTTTCCTCTTCACAATAACCCTTCAGAATAAGTCTCTTTTCTAATCCAAATATCCAATGAGATGCAAGTAGAACACACAGCAAAACGGTATGTCAGAACCCCGAGCACGGCACCATGGGGAGAACCTGTGGATGTGTGTGCCCCGTCATGTAGGGCTCATTTTGTGCATCTATGTCACCATCCTCGGGACACCTGTGGTGTGTGTCTGTCTTCCCCTCACAGAGGAGACCTCCACATAATACAGGTCACCTGCCCACTGGGTGTCCTGTCCACAACTCTCCCCATAACACAGGTCACCTGCCCACTCCTGAGCCCTCTTGTCCTGAGGTCCCATCCCTGGACCGCTGTTCCATCAGAATCCAGGTCACTGTGTCACAAGCCCTTCATCCTCCCATTTGTGCTGGCCTGAGATGGAGGTGGGTTCACTGTGATGGGAGGAATAATGTCCCATCACCTGTGGACACCCATCAAATACTTGCAAGACACTCTCTGTCTCCCAGGTACATAGGTGTCGGTCACCCACCCTCTTTTCCTTGTCTGTGAACCCCAGCTGCCTGGTTTCCAAGTGCAGATTCAGGAGTTCTCGGCAGCAGTGCCACCCAGCCTTGGGACCTCGGAAAGCACCCCAGGGAGCAAGCTGGGTGCACCCGCACATCCCGGTGGCTTCCGCTTCCTGTGGGTCTGCCGCACCCTCTGTATTCTCAGTCCACTCAGGTGAGCAGGTAGGGCGTGTGCCAGTGAGGTCAGGTTCTGCTCCCGTGGGCCCACAGTGAGACACTGGAGGAGGTTCTGTGTGACTTCGTGCATGTCTGTGAGTGGGGATGGGCACAGAGGCGCTCAGGGAATAGTTCTCACGTGAACGAATGGATGGAGCAATGCAGGGCCTCTTCACGAACACCAGGCTCCTAGACCTTTGCTCAGGCCACCAAACTCACCAGTCCCCTGAAACGTTTATTGGGTTCCCCAAACTCGCTGGCCCCTGAAATGCTCACTGGGTCCCCCAAACTTGCTGCCCCCTGAAATGCTCACTGTGTCCCCCAGATACTCACTAGCCCCTGAAACACTAACTGGGTCCTCCAGACAATCACTAGCCCCCTGAAACACTCACTAGGTCCCCCAAACTTGCCAGACCTCTGAAAGGCTCACTGGGTTCCCCTAACTCACCATCCCCTGAAAGGCTCACTGGGTTCCCCTAACTCACCATCCCCCTGAAATGCTCACTGGGTCCCCCAAGCACTTCCCAGGCTCCAAAATTGTCCATCCACTCCGACCAGCCCACGGCCCTACCCCCTCAATGTAAGGGCAGGACACAAGACCTGGGTCATCAGGTGTCCTCCCCCAGTGGCACTGGCCAGCACAAGGTCAGCAGCGGCTCAGGACTCATGAGGGTCTTGTCCCTGTGCCCTGCGAGCCGCAGTCCAGGGGCTCCCTCTGGCTCCGTGCTCTGACCCAGAGGGAGTCAACTTCAACATGGAAAGGCTTGGTGGGCGCCTCCTTTCCACCAGGTTGTCCCAGCCCTCCAGCCCCTCCTGTGCGTGCGCACGCAC